>JACCIC010000007.1:145000-737500 GCA_018907035.1 Sycobia sp. Sy_11
CATACAAATATATTTTTGAATATTTATACCCGTAACTGTATAAATATTCAAAGAATGATACAAAATAATTTTAAACCTACAGTTTTCTGTTTACTGTCTACCCCATTCAGTCATTCTATTGAAATTACATTTAGATATAATAAAATATTACGTGAAATTCATATAAAACATCATGTAATATATTTACATAAGTTTATATTAAACTATCGAGTTCCAATAGATATTTTTTGAAACTGATTTGAACTTTTTGAGTGATGGAGGATTACACAGGCTTCGGAAATTGATTTTCAATGATCATTTTGCAACATTATCAGTTCTTCTGATAAGCAACTCAATTCTTCTGACAATTAACTCAGAGAATCTCTGGAAATTACGTCAGAAATATATCCTATTATCTCGGAAAATATATGTAATATGATTTCATAATCTCAAGATTGTGTGATATAGAATCAGTATAGGTAGTCAAGTGAAGGGTGTTCAGAAGAGTTTGGAAAGAATATTAAATTTTCATTCGCTATGTGATTCTTCAAATATTCTATATTTATTATATAGGTATATACAACAAAAAAATAGAAAAGGATTATATAGTTATATAATCTTTTTGAATAAAATTATAATTTAATACTAATCTATATTAGGCAATAGTGCTGTCCAAAACTATAAGGGTAAGCCTTCATTTAAACCACGAGAACTTTTCCTTAGCATAAGTACATAAAAATAACATGTAGATATGAGAATTAATGTAAAGAATATTTTGAATATTTGAATGATTTAGTATATAATGAAATTTATATATTTATGTATATAGTAAATAGTTTTTGAAATAAAGACTTCTAGTAAACAAGTTTTCACATCTTTAGTTAGATTTTGGTACTAAGTAAATTCGGCTATAACAATCTGAGAACTTACGATTTAAATTGCCCTGTATGGAGGCTTGAATCCTAAGCATCACTGAGATTTCTAGAGCGTTCAAGTGATCGAGCTCTACATGTCTGAATAGGGCAAATAAACTACCTTTGATACCAACGAAATGCTTTCAGATCCTCAGCTATTCGAATTGCTAAGGATTGAAGCTTCAGTACTGTAGACAAGCGGAGCAAAGAAAATAATAGACTACGGCTTCATTCGTATACTGTTTAAATCATATTTCATGCATAAATAAATTTTCAATTAAACATAAAGAGTCTAGCATTTTCTTTATTACGATAAGATTATTAAATAATCTCTAATAAGAATAATATTAAGATAGCACTTATATTTAAATCAATAAATATTTTTATCGGCCTTACAGTTTTTATAATATGATATATTAACTAAAATAAGGACAGTCAGACTGCCTTGTTTATAGTCACCCCCGAAGAATTTGAAATAGAACTTATTACTACCACAAATGATATTAAAAAATAAAATTAATAACAAAATAAAAGAAAAATAATAAATAAAATAAAAATAATTATACAAGTTTAGTTCCTGAGGATGAACCGTATCGGTTCGAAACGCCGGATAGCAAAGGTGAATTTAAATTTAAGGTGGTGAGGGAAGTCAAATTATCCTTTACTAACATATTATATTATTTTTATTATTTTATTTTATTTTATTATTAATTTAATTTTATGTTCAGCAGTAATTTCTATTTCAGATTCTTCGGGGGCAAATATAAACAAGGACAGTCTGACTGTCATTATTTTAGTTAATATATTATATTATAAAGACTGTAAGGTCTTACAGTTTTATATTGTAAAGACTGTGAGACTTATAGTTAAAATAATGGCGTAACAATGTCTTCTTTACTCTTTAAATAATACTTTTTTTCTGCTGTATATATTTGATATCTATATTTCAATTACATGACACTTTAAAATCGGCATATAAATCAATAAAAATCTTGTACAAAGAAACATTATGTATATTAATAATTTCAAAAACAGATGAAGGATACTATTTAATCAATAATTATATTAAGTTTATTTCATTCATTTTCATCGTTTTCTAAAAAAATTGTCTTTCCATATATTCAGATCAAATAAATCTCGGACTAGTAGTAAATTTACTAACCAGAGTAGCCATGTGGATGATTCCAAAGATCAAAAAGATACTGTACTACCTAGACGGTTCTTTGACTATGCTTGCTTTCTAAGCTCTACTTCTTTTTACCTCTATTTTCATCTCTTTTTCATTCTCTTCCTTGACCGGGCCTCACTTGTCTGCAATAAATAAATAGAATTTTTTTTTCGTAATTACTTGGACGAATTATTCTAATGCTCAGCCGCAGCTGGTTCAATTTTTAAATGAGGTACGCCTTCTCATGTTTACGAAGTCGCTCAATCTAATCCACTTAGGGACAGAAACTTTTCTAACATCGTAAATGGTATAGAATAGAAGATATAATTTTATATTTCTTAGTATAACTCAAATTGAATATTGTCTTAAAAATATATTTCATAATTACCTTTTCAAACTTCTTCGAATCAAGTATAATATTAATTACTGATTAAGTTATTAAACCTCTTAGAAAGTAAAATAAGAGGAATATGTTAATATGTATTCAGCATATTTAATTTACATAATTATATTACGATTTAGTCGTAATATTATAATAAATCATAACACGCATATCTTAACAGTATTAATTAACTTGTAAAAATTAGCGAAAGAACCACGTGCACATTCAGTATATGAAAAAATTATAGCCGGTTCAGAATATTTATTCAATGCTACCAGGTTAAGCGCCTTAAAATTACTAACAAAAGTTCCTCGCCTTGTTAAGCCTTGGCGACTGCAAAAAAGTGCATACACTTGAGCCCTCGTGCATCGCCAACCGCGCCAGAGTACGCTATTTAAATTTTCCTTGCGGCCACTTACATAACTACTTAAAGTCGGTTTCGCGTGCTCGTTTTTCGGTAAAATAAAAATAACTTCTTTGACATGTACTGGGCGGAAATGATCGAAAAAAGAACCAGAAGAAAGAGAGAGAGGGAGAGAGAGAAGATGGCGAAGGCGGGGTGCAGGAAAGGAGGGTGAGAGGGTAGAAGGAAGGAAGGAAGGGAGAGAGAGAGAGAGAGAGAGAGAGAGAGAGAGAGAGAGAGAGTGGAGAGCAAGAGAATTCCACAGGGGGAGCAAGAGTGGGCGCAGACGTACAGTAGTTGCGCATTTAGGGTCATACGTTTCTGTTGGTCTGGTTGAAATTTTGCAAAAATGCAGCGTGCGCTTTGTCGTGGCTATAATAAGCTCAGCTAATGTGGAAGTTGACTTGTTGAACTGTAAAACACTGTTCGTAATGACTTTGCTCCGGCAAGTCAACTTTGTGCTGTTCGCTTTCTTGCTCGCTTTTGGTTCGGCACTTTTTTGTGCCTTACGTATTCACAACATACGTTATTTAATTGGCCTAAATGTCTTTTGCAGGACTCAATCAAGTAAATCGCACTTCGTTAAATTTATTAAGCGTAATGCAAATATAGGGAAACAATAATAATTTTTGCTAAATTCTTAATGTAATTAAAATTTGGAAACTTTAGATTCGACAATTAAGAAGATTAAATGAATTTTTTAAATTGAATAGTATGTTTAAAAAATTTCTTAGTTTCTCTCTTTTTTTATTTTTTTTCTCAACTATTTTTTCAATACTTGGTGTTTATGATTTATATTCAGTCATTTTTAACCAATTATATGCGTTTTAATAATTGTAATTCAATTCACATAGAGAATTTATTGCTTGAAATATTAAAAACATGAATTTGTAATGTTTAAAATAATGTTGTAATGATAAAATTATTGCACAGAATATTGACAAAAAAATCAAGTTACATGATTCGACGTCCCCGACAAATATTAACACAATTCATTTCGCTACGAAAATTAAAGCAATTTGCTATTAGCGGTATCAAATAGTACGACAGCAGACTTAAATGTTTATCATACTTATATAGCAAACGAAAAATTGTCTATGAAGAAAATACAATGTTGACAGTGAGAAACTCTAACATCATTATTATAATAATTACTATAATATTATTATCATAGAATTAACTTGAGCTATAATAATAAGTGAGCTAATTTATTATGTCGAATATTTACCGTCTGCTATACGTCTAATAAATTTTCATTTCATAATATATTATGCTGTGCTTTCATCAATCACTGTATGTACACTTGTTGTTACGATTAAACCAGAGAACTTTTTAATACATCGTTCTTTTGGACTTACAGATTCCTCTCTAATTTTCAAGCTTCAACGAAAATAGTTATACGTAAAACTATTTATTTGTATTTGCTATAAGCTTATCTGTACGCGATTCTGTAATAATAAAGTAATAAAAAATATTTGCTAAAGTATATATAATACTAGATAGGAATACAAAAAAAGCATTGGTCTTCAACTTCGATTCAATTCAATATAGACGGAATATCAGTGCGATTTTTTCTGAAATTCCATTGCCGAGAGAAGCACGCCACGCTCATCGAATGTCCTTACGCACTTCGTAAAAATTAAAACTTATAGCACACGTAGAGAAATATTTTTCTCGTCGTCATACAGAGGCGTACTATAAGCATCATGCATTGCTACTATAAGACGGAATGCAACGAAGAACTACGATAACTGTAGAACGCGCAAAAGGGAGAAAAAGAATCGTTTTCTTTAACTGACATTGCTCACTATCTCGCTCTTTCTCTCTCTCTCTCTCTCTCTCTCTCTCTCTCTCTCTCTCTCGTCTACCCGCTCCTCCTCCCCTCTCCGCCCCGCCTCACGCGCGCTTTTCGGAAAAAGCAATCTCGACAGCAGCTGCGTCGCGCGCCAAGGCGCGGAAATAAGACAACGCTCTAAATATCAAACGATCGGAAGACACCGAGCTGACTTACGTCGCTATATTTTCCCCTGGAGTCTCCGCTCTTCCGTCCTTCGTCCGCCTCGACCCGCCGGTTCGCGGACTCGCGCGCAAAAGCCGTTCCTCCAAGGCAGTTCTCGCGGGAACGGTGAAATCACGTTAGACTCTTTTCGCAGAGCCTACGCTTCTCCAGGCGTGAAAACTGGAGGTTGACGGCTCTATTGGAGAAATGCTATCCTTTATTTTCTCCTTCTACTGTATCGCTCTGACTATGTTTCTTTTTTCACTCTTTATCCCCCCTACGGTCACATCGATATGAAGCATCGCGAATAATTTTTGAATTACTTTTATATTACTTTAAAATTATATACTTTTTACTATATCGTCATATTTTGTAAAATCCAAATACTCAGATATATACTATATGTCTACAATCCCAGTATAATTGGAACACAATTACCGAATGTTTCAAATTTACTCTAAATCGTGATCGGGCCAAGAAAGGAATACAGAACCATCGATTTCATACTCATACGTTGTAACTTACAAATGTATTAATTTAAAAAGTAGACACAAAATTAATTTGTTTGAAATTAATTTGAAAAATTAATTGAACTTATAGATTCAGATTTGCTTTTTCGAAACCATATTTTTTTAAAAACATTTAAAGAAAACATCTATTTTTATTATCTTCAGTGATTTTGATTGCTTTTGATTTAATGAGATACGCGTTAACTATTATTTGCTTATAAACTAGAGAAAGTTAAAATATAATTACAGTAAATAAATATATAATTTTTTGGCAAATATCCAGTTTAAATGAGATACTCAATGAGTGATCGTTCTTTTGGTATCATATAAGAATCTTTCGGCTTTCCTAATGTGTATATAAACGATCGCTACACAAATTCTTTCATAAAATCTTTATAAAATATTACAATAAAATATTTCAATAAAAATCCACAAAAGATTTCGAAAATCATTTTGAAATATTTACATTATACTATTTTACGTGAATAGAACTGAAAATATTATAAAAATATCATTTAAAAGTTTTTTAAAATATTTCACTCAAAAACATTAAAAAAAAAATTATGAAACATTAGAAAAATGTTTTGTTGATATATTTTTTTAGATTACCAAATGTATAAAGAAGATTGTTTTTAATTTACATAACATATTTCGACAATGATATTTCTGACTATAAGCGCATAATATGGATAACTATAAATAATCACATTTTTTACAATTCTAATTATTTTCTTTTACACTTATACCCCTTTATATTTATAATTCTTTATAATGATCGGAAATCATAAAGTTTCTTCATAGAAATAATTTAATCTAAATTTTTTTATTACAGGTTGTATGGATCCACGTAGGCAGGCAAATGCTGGTTTCAGTACACAAGCATGTAGTCACAAGAATTTCAAGGTTCTCCGTGTCGAACGATAACCATAAAACTTGGTTATTACATATACGCAGCGTGGAACAACAGGATCGTGGCTATTATATGTGCCAGGTTAACACGAATCCTATGATGAGTCAAGTCGGCTTTCTCGAAGTCGTCGGTGAGTTATAAATGCAAACAAAATTATTTTTATTACATTATTCTTATACTTTTCTGATTGACCATTTCAAGCACATTATTTCATTAATTTTAACTTAATTAAAATTTTATTTCATAAAGATTTCTTCACATTTATGGTATAATTTCACTCTATTTTGCGCAGAATTTATTCAATTTTTTTTTATAGATAATGTTACGGTACTTAACATTTTCGCTTAGATTATTATTATTTTGGATTATATTAGGTTGGTTTATCAACTATTCTCTATATTATGACAATTAAGTAAATCATCATATATATATTTATCAATATGATTTACAATAATGTTCTTAATAAAGAAGCTATCAGTTAATTAAGCTATCTATTAACGTAATAAACTTCAAACAAATTAAAAAATAACAAACTACATAATATTTATTGTTATATTCTCAAATAAACGAGAAGCTACGTCGCGGAAACGATGTTCATGAGCACAATTTAAACTCCTCACCCTGCAATGAGGTAAGCTTATGTTTTCCGTTATAGTACCACCGAACATATTGGACTCGCTGTCGACATCGAGTACGGTGGCTGTTCGCGAGAACCAGAATGTAACACTCACATGCAAGGCGAATGGTTACCCAACTCCCAAACTCAAGTGGAAACGCGAGGATAATCAGGTGATACTCGTGGATCGCCGAACAAAAGGTAATTTGACATTCGTGCATTTACATTGAAGCTCGATAAAATCAAGAAATATTTTAAAGCTAGTCTTTAAATCATGCACTGATATAAATACATATTCATGTCTATTATGTTCCTATATTCTTTGAGTATATTAACATATGCAAGAATTATATGGAAATAATAAATTTTAATGGTAAAAAAAGAGTATTTCGTGTGCCCAAACGCGCGCATATATTTTCAATGTGATATATATATTTATTTTCATCTCAACGTATGATACTAGAAAATTGAATATCGTTAAGTGAGTTATGAAAAAGGTATCATTTTGAATAGTTTTTGCATAAATTTTTCTATTTAACGTATATTCTAAACAGGAATCTGTCCCATTTTTGATCTGCTTGAAGGAGCTGTGCTATGCATACTGTACGTCATGAAAAGTATTTACTCCAAAACTGAGCAAAATATAAGAATTCTGGCAAAGAAAGAAACTTGCAGAAAGACTGTTGAGATTTTGCATCGAAAGATATATCTATGGCGAAACCTATTAATCTTAAAGCATAGTGAATTCGGTATTTTAAAATGATATGTAAAAATGGTACAAAACAGACTAATTAATGAAAGTATAATCATTTGAAATTATGAAATCTAACGAAATTGAGAGTAAAGTTAGTACTAAAAAGTAAGTAAAATGGTAGAGGATATAGTGTCCGTGTAAAAATGAGAAAAATGAGAAAAACGGTATAAAGAAATAGGACAAAAAAATTTTAAATTATGTGCGCACACGTTTTTCTATACATATATATATATATAGAGAGAGAGAGAGAGAGAGAGAGAGAGAGAGAGAGAGAGAGAGAGAGACAGCACAGTATAAAAAACAGTGACAGGAAAAGAGAATGAGACGCAGGGACGGGAACTACCCAAAATATAGAAAAAGAAAGTGGAAAAGACATAGGGATATCCGCTACTCGACGATCAAATTATGCAAGGGAGAAGAAGTAAGACAATCTCCCTTTTTTCTCTAGCAAATGTTACTTATACAACGCTAATCAAAAACTAAAATAGCTCATGCGAGCATATCAAACGAATAATCCATTTATGTCAAGATGCAGTTGATCAATGAGTGCTATAATCCCTGGCATCGGCATCATCAGATACCGAGAGTAACAGAAATGTGAAGAATGTTATAAATTTACGTCTCAAATTCAATCAGGGAATCTTGAAGCATGATTCATTAATGGATATATAGATCGATCTTGAACCCAATTAATCAATGATAGATCCATAAAATTATCCGTTTTTGATACTATTACATTCAATATCATCAAATTCATTTCAAAGATTGAAAATTATTTAGATAATGGGTTTAGTTTAAATATTTTGGAATTTAAAATTTAGAAATTCACTTCAACTATTTTAAGTAAAAAAGTATAAAGTATTGAAGTGCAATCATTCGTTTCATTGAATAATGATATATATATATATACATTGTACATGATAATTAAATGAGCAGCAGCGCCTAACAACAGCATTCTGACCATCTAAAATATTGAAAAGCAGTGAACCGCAAGCCTATATGTGATAAAATTTCTTTAAAAAATCTTAAATTATGAAAATAGTTATTTTACGCGTTACATAGATCTTTTTAACGTTTTTCAAGGAATACTTGCGTTTTTGTTATAATTTCTTTTAATTTAAAATAATTAAAGTATGAATATTATCGTTTGAAAAAAATTGCTAGTACCACGAATTGTATATGCTAATTTAATTATAGTAGTGTAATAAAAGTAAACCGAATTACTAAATGATATAAACAATTTCTAGAATTGCTTAAACCAGAATTTATAGAAGTGACGCCATATTCATACTTATAATCTATATATAAATATAATATATAAATAAAAACTTTATCAAAATTTAATGTATTAATTTCACAATATGATGCTACTTTAAAACTTGTGGAGATGAACATTTCGAGATTATCAGACACATGAAAAATATAGTGTTCTTTAAAAATACTACACTCGATGCCTCGTATATTTTAGAGTGGAAGTGCTGCATAGCATACCTCTTATGGTACGGAGTATACTGACGTAAGCGGATTCATTTCAGGGTATTATTGTAGAATCACGTAAGTGCTTTTGCACCTATGGTGTTTACTTGTATATATTGTATATAGGTATATCTCCTTACATGTACTCACATATATAGTAGGACATCCAGACTAATGAGAGCGGGAGAAGGGAAGAGTGTGAGAGAGAGAGAGAGAGAGAGAGAGAGAGAGAGAGAGAGAAGAGAGAGAGAGAGAGAGAAAATCTAGTTAGGTATTTCACATTTCTAAACATGAACAGGAACTCGTGTGTGATTATTTGAAGTTGGAGGGGAACGAAAGTTTTTGACTAAAAGTGTAGTCTGGTTAGGGGATAGTAGACTGAGCGGGAGGAATGAAAGAGGCGGAGATGTTAAAAGCTATGTATGCATGCGGCCAGTTTCGTACTAAGTACTAATTACATATTTAAAGCGACCTCACGAATTTCGCTTTTCGAAACGAAAGTTTAGCATAACTTTTAGACCAGGCAGGACATTTTCGAACAATTCAGTATGAATCAACAAATATATAAGATACATAATACAAGATATATTTATCAATTAAAAAATTTTTTTTTAAATATTTGCAAAATATGTTAATATAAGTTTTCAAGTTAACGCAAGTGTAATACAGAAATAATATTCATAAGGACATCCTCTTCAGCACATTCTAACGTGAGTTTTTATTTTTTTAAAAGGATTAAAAATAAATACATTGATTTACTTTGTTTAAGACGTACAAGAAAATATAATTACAACTGTGATAATTTCACTGATTCCACTGATTGCATCATCACTGATTCAAACAGTTTCGATGCGGTCATTTATAAAATAGTGCATAGCTGCTACAAATTAATAAAAATTTCAACTTGATCAGTCGATCAAAATCAAAGTCTTACTGAAACAGTAAATGATGTTGGAAATACATGTGTAAGATTTTTAAAATTGCACGCAGCTCCATTCGTAGTATAAACCCTAAGACGTTGTACTTTTCAAAGGAGAATCTAAATTTCGATATCAAATTAGGTTAAGACGTTTTAAAAGGAATTGAAAAAATTGCAATCTGAGTAACTTTACATATATAATTTCTGAAATAAACATAAGTATATGAAAACATAAATTCGTGAGAATATTCATTATTTTTAATACTAAATCAATTGGCTAGATAATTATTAAAAACATGCCCTGCTCTTCGACCGTCCAATAAGTATAAATGTATACATTAGTCTTCATCAGAGATTTTTTACTTTTTTAAATTTAGCGAACACGATTTCAATTTTGCAACTATAAAATGGAATAATCTTTTTAAAATTTTCCAACATTAAACTCAGAAATGTATTTTTGTGTAATGTATCTTTCTGGTTTTTTGAAAGGGTCAGATTAACTGGAAACTTGTCGAAGTATTGAATTGCACGATTTATTTGAGTTTCGTCAATGAAAAGATCGCGCGTCTGAAAACCAATTTTAAGGCCAGAAACACTCGGCCAACTATTGCGTGAAAATACGGGATCCGAGGGGGAGGGGCTTCCACTGACGAAGCGACTTGGCCCTCTCAATGTCACGAGTAAGCGCCAAGAGCGCAGAATAATACGCCGGACAGCTTGCAGTCCGGTCTCCAGTCGAGCGCCGCACGGGACAGCGTAATGCTGCGGTTTCCACGCGCAACCTTTCGCGCAGCGCCACGCTGGCGGCGCGGCGCCCGACAGTTGACACTCGCCACCTCGACGCGTCTCGACGGTTGCTAATGCCGCCGGCGCTCAAGATGCATGTGCACTGTGCAACTACGCGCGGATAGCCCCCTCTCCTGCGCCCCGCCGAGCCATTCACGCCGGCGCGGAGGAAAGCGCTAACGCGCCAATGTCACGAGGGACGGGCTCGAGAGCCCCTCGCACGCGACGAGAGCACTTATAGCGCATTGCTCTTTCTACGCTTGGACTGCATTGACGTCCCGGTAATATAAAGGATTCGGGGAAGGGGGCGGTTGGCTGGGCGAAGAAATTGTATGGACGGGTTAGAAGCCTAGGTACGGAAATCGTCCGATGCGCCGCGGAAGTGGTTATCGACGTGCGAAGAATCCTTGTTAAAAGTGTTCAAGGAGCGCGAAATTGACTATATGGTATGCGTGTGTATTTGAAACCCTTGAGCTATCAAAATGATAAATTTGCTATACTGTTCAACTGCATTGTTCGTTTTAGAAAACCTTATTTAAAAAAGCTATAAAACTTCCATAACTGGTTTTTCATATATTTTCAACTCAATGATTTCATCTATTTTACCAAATTAAGTTACAAATCAGCGACTGCTTTATGTACGTGCATACAAAAACATGTTTATAATGACGATAGAATCAATATAATGTTTTTTACTCGATCGGTAAAAATGATAACCTTCATAATTTGACTACCTCATTCAATTCGCTATAAAGAACTTAAAGTCATCATGGATCGTATCTTATAAAAAAATACCTACAATATGCCATTAAATTTAACAATTTACGTCAAATGCTTCCTGTTCAAATTAAAGAAAATTCGAAAAATTCTATATTTTTTCATTGGTAGTGAGATTGTGAAAGGCAGGAAATAATTACTACAGAGTGTAAAGTTTTATAAATATTGGAAAATTTGAGAAATGTATTTTGGTAGCTTAAAGGTTAAATTGAACTACGAAGAGATGTAGAATTGTTTCACATTTAATTATTTCAAGTCAATGAACGCGCAGGCCAGACACGGCCTCGCGGTTAATTCAATACATTTGTGATTTCTCGTTCGACCTAATCTTCATCCACAGATGTTTGCTTGAATTGAGCATACTTAAAGGAAAAAGAAAGAAACGGGGCTGATGATCTTACATTTCCAAACAATTTTTTGGAAGTACTGAAGCATCGTGCTCATATTGTCTTTTTTTAGTACTATGATCTATCTATTTCACGATATTTTATAATCATTTCTCATCTATTTGACCCCTTAAAATGTTTATAGTATTTTTGACAAAAAGTTGAATTAAAAGAAAAAATAGTTTCACTGTTAATTGTACTGAACTATTTTAAAAACTAGTATTTACACATCCAGAAATTTCAATATGAATTCAAATAATGAAAAGTTTTACTTCGATTTTTCCGTTTAAGCAAAGCGAATTTAATTGCATATATACTTAGACTTTGTATAATCCCAAAAATTCACTATTCACCACATTAAACATTAAATAAACTTACGAAATTTTTCACAATGTATAATTAACTATCCAATCTTTTTCTCGCGCATATTTTCGACTTATAATACGCTTCTAAAAAAGAATACATCAATATTTTAGTCTTGCACATATGCAACTAAATCGTATCAATCTTTAACAAGTGAGAATACGTTCGTGGGCTCATAACGAGCATCGAACTTGCTGCACAATAACAAGTATGCATCTTGGGTGAGGGCAAAAGCTCGAGTGAGCTCTAGGGGACGGTAAGTATTAAAGTCGATGGCAGTTTACTTGGGCATAGCCCAGAGAACTGACAAACTTGAAGCTCGTTAAAAGTTGCCATTCGCATCGATGCAGTGCATCCGCGAAAACTTGCTGATATCCTTATAGACACGATACTTCTTCATTACCTACAGTTAGCCAAGTGCATGGATATTTCAAAAAGTATGAGAGTATCGAACGAAGATAGAAAAATCGCGAATCGGATAGTGATAGGAAAGGAGCAACTATATAAAGACTCGTTCAACTAACTCTAGAAAGAGTTAAAGTCAATTGCCATAGTTTGAAGATTCTTGTAGATCTTTACTTGGTTTCTTCTTAACTACTTGATAGCTACACTTAATCTACATATTCTATTTACTCGAGTGTTGGCTTATACAACACTTGAAATACGTTATGTACCAATAATTAATTATGCATTAACAATCAATTACTCTATTTCAAGTTCATAGACACGCGTAAATTCTGACAGATAACTAAAACATTCAGTTCTTCTGTTTTATGCATTATTTACGCCGGTATACGTATAAATTATATTAAAATAATAAGCCGTTCTATTTCAAAATTATTTTAGCATTATGCGAAATAAATAACATTAAAATACGGATCTACATTTATGAAATAAATGCTCATAAAAATTTTTGGAGAGTCATTGTGAATATGTTTCCTTTGATTTAATAGTTCTGTTTATATACAGATAATCAGTATTATAATTCTTGGTTATTGAAGTAGTTGCGGAATACATTATTGAATTACTCTTATATGATGAATGTAAATGAATCGTACGTAGTGCAAATACTGTTTGTAACTTTCCAAAATGCATATTAACTTATATAAATAGAATCTTCTGATCATTGATAGGTATTGAAAAAACAGTAATTCACAGACATATTCTTTTGCTTTAACTTAATTAATAAAAAAATAGGCTAAATACAGAGGTGCTCACAACTATTTTTTTAATCCAGTATGAATTCTAATAAAATTATTTTATACCTAATAATAAATGCTTATTTCAAAAGTTTACTTAAATAAGTAATGTACTAAATACTTTTTTTAAATTTTAATACAAATATGGTAAGTCTTTAGATAATTCTGCCAGGCTATTAATAATTAAATCAATATAAGTATACGCAAACCTTTGAAATAAGCATTTATTATTAGATATAAAATAATTTTATTAGAATTCATACTGGATTAAAAAAATAGTTGTGAGCACCTCTGTATTTAGCCTATTTTTTTATTAATAGGATATTAGTTTAAAAAAACTCCATGCATATAATCAATTAACCTATACAACATTTGCTATGCATACAAAATCTGTAAAACAGCCGACCCGCAGGCAAGAATAAAAACATTTGTGATGAAAATTATCCCAAGAAAACGTTGCGAAGCACACATAATAGGATCGCCATTTTCTTTTACTGACTTTCTTCATATTATTTAGGTAATAATTATTTAGGTTTCAATAATTTAACAGCCAGAAATATTTCGAAGCTTGAACAAAGTAAAACAGAGAATGATGGAGAGAGAAGGAGATAGAGAGTGGTTAGTTCTGAAAGGTCCATTCGAATAGGCATAATAAATCCGATAAGATTCCACACGCACACTTCAATATCCCTGTGTACACACTCGGAGAGCATGTATAAATCAAAGACTTTAAAGCCATAACAGATGGATCTATGTCGAGCTGTGCTTACGGCTTTTTAATAAATATTTTGTTCGCATTTTATATTAAATGTTCGCGTATTTAGTCAGTACAGCCCACCTATAGTAAAACAACAAACTTTATCTACGAGTTAGCGATATTTGTAACCGATCGTTCAGACACTATAACTTTTTATTTGAAAACAACAATTTCTTTGTTTATTTCTACAAAGACATTACATTAAGTATAAATTTATGTAAATCATTCATGCCAACGGGTGGCATTACAGAATTTGTAAAAAGTGTCAAATACAAATTGCAAGGAAATTTAAATTTAGTATTAATAATGCAATTACTAATATCGTTTATCAAAAACACTATCTGAAATTAAAATTTCCATGGAAAGTACGAAAGAATAAATCATTTGTAGAATGAAACGCTTCTATGTGCTCAATTGTATTAAATTTATAAATGTTTGTCATTTTAAATGTGAGTATAAAAGTAAAAGTATGCAAAACAATTAAAATAATTGGATCTGTAGCACTGCCAGATACTAGACAATTATCTCTAAATTAAGCATGAGCTCACGTGATACTCTAGATTTATCTTTCTCATTTTCGATTACAATATCAGAGGAAGTTCTGCTTATAATAACGGATATAATCTAAATAATAGGTATTAATAGGGCTCTTATTCAAAGTTTCACCAGAGTTCTACCACGTCCAAACATGATAATGCATCGGCTGAAAGAGAAATGGGATTCAATGAAACATTTGAGTTTATAGAAAACCGATACGTCTTCGATCAAAAGGTCGTTACTGTATTTCAGCACTGTCTATCGCAAACTTTCGACTTTCCGCAGAGTGAAGATATAGATAGAGAGAAAGAGAGAGAGAGAGGGAGGGAGAGAGAGATGGAGAGAGAAAAAAAGAGGGAGAGTGAGAGAGGAAGAGAGAGGAAGAGAAAGAAACTTTGCAACTTGGTACTGGGTGAACATAAAAAAGTTTGTCTCTCGCTATATTTCTTTATGCATTAGCGTGGTTTGCAATAGTTTTATCAGTTTTTATAGAAATATTTTATTTGAATCTTGTATTTTTCATTTTGAAGCATTTTTAACATTTTTATTCAATATGTTTTACTATCAATTTGAAATAGTTGTATTTGTTACCTGCATATAATAAATAAATATATTTTTTTAGTTCCATATAGTTTTATTTAGAGAAATAAGAATGAAAGTATAAAAGTACCTATTATTATTTGTATCCTGTAGATATGATAATTTATTTGATTTATCCTATACAACGATATGATAGAGATTAAATATTATACTATTAACCTGAAAATAATTCAATAAACAATATAAATATTTTATATATAATATAAATAATCTAGGACTCTTATTTTTATAACTATTTACTACGTGCAACACAATATTTAAAAATTCATTTTTTAAAAGTAACAATCACTGAATTAAGCCCTTATTTGTCAATCTTCTCTCTCTCTCTCTCTCTCTCTCTCTCTCTTTCTCTCTCTCTCTTTGCGGTCGCTTATCCACTTGATACCTATTTCCTTAACTCTCGGACTTCCTGTCTCTCGCTTTTCCTAGCCTGCTTCATGAGCTTCTTCTGGGCTTTCCAAATGCACATTACAATAGTTCTTGCTGCGACTTTCGGAGCCTTGAAACTTTTGCCGTAAATTACTCGAAAAGGAACAGAAGGGATAGAAGAAAAGGCAGCTAAAGCTGATGCAACTCAAGAACGCTGAACACGTTGGGCACACGGGCAGTCTGGTACAATCAATTTATATTTAAGGATAACTTTGCCGTTACATTTAATAGGGGATACGCAACAGGGTAATAAAAACATCTAAAGTTTGTGGCCAGTATTCTTCACAAATTTGAAAGCCTTGATTAAATACGCCATTCAATTTACCAACTAGTCGCAATCTTCACTAAAATAATTCTTAATCTTCTATGGAATACATACAAACTATGCAATAATTCGCTACAATTTATCTTTGTACATTGGATTGGTTATATAATTTTTTAATTCATATTATTTACTATTTATAATCAAACAGTAAGTAGTTCATTATTTATTTAATGTAAATGCTAATAAATCGATAGACCATCTATTAGAAAAAAAAAATTCAATTCAATAAAATTTATTGACAATACACAACAAAAATTGAATACATTGTCTAGAATTCAAACTAATTTATATCGTACATTAAATATAATAAAAATTACGTAACTTTCAATGATTTGTTTTTCAAAAAACTTGTACAAATTAATAAAATTTCATTAGATTAAATGCACTATTTATAAAATTCATATTTAGTCTATATATTTTTTAACTATCTATTGATATATAATTATATATATATATATATATATATATATATATATATATATATATATATATCATTCGATAAATTAAATTTGGACACAATATCGTACTGACAAAGAAAACGTCTAACTCGTCTATAAAAGTACAATTGTGTTAAAATGAAAATGCCAATCCTACATGTTATATTTATTTAAATGTTCTACTATATTTTCTAATGCCATAGCATATTAAAAATAGAATAAATAAATAAATTTGATATAATGGTTTTCTTTTTCAATAAACACGCAATGTAATAAAAAAAGAAATTAAATAGTAATATTTTTTTTAAATATTGTTATTTTTGTTAATTATTGTTACACATGTATTTTGTTTGAAAATATAACTATCATTATAGCCGTAAATAACTCTTCTTATTGCATTTAATTCTTATTATTTAGGCCCACTCTTTATGATGACAATATCATAAAGTAAATTTTAGCAGCTTCAAGTTTAGCCATACAATGAAAACTTAAATCAATCTTAATAGTACTATAAAAAGTGAGGGTCTTTACAGTAATCTTTCCTTCTAAAACCTTTTCAATACTATGGAATCAACTGCGGGATGCTTTTATGAGAATCTACTGTAAACTATTTTTGTATGTGTAAAGGAAGTGACTAATTTTTATTGAATTTCAATTTCTTTACGTTTATAAAAATAAATTCCATCACGTGTGCATTAAATGTAATGAGTTTTTTCTAATAGTGTAGATTTTAGGTACACGGTTCGAACTTGATTTTGAAAGTGATCGAATTACAAAGGAAAAATCTTTAATGTGAACGCGTGACTATAATGGCAGGCTTTTTCCTCCTAGCCTCCTATCATCTGATCATATAATATCATATGATATCACTTCCGGACCTACCCTGCATCCTGCGTAGGTTTTGTTTCCGCCTCCTTTTTCATACATCTTCTTTCCTGCCACAACCAAATAACGTAACTGTTAAGAACATACAAACTGGATTCAGAATATTTAAATATTAATTACAATAATTGCTGTAAACAAAAAAAGAAAATAAATACCTTTTAGATGGTGCGCGCCTTTCTAGGAATTGACCGTAAACGTTCAGCCGAAAAATTTAATGAATAAAATCCTAGTAAATGACGTATGCAAAGTCTATTAATACTAGTGATATTTACAATGTGAACGCTTGTAATAAACAGACAATTAACGTGTTAAAAAGAAAAAATAATATTGTGAAGGACTGCCGAATAACAGAAGGTCGATATATAGCAGACGGAACTATCTAAAAACGAAAGAGATTTTTTTATTTCCCCTTTCTCTTTCTCATACTAAATAAAGGCCAATGAAATAAAATATACAAGGTAGAATGGCGCCGAGGATTCGCGGCTTTTCAAAGTGCGTTCTTGCTCGGCAACGCGTAGCTGTCAGGCCTACTTAGCTCGGGGCAACTTCGTGTTACCCGAGGCTCTGATTGACCCGCTACAAGACTAGGTCTTGGGTTTGTGTTAGGTCCAGCGTGTTAGGGGATATGTAAATCGAGCCTAGACCGCATCAAGGCTGGTTGAAAAGTAGCGACCACCTCGGTGCCCCCTCCCCGTTACAAATTTCATATTTACAAGGAGAAAAACAAAATGTAGTTTTGGAGCCACTCGGTGGCATAAAGAAAACAGTAATTTCAAGCTAAGTAATTAAGAAAATCGAAGAATAAAGGAAAACACAAAAGTCGACCTTCTGTTTATGTCGGCAATTCTGTCGAGGCGAAAAATGGTCGGGCAAGTTCGAAGAGGAGTGGGGCAGCGACGAAGCGGCTCGAGCCTCTGAGTAAAAGCAGCGCGCGGAGCGCGGCGCGCTCACTTGTATATCGAACCTTGGTATAAATAAATTGATATAGAAATTGATCATATATATAGTCCTATTATTATCCTTCCTCATTAATAGTAACATATATATAAAGACCCCTAGTGACAAACTAAGCCAGAAGGAACAGCATCTACATGTGCTCTTAATTGCCATCCCTTATTCTGATCAAGACACCTAGTAAAGAATGGTTTTTAGGACAAGTCGGAGTGTTCCGGATTTCTATTATAAACAACAGTCTATCATTCCAACCAGATCACGATCTTTTATTCATCTCTTCCCAACGTCATGGCGCGAGTCAAATTTTTGAATGTTATAAACAGTTTGCTGGAGTTCGAGATATTACTCCAGTCTCAGTCGAACTTTGCCTACTTTAACTCCACAAAAAGTGATAAAAATCAATAATATTATACTTGGCAATCGTCGTATGAGCATGCAGATAATTGCTGAAAATTTCAACGTCGATGAAGTATCTACTAAAAAAATTTAAATGGTAAAGTAGCTATTGGTAAGAAGCGGCTAAAATTGTCAAAAACAAAGTGGTCGGTATTATACAAGGCCAATTTATGTTTATGAAGTGCTGACAATGGCGAAGACGTGCCATATTCGCCTAGTTTAGTAGCACCCCATGACCTTTTCCTGCTGCGAAGATCAATTCTGCAATAAAAAACCTATTTTTAGTCGATAGTATAGATAAAACGAATATTGATAAAACCTTTAACTTCTCATCAAAAAAGACTTCGAGCATTGCCTTGACTAATGGAGAAAAAGGAATGGAATAATGTGTCGCAAGGGGAAAGGAGTACGTTAGAGGACAAACATTCAATGTAAAGTGATTTACTATATAAATTTGCTTTTTATAAGCGATATCGTTATTTATTTATCAGACTTTGTATGTTACCCTATGTTGTTTAATATCGTAGAGTAATTTTTTAATAATTCAGTTTTTTAATATATATAAGGAATTATGAATTGATAGATTAGGGTAGGATAATTAAAAACTACATTGAAATATTTATTTTCCATATTCATGTAAATTTCATTTGGTAATATTTTGACAATATATACAATTAATTTGATTCCAAAACACTATCATTCCGCACGTTCAAAAAAGGTAACATGTAATTTAGTTTTTCAAAGAAAATGATTGATTTTATATTATCATTCCTTTGATTCACAAACATCTAATAAATTAAAAGTTTAAGAGGAAAAATTTTTGGTTCAAAAATACAAATATTTCGAAATTTTCTTATATTTCAAAATGTTCTATTTGTATACTGTTTTATGAATTTGCTTGAAACGTTGTACAAATATATTAAAACATAAAATATTGTCTCCGATATCCTGTTAACTTTATTGACTTAGCGCACAAAGAAATTTTCAAATGTTTCTGAAACCTAACAGAATAAAAAGTCGTCTTTGGTGTTGTTTTGAATATATTAATAAAAGAATCATTTATTTAATGAAATAATATTTTAACATCCAATCAGGGAGCAGAAGAAAATGATAAAAATCGTTAAATTAACATGAAAAAGTTTACAATGTCAGGATCGATATAGTAAAGGATCTGTATCGTGCAAGTCTACAAGCCTCGTAAAATCTATATATCGTAAACCTCTACCGATATTTATTACACGAGTACCATAATGAAAGTATAAATAAAACTAAAAACGTAGTAAATAAAATGAAACTATATAAGCATTACAGAAAATATGTGCAGTTTAGGTAGTCCGTATAATATATGGTAATGTGAGGAAAGTTAAATCGAAATGACGGTGCATTGTAAAAATGTCGGAAGTCATTCTCGATACACCTTATTAATGTATAGTATCTACGTGTTACACACTTTTATTGTAATGAAGGTAATAAAATATCAAAAATAAATAATTATTATCTCCGTGTAATAGGAGAAATTTATTGAAAAAAAAATGTTTTCCTTAAAATGTCTATTCCTAATAAACTTTTATTTATAAAATTAATTGAAAATTAAAAATTAACTCAGAGCTTTGTACGTTCTTTTCTAGTGACTACGTACGAGGGCGAGCAGCTTAACCTAACGAAAATTACGCGGAGCGAAATGGGAGCCTATTTGTGCATAGCGAGCAACGGTGTTCCGCCCACGGTCAGCAAGAGGATTATCGTTGACGTTGAATGTGAGTTTAAGCGCTCAATCTATTCATATATTTGCAATTTGTACTCATTCGTAACCTGATCTATATTTATTTCACTGTTTTATACTGATATCATGATTTACCTGCACATGCGGGCGCGGTTTCTTAACGCCATCAATATCGCATATTTATCATTTTATTTATAATTACGTAATTCCGTTATGGAAAGTACTTCATATTCGGTAATGCCTATGGTTCAAAATTTATGAAATATCCTAATCGCAAACTTCCACTTTCATAATTTAATTTTTTTAAAAAATGAAGAATACTCTAACCAATGATTAAAGATATGAAATTCTTCATTGCAAGAAATGAAAGATAAATTACTGTCTAGTATGGAATAATTACAGACTGTAGTCGGTCTACTATAAAATAGAAGTTTTCAATATAATTTTAATAACATTATTTTATTCGCGAGTACTTAAAACCATTATATAAATGTATTAAAAAATATTTAATAAAAAACTATTTTTCATCTTGTAAATGATGACTATATAATTTCCAGTTATAATTTATTCAATGCACTTTTAAAAATGTATCAATTTATCTACGCATATCTACTGAATTCAGTTGTACCCGCATGCATTTGTATTAGATTAAATTTAATAGACAATTTCATTATTTGTGAATAATTAATAAAATTTATCATTTTCTTTTATAATTTTCTTTTATTTTTATTTTATGAACTGTTGAAACAAATGATTTTATGAAAACTATTTAGTTCTACTGTACAATATATTTTTTAACATTTATTTAGATAGGAATTTATTGATAGATTTTATAGAATTTATAAACAGATTCCATATTATTCTTAATGTTGTTTACGTTAGTATACTATCGATTAATAAAATTAAATTTATATACGCAAAACATATATCTTTATATATATAATATAATTTACTGTTTTTATAAACTATAGTGTACAAAATATATATACATATATATATTTATTTATTTATGTATTTATTTACATATTTATTAACCCAACGGGCAAAGCCCGATCACATTATAAAAACAATAGAAATTATTATATTAAATTATCTAAAGGATCGAATATCTTCCTAGAATCTCTAATAGAGTAATGAGTAACCCGGATTGAAACAGAGAATTGATATATTTGCAAACTACAAAACAGTTGATACAGTAAATTTAAAAGTAAATTTCTCATTTCACGAATCAGAATTTTTTTGTACTTATCGAAGATGTGTTTTTTTTTAACTTCGTGAAAATCTTCATACAAATATAATAGAAATTTCGATAAGAATAAAATGCATGAACTCAGAAAATTTTAAGGTATGAATCATTATTCATATTATACTAATGCGTAGGCATCAATAAAATATTTACGCTTATTCATTGTTACAGTAAGAACACCAATGTATTTGTGGAAGCTATAACAAATTTTTAGAATGACTATTTTTTCAATATTTCAGAAAAAGAAAAATAACCGACGGTCGAATATGTCAAAGTAATTGAACGATATAACAGCCGCTTTAGCAAAGCTCTTTCCCCACTACCTCCGTTCCTCTTCAGCAATATATGCATATCGGCCAAGCGTGTCGTAACCGTTAGCCTATTGAAAGGCAATCCTTTCAACTTTCAATCTCAAATCACTTTGCCGCGAACGTCATTACTTCTCATCTTTGGAAGAAGCCACCTCGCGCGCCGCTGCGGCGGTGCACTATTCATACTTATATATATGCGCGAGTGCGGAATATCGAGGGAAAATCTGTCGCGGAGACATGACTAAAACCCGACTAAGCTTCAAAGCTTGCCGGCGAGGAGTTCAAGGAAGCGAAGGATGAGAAGAGAGTGGCCGTTTTGTTTAAACCTGATTCTTCCTATGTATATACGCCTTAGCGTATTTATGTGCTCGGAAAATCGAGATGTACGGATGTGTGAGTATATGAATATATATATATATATATATATATATATATATATATATATACATACATACATATATACATACCAGACACGACTCACTAACTCCATTGGATTGGCGTTGTGTGCATGCATTGCTGGCAAAAGCCCTGGGGAAATACTCGCCGAGGAGTTCTTCTCCCCCCGCCCCTCTGTGCAATGCCCCTCCGACGCACAGGCGCGCATCGCAAAGCATCCCACAGGTCCCGGTCATTTTTTCCTTTTATGCGTTCCATTCGTTCACGTCGCGAAACGCCCATATATATGCGGGTAAATGCGCGGAACTTGCCGAGCCAGGGCAAAAGAGCGCGCTCATATCGATGATGCCTAAGTGATAATTCGATGCTCGATGGGCGACATAGAGAATATAGGGTCGTGCAATTTTAAATGGCATTTCAGTCTGGATGTTTGTAGTTTCAGAATTGCGTATCGTACCCAATAGTTAAGCTCGTATTCTAAATGATAACGTACCTTATAGGTCTTGGAATCCTGCCAATTATCATTAGCGTATTTCATTCGTGGATTTTATTTTTAGTCATTTGTTTGGTAACTTTTTTTTTTTATTTGGTAGTATCCTCATTATAAGCTATAAGTATGGAAACACTTTAATAAAAATGATATTTATCTAAATATTATTATACCAAAGATAAACTAGTAGAAAAAAATTAATTTTTTAAGCAAGTATTGTCTTTAAGGACTTTTTGTGTAAAAATTACAGAATCTAAAAATATAATAAATATAGAGTTGTAATTTTGAAGTATTTTCACTTTTTATTGTTTACTACTTACATTTGTAAAATTTCCGAGTTCCTAATATATATTTATTCAAGGACAAGTAACAGTTACCGAAAAAAAATATAAAAATGTGATAGGCTATTTAAAAGTGAAAAAGATACATCATGGAGTTTTCTTTTCATCGTCGAAATAATATTAATAAAGGAGAGTGCTGTGAAAAACTTCACTTTTATTAGAAGTATCAATATTAATTTACTATATACATATATATATATTGTTAATACATAGTGTTAATGTAAATTATAAAATGTAGGTTTTCAGTGTATGCTGAGTTCGAAACTTTTAAAACTCCTAAGATTCAATTTATTTTATAATATTAAAACAGTCATTTACAGTAATATTTTTAAGAAAATAACAATTATATTATATAGATTCTTTTTAATATGCTCTGATATTATAAAATATAGTACAGTATTTTAATAAACTCAAATAATTCAAATACAGACATCTATTTGTTAATAAAAATTCAAACTCTCTCCATGTGAACACTGTATTATCTATATACTTTTTTCAGATAATTTTATTGTGATTCAGTGATAACCTCGTACATGCCATTAACATTTTTTTTACCAATTTATGAAAGTCCTTTTAGATCATACTAAGGTTATAATCTATAAATTGTATCAATAAATGGCTATCTAAGAATTTCATGGTCATACTGTGCAACTTTTAAAGACTTTAGATCTTAAAATAGTGACTTCGATCAGACTTCGATAGGTTTATTGTCTTTGAAATGACAATATGTGCCAAAAAATTCACTTGAAAATTTATATTATTTTTATATCATTTTATACATATACCTAACTATGCTGAAAAAGATGTATCAATAGCCTAAGAAACCTATTCAAGCACATAAATAAATCTATGAAATATACAAAATATTATAAACAATCATTGCATTTATAAACAATTGTTTACAATATCTTAAAACTGAAATTACTTTAAAAATATTTTGTAACAAAACAATATTTTATAAAATTATACAATTATGCATAAAATTATGTCTATGTGGTTATGTAGTGGTATATAATTACGCATTTGTGCATTCATTTTATTGTTAATAAAGATACATTGTGGTGAAAGCAATATACATATTTGCAATAGAGTAAAGAGTAATTAATAATAATCAATATTAACTTCATTAGTTAATAGTTATTCTTCAATAGTTTTAACATTGTAGATAAACTTTGTAGAAGATCAATAATTAAAGTATATTTTTAAAAAATGTTAATATCAAATGCTATCAAATATGATGTTTTTTTAACTAATTATTTCAAGGTGTTATAAAAAAAACCGTTTAGTTATATAATGAATATAAAATCAGTTGATTCTATTTAATTTTTATTTAATAATAATTTAATTTTAATCCATAAAAAAGTTAATAATTAAATTATTATTTTAAACATAAAATCTAAACCTGTAATTTTTATTTTGTAAAAATTGCTAAAAAGCAAATTAAATATAATAAGAAAACTAAAAAAATCTTTATCGATTTAATGTTCATCTTCCATTAATTTTATGGTAAATAATTTGTAATCTATATCTAAAATAATTTTAAAGAATGATTTTCAGATAATTGTATTATACATTTTTCTACAGGGCATTTCAAGCTGTTGAATTTACAAGATACTGAAGTATATAAGCTTATAGCGTTGGACGCATCGATGAAATTTATAATAAGATAGATATCCATGAGTAGCACGTATACTCTCACTTGTATTATTTTTTTCTTCTTTCCCGACGGCGCGAAAAAGTTATGAATGGGCTGAACAGACTTCTTAAAATTAATAATTCAGCCAATCTTTTCAGTATGCTTCTCTTATACCTACCATTTGATATAAGCAATTGGTCTCACTCCGTACAATATGCATATCTGCTTATTATAATTTTGTAGAACATTGGAGTACTTTTGATATAAAGAATTAGCAGAAAATAATTCTTTTTTTGACATTCAATAAATATTTTTCATGTATAAAAATAATAAAAACAGTCATTTCATTTGATCAATACATAACCTATGTATTTCCAAAAAGTCTTATCTGATTTTACTTATCAGTAATGGGGATAATTATGTATCATTTAGTCAAAATCGGTCTTGCTTCGATTTTTTTTACATCTTTCTACTTGAACTCGAAGAAATTTCTTAATTCTTTTTTGACAACGATTACATCGTAAGTACTCGATTGCAAAACTATTGTATGAACGTTTTATCCTAACAACCTCTGAAACAAAAAAATTTTCTTAATTTACTTTTTAATTGGTGAACGCATATATTATCTGCGAGAAATAGTGCTCAACTTTGATCAATATGATTGTAGCCTATATATGTATAAAATTTTACAGGAAAAAATAGATATAAAAATATCTCCTTAATACTGCATTTCCTATAGTTCTTTATTATGAACCAGAAGTATTAGCATGTGAAGACTGTAGAGTCCATTGTATTGAAAGAATCGACTCGAAATTCATTCTAGAGAAATAAAAAGTCTTTCTTCCGGAGCAAAAATAATGATAACAATTGGCTTAGGTATCCGTTTAATAACAATTAATTAACGTGCAAAGGGCAAAATGACAATAGATAAAGGTGAACGAGATATTTCACATTTAGTTAAAAAATGATTTCTCTATATTTTCGTCGGGTGAACCTAAAAGAGTTAAAATATAAAGTTAGAAATTTTACATAAGGTATATTTGAAATTTCACTGTTAAAAACTGTTTGAAAAATAAGTTGGAAATAATAAGAGTATGGTAGCATTAATTAATATTTGTTCATTTAATTAACTTTTCTTTTGTTATTTCAAATAACGGATGAAGCAGTTTAGCAAATATATATAATAAGAACGTGGAGAAGTAGAAATGTTGCTTTCTACCAATACACACACACACACACACACACACACACACACACACACACACACACACACACACACACACATATATACATATATATATATATATTTAATTTCACGTATATTAAAAAGTAGTCCTCGTTCATGGTTGTTCAAATAGGATAATCTCTTGCACATTAGCATTTTTCAATGATAATCGCAACTATTATAAGAACTCAATAACACATAGTATAGTTAGATTAAAGTTGTAATTATAAATGAGGATTTAGTTAGGTGAAATGCTCATTCTATCAATAAGACTTTAAAACATATTTTTACAATATTTATAGAATTGAAGCAGTATCGATAAATTATATAATAGAATTGATTTTTGCGGTCTATAAATTATATTTCGAATTTAATGAAATCCGGCCAAGCTGAAAATAGCTCGATGGCCCATTCGCTGATACATGCAAAATGCATATGATGATCGAATAAACCTGGCATGGCCTGCCGGTGTGGTTTTCCTTTCCTTTGTATAGAAAGGTGCTAAATGCGCCGTTATACGCCCGAGCTGGAGCGCGGCGCGGGCGTAAGCGACGCTAACGTAACGTAACCGGGGCTCATACGGTATATAGTAACAGTCAATCGGCGGCAACGCGAGGAGACAGCCGGGCGCGAAAGCTTCGTTAGAAGTATGCGTTAATTAGGGCGGAGGGGGAGGGTCAGCTTGGTAATCTGCGGATTTGCGGTAAGCCTTCCGTATACATAACCCAGCGGCGGCGGTGGCCGCATGCCTTGCCAACTCGACGGGCGCGCAAATTCGCGCAGGTATGGCTGGTGCAGCGAGCGGCTGAGCGCCCCGCTCCCGTCGTACGCGTCGCACGGTGGCGGCACAAGACTGCAGTATTTATACGTATGCGGGCGATGCAAAATGTCACCGTAGCTTTTTCAAATTACTAAACTTTTTATGGAATGTTCGCCGCATAGCTATACGATGGGAATACACGGTTTGATATTATTTCGAAAATTTGCATAAATTACTTCCTATCGATTGAATAAACTACTAGACAAATGAAAACGTTTCGATAGAAATAGGAGGCAATTAACGTTATTGATTTTATGAATGCAAACTTAAATTATTATCAATGCACCAAAATTCAATTTTTTTCAATATTGTAAGAATTTATTATATCTCTCGATACTATGTGTTTCTAAAGACGTTTTTTAACTATAAATTCATTTCAAATAATCATTTTCAATGCTCCCATTTATTTTATGAGAAATCGCTTTGCTTCTTATATACTCATATTAGATATAAGCATGAATTAATTCTTTAAATTACCCTCAAACTTTCAATGTTTCTCGAATTATAATTGCAATCTCTGGTATTGTTGGTTTATACGCTCCTTAAAAAGGATAAAAATGTAACCAAACTGGATGGGATAACCGATACGTAAGTGGATCAAGTACATATATTTATCAGATTAATGATATGTATATGTCATATCATTATAATTTTTATGAGAATACTTTACTCTTTTCAAACTATGTACTGATGTCTCTGATAAATTCTAAATTCATTCCATTCCAGTTCTAGTAGACCAAATGCAAGAATTCTAGTAGAATTCTAGAAATTATATATTATTTAATTCTAGTAGAATTAAATCATATTTTATGTAATCACATTAAAAATAATAGGATAAAATATACATTTTCTTGCACAGGTGCAAAAATATTATATTACCATACCTCTAATGCAGATCTAATTTGGAAGTAAAATATCATGTATGTAAATTTTCACAATTATCATTGTAATAATTAATTATGATTAATTTTAGTTTAATAATCAATACTTATGTAATAATTATAATCAAATTTAACATATCTACATAAAGAATAATTGATGAAGATTTAAGAGAATCCGCATAAAGAAAAAATTTAATGTTACGTGAGAATCTAATTTGAAAGTAATCGAGATTTTTATAACACGATTGTCATTAGTAAAATTTAAGAAATATTGTTTTTTTATTAATGAAATTTTGCTACTTAATGAGCATATAATAATATTAGCAATGACATATTATATATAGCAAAAGAAAGATTGTGATTAGATAGAGTTTTTCTTCCGCACACACTTCTCGTTCGCTAAAGGTACAGCCAATGCGAGTAGTGTACGTAAGGAAAAGACTCTACCCAATCTTGGTTACTTTCCTTCTACATCGTTTACACATTTTAACATTGATCTTCATACATAGTTACTTAAAGCTCACCGCTATACTGAAAAAGTCAACAAGCTGCTCATCACGATAGCGAGTTACCTAGATCATTTATCATTGTCTCTTGCTTCCACTCTTTCACTTCTATAGTGCTTGAGAAGGGAGAACATGCTATAGAGAACCAATAAAATTGCATTTATTTAAGCATGATTTCTAAGTGCAATTTTTTATTTTCGCCAAATAAATGATAAAATCATGGATTTAATTTTTGAGATTTTGACGATTTAGTAAATAGAAATCATGAGATAAATAATTTTTTTGTATGATTAATGCTACTAATACTGCGACTAGATCTTCTCGTATTTTGCACATTATTTCTTAATATTTATTAATATTCATTTATAGCTTCACCTTTTATCTCATAAAAATATTACAGTGATGCATCAACTAAGTATTATAATATTAACATTATTTGCCAAATTTATGAAAATCACTGCATAATATTAACAGACAAAAATTAATTTATTTTATTAAAATCATTGTATCTTGAAGCCAGTTTATTAAAGGAACTCTAGAAATGACAAATGCAATAAGAAAATGTAAGATAAATATATTTGATCAATACCTATGTTGTTTTACAAAAGCGTTGTTTTACAGCTACTTGTCTGAGGACGATGAAGCTAAATTGTAAGACGGTAACTTTATTATAAATATGAGAAAAAAACATTATAAGAAGGTCCTTAATTGAATTACAGAATGTGAATATTACATCAAAATGAATGATTGAAAATTCTTTATTACATATACATCTTATAAAATAATATAGCGTTTTTAGTTCCTTTTAGGTAGTTGGCAAAAGAGATTTAAATACAAAAATATAAAACAAATTACGCTTTACATCTATTTGGTTATTTCTTCATTAACTAGTTCTAATATTGTCAATCCAATCAAGAAAGGCAGATACTTTAACGTACACCGAAGGACCGCCAACACGTCCGCAGGGAAAAGCCGTGAATGAAGTTACTCCAATAACTTCAGCCTCTTCATTTTCATTCTTATCAATTAAAGCACTACCTGAATCACCCTAAAATAAAATTTGACAAATATATATCTTGATCGGAAATTATATATTTTAATATTTTTACTGCTCAACGATACAATGTGTTGTATTGATTAATATTTAAGTATAAATACTTATTATATTTTTTGTGTATGTTTTATGATTACTTGTATACTGTATACAAACTTATTTTATAATAATATTCTTTTGTTTAGTAATAATTGTAATAGTTAATTTAATTAATGAGAATCTTGAAACAGAAGTAGTTTAATATTTTGCATTCTCTTAATTCTACAATCAAACAAATTCAACTAAAAAGTATTTTATACATTGGTTTTATACGGAGAAAAATCTATTTGACAACAAACGGCCGATTGACAGAAGTGCAGCTGTAATAATCTACACGTGCTTTGTTTACAAACACAAAACGAATTTATCATAATCGGATTTTTTAAAAACACCCAGATATTTGCAATTAATCTGTCAACCAATTTAATTATTTGCATTGATATAAAATATATGTTTTAATTTAAACAAATTATCTACTTACACTACATACTGAATATCCTCCGGTCAGGGGACCAGTACAGATGTTTGTTTCGTAAATCAAATCTTTGGGCATTTTCTCGCCTACCGCTTGGAAGAGACTTTCAATAGACTTTAAGCAGATGTTACGTTCGACTAAAGGTACTGTGAATGTTTGCAAAATTTTTGGATAGACGGGGTTTCTAGTGTGATTTGTTATAGCGCCCCAACCTGATAACGTTACATCGCCACTAGGTTCACTATAATTATTTGGAAGGCGAATTGGAGCAACCCATTTGTTAAGATGTAACGGCGATACTAATTTGATCAATCCAATATCATATGGACCAATCGTTCTAAGAAAAAATTATTAAATTAATTACAAAACAGATAATATAAAAGATATAGAATAAATATTGATATCGATAATAAATATAAATTGAAAATGTTCTTTTGGATTCAGTATCCGTAGGTTATTTAAAATAATTGAAAGTTAAAATTATTCAGTTTTACTCACCTGTTACCTATGTACTTATGATGCTTAAAGAATGATTCAACAGATAAAGCCTGCTCAGTATCTTCAAATTTGACAAGGTTGAGTTTGCCTGCTTTCACAGTAAAGTGTGAAAGTTCAGCAGGAGGCTCCATTTCATCCAGACAATGAGCAGCAGTTAGTATCCAACGGTCGTCAAGGATACTACCACCGCAAAAATGTATAAAGGCTCCCGTGAATCGTGAAACTCGCTGGAGCGATACTTGGTGAGGAAATTCGCCGGGTTTTGCATCGTAACTACCAATAATACGACCTGAAATTTCTTTTCAAAATTGCATTCAAATTAACGATTTTGTTAAATATAAATTCGCAAAAATATATAGGAATGTTATATTAATTCGCAATAAAAACCACTAATTAGCATGTAAGCTTTAAAATTAGTATGTTCAAAATAGAAAAATTCCTAAGTTTAAAATGTTACTTACTCGCCTGGGATACGGATACTAAGTAAATAACTCCTGCAAATATGGAATACATTTTAGTTATTAAGAATATGCAAAAGGAATAACATAATATATAGAAACTGAGGCGATTTATAATGTTGCAATCTATTGATAAGACGCTCCTTATTTATGCGAATGATTACCTAGAAAAATGCAACTTACACGACTTGATGTATGTTCATAGCTTGTTTAGATAAAAAATTGAAAAGAATATTCTAATTTATGAGAGTTTTCATTCAAAGTTTTGCAATCGCTTATTATCAAAACGAATTATAACATAAAAATTTATTTATGTATTTCTAATATTCAATTTTATTTTGATTTTCATTTGAATGTGATTTAAAATTTGAGATTTTTTATCATTTTTGCCAATTTAATTCATTTGTTTTAGGCATTAATTGTTAATTATTAAATTAACAATCAATCGAGTCGCTCGACAATTTATTCCAAAATTCATTTTGTAATGTTATATATTTATAACGTAATTACATAATCAAATGTTATGTATTTTTTAAACTATTCATAAAAGAACTATAAATAACGATCATTATAAAAATTATAAATAGCTTTTTAGATTTCACTCTTCACTCTAATTTTTACAATATTCAATTACTAATATTTTTCTGAGAGAAGAAAATTATTTTACGTTTACTAGAAACTTAGATACACTTCTTAAAAAAATCAATTGTTACTAAACTAAGCAGGACTGAAAATTGCTTCTATTAAAAAGCAATTATATTTTATGTAGTATAATTTTTACTGGTCCTATCTACCTGAAATTATTCTTGTTTGTTTTCTAGTATTCACTATATATATTAGATTGGAGAGGATGAAAGAATCAATTTGCGCCTATTGTGAGCTTTTAACGAATAATATTTGTTTAATAATGCCACTAATTACATATTTTATATCACAATAATTAAATATCATTATATCTTCAATAATAATTTTCCCCTACAGTTTTAAAATTAGGATTAGAATTAAATGATCATCAATAATCGTCTACATATGATTGCAAATCATGTGTAATTTGCATGTATCAGTTATATTTTGTCCATTTTAAAAGTAAAGAAAGCAAAGCGTTTCTAATTACTTTAGATTTTTCAATTAAAAGTAAAACCTAAGAAGTGATAGTGGTTTGTAATGTATTGTTTTTTTCTGAAACCTAATCATTATTAAATAAGTGATTATTAGATAATTTAAATACTTACATTTACTTTAATATTTACTGTGAATTTTATCCAACACAAGAATGATAATGTACTTAAGTACTCATTTTTATATTTATAATTCTTTAAATAGGTAAAGATAAGATGAAACGATTTCAAAAATAATCAAAATAAAGAGAGGAAACATTAAATGGAAATTATCGTTCGACAAATAAAGAGAACATGTTGCAAGGATTGCACAACTTGTCCTTGGAAAACAACATAAGCCGATAAGCATTGGCAAAGTTTATTATTAGAAAGAAAGCTAAAAATAATTAAAATAAAATAAAATTTGAGAAATAGAGAGGTGAAAGGGAGACCTTATGCATGTAGCTTTTGAAATCATAGATTTTGTAATGAATGAATATTCCGTAACCATTTTCATTTATGAGACACAAAATCACTGTGCTAATGCTCCCCCATTCTCAAAATATTATCAATATATCAATCGAAATATAATCTATTAATGTATTACTTATAATTTGATACACCAGTTTCTGAGAGAAATTTTATTCCTGAAAATCTCTACTTTTTAGGGCGAATTCTAAAAAAAAATAACAATATTTCAAGCAAAAACATTCAAATAAACTTAAGTCCTCAAACGAAAAGCTTCCATCTTTCCATTGAAGTTCGGTCAAATTGACTCGCGTTAGCGAATGATTGTCTGCCCATGCCAATAAATTAATCGTAGTCAGGTGCTTAGGTGACATGTTGATTTTAAAAAAGGCCGTGAGAGCATCAATGACGAGGGGAGGAGCGGAAGGCCAATTCAAGTGTGAACCTACGCAAATGCGCAGCGCGTCCGTGCCCTTGTTTGTCAAGACCAAGCATTCGAATATTGGCAACTAATCATTCGAATGTTGGCTGAGGAGTTAAATATTACCGGCAAATAGTTTAACTGAAGATTTCGCCATGAAAAAGCTGTGCGCGAAGATGGTACTGAAGTACCTTTCAGACGAGCAAAAAGTCCACCGAATGAACATCGCTTAAGATTGTCTCGAGCAGGTTAAAAGTGATACTTCTCTTCTCGATCAAGCTATTACTGGTGATGAAAGTTGATACTTTTAATAGCACCCCAAAACTAAACGACAAAGCCAACGAAGTTTCTCCCCTGGAGCGCCAAGGCCAAAGAAGGCGAGAATGAGCAAATTCAAAGTCAAATCAATGTTCATTTGCTTTTTCGACAGCAAAGGGATGGTTCACAAAGAGTTTGCACCAACTGGACAAACCATAAATCAAGTATTCTACCGCAAAGTGCTCAAAAAATGACAAAAAATAGCTCAGGCTAGGCCCAGAGATCGCGAAGACTTCGGCTCTGCATCCGGACGATGCTCCCTTTCACAGTGCGTTCAGCGTCTCTCAGTTTTTTTGCATCTAAAGGCATCGCAACGTTACCACAACCGCCCTATTCATCGACATGTGTCACGTTGCCAATTTTTCCTATTCCCCCATTTGAAAAAATTCGTCAAAGGTCGACATTTTGACTCCGTTGAAGACATCCAAGAATCTGTAACGAGGGTACTCAGAGAGGTCTCACAAGAAGTGCTCCAGAATTGTTATAAAAACTGGAAAACTTGAAGGGGATCGCAGCGATGTACTTTAATTTTTAAATATACTCGGTTTTTTAATTTTGTCGCATTACTTAATTGTCTAACCTCGTATATATATATATATATATATATATATATATATATATATATATATATATATATTAATTCTTTTGTCACTAGATGCTTATACTCAAAATTCTTAGTTTTTATGAATCTGATGTACTACCACACTTGAACTTGTTTCTATACGTGTTACTAAGACCTATTACTATAGAGATCAATTTTGAGTTGAAATATTAAGAACAAAATAATTTCAGAGGATCGTAATCAAAAAATTGAATACATCAATTTAATTCTACATCAAACTGCTTATTGTAATCGATAGTGCCCACAATAAGACATGTATTGTATTACAAGGGTGGGGAAAAAAGTTTACTATCTGACCTATAGATAGCGTTAGCAGAACTAATTTCTGGTTTGTATTCTATAGTAGTAAATCTCACTAACTTGTGTATCATTTTTCAGAACCACTTCTCGATTATAATACATTTCAGAGCCTTCTGAATACGACGTCTATATTGCGTACGCGAAAATAGAAAACGCAAAAAAGCGTGTGATCATCAAATACTACTATTTAAAAAGACCAAGAATATTACAAATGAAAAACGAATTTGGTTCTGAAATTGAAAGACTTCGCTCCACCATATTCAACCATTAAACAGTGGATTTCAGAATTTAAGAAAGGTCACGCGAATACTGCGAATGAATCTCGTTCAGGACGTTCTATTGAAATCATAACTATTGAAATAATTTAAAAAATTCACAAAATGGTGGCAGAGAATTGTAGATTAAAGGTGAGTGAGATAACTGAGATTACCAGGATGTCAACGAAACGCGGACGCAATTTTTACAGAAAAATTTGAGCATCCATAGCTCTGTGATAGGTGGATGCCGCGTTTGCTAACATTCAATCCAAAACTGACACGAAAAGCTATACGTCAATTTTATCGACGAACAAAGTTCTGGCCCTGCTGCTTGGGATGCGAAAGTAATTATCTTTTTTGATTATCTGGGAAAGGTTAAAATCATCAATGACTAGTGCTACGCAGAGTTATTCCAACGTTTTAATGGCGAATTGAAAAATGATCGACCTCACTTGGCAAAAAAATCTTATTTCACCACGATAACGCATCTGCCCTTCGTAGGTTGTTATAATGGCTAAAATCAATGAATTAGGATTCAAATTACTTCCCCATCCACCATATGCACCAGATTTAGTGAACGCGATTATTATCTATTTTCTAAGCTACAATATTGGCTTGGATGTAAAAAATTTAGGAGTAAGGAGGAAGTCAACAATGCTGTAAATCAGTATTTTGATGGATTTCAGGAATTGAACTATACAAATGGTATAACTGCATTAGAGCATCATTATGAAATGTATATTAGTCTTGACAGAAAATATCTTGAGAATGAAAACGAAGAAAAAACGGAAAATAGTTGTTTTTCTTCATCAGCTTGAAAACTATTCACTCCACTCTTGTATTTTGAGTACATTAGAAATCTTAAAAATTAATTTTATTTATGGCAAAACAATTAATATGTTAATTAGAATCAACCAACTGAAAATATATAAACATGGTAACAGTGCATATGACTCAGCCTAGTTAACACACACTAACTGTTTTGTGGATGTTCTGTGCTTTCACGTTTTACGTTATCGCCCGATTTCAGAAGCTTAAAATTCATTTTAATAAAAGTTATAAAGAAATATGTCAATTACAATTTCTAAAAACTGTTTTAGTGTATCAAAAGACCGAAGGACTAGTAACTTGGTGATCTGAGTTCAAATCCCGGTCTCGGACGATTGACACAAGCACCGCTGTAATAATTTACATATGCTTTATTTACAAACACATATTAGACCTTCGTCGCTGATTAGCACCGCTATTTAGAAGCATAAATAGAGCGACGTTAAATAACATAAAAAAATTAATGAATCTTAATATTTCCATTCAATAGCTATAGATATTTAATTTATTTGAGTGTGTAAGTGTACTAAAAATAAAGTATAGATAATATGAATAAAACATTTCTGTAACAGTCAATGCAAAATACGAATTATAGGTGTTATTATTAATATGGAAATTGTATTCTTAACGTCAAAAATTATAATGGTAGTCTTATTTTGACTTTGTTTTCTTTAATTTGTATTTTTCTATGATCCTATATTGTTTTTGTTCAAATATTACAATTCAAATTTAAATTAATTCTTATCATATAGAATCTTATTGAAATTTTGCGCACATGTACGTCTCTGCGATTACAATACTAATATGATAACTACATTTAATTTTTTGGCAATTTCATAAGCTGTAGAATAAAAATGCGAGAAAAAATTACATATTATGATTATTGAAAATATAAAATATTGTTTTCAACTATAATTCATAAAATGTATTTCTTTAAGCACTATTAATTAGTAAATTATAAACTTTTTTAAACTCTCATGTTATCTAATTACGCATGTTAGCGAATTTACAATTATTCCATTATATATAAAACCTCAAAAGAAAGTAAATATAATACAGAACGTCAAAGAGAAATTATTGTATAAAATAATATGTATCATATAATAATGATACCGTTACGTGCAATTATAAATACTTTATTAGAAAAACTAGCAAAAGAATGATAAGAATCGTGACAAAATAGATCAATCGATATTTTGTATCGAACTGCTCCTTATCTGCACAAATTCACTCTTGATCCATCGTTCGTAGGACCGCTTTTTATACCTTGGTGGATTCTCCTACTTACATTTTGGTGCCTTACTATATTTTTTACGATATTCACATATTCAAAGTTTTATAGTATTGTTTCGTGAATTTAAAGCAATTGTTTCATTAATCCAATCTAGAAATGATGACACTTTTGTATATATAGTTGCGCCTGACACACGTCCACAAGGAGTGGCAGCCATAGAAACTAGACCAATCAGAACCTTTTTAGATAATTTTTTCTTGATAATTAACGGATTCCCAGAGTCACCCTTAAAAGCAAACTTTTTGTAATAATGCTATTTGGAACAATAATTATATCTGAAACATATAAATTAAGATTACTCACAGTGCATGCAGATACTTGACCAGTTAATGGCCCCGTGCATACGTGAGCACCGTTCAGTAAATCTTGTCGATAACTGTTTGCGTCCTCGGAGTATAAATTTACTACTGCATCGTAACAAATTTTTCTATTAAGGATAGCCACAGATAAACTTTGTAGAGCGTTAGGAAAATTTAAAGTGGCCAGGTCCTCGTTATCTACGATGCCCCAACCAGATAGCACTGCTATACCCTTGTATTCCTTGTTCTTCTTTGGAAGTGCAATTGCAGAGATCCGTTTATCGAATTTGAATGGTTGCGCTAACTTAACTAATCCTATATCATTCGGACCAGGCTGGCTGAAAAATCATTATATGCAGTATAAATGACGGTTCTATATCAATTAAAACTGAGAATATAAAAAATTCTTTTAAAAATTTTTTTTTCATCTATAAGATATTACTGTAAAAGGAGGGAAGCTAGTGATCATTAGACAGTATCGATCACATTTCCATGCTACATCAAGAGTAGAAGAACTCGTGTTGGGAAGAAAAGTAGCGCAATTCAATGTTTGCGTCAAAAGATAGTTCATTCAATTTTTCTATTTTTTGACTGAAAACGACGAATTGTGCTAGTTAACTACACAAAGAAATGAACTTTCTTAATCTTCCACACAAAACTATAAAATTAGTAACTGTACTAATCTTCTAAGCAAAAATCTGAAATGAGTTAATTTACAATGCAAAATTAAACACATACTAGTGTTCACAGGAATTTCTTGAAATATTCATTTACATTGGATTTGTTCATGTAGTATCAACATCATCGCTGAAGATAGTCATGAATCTAACAAATTTCTATTCTTTTTTTAATTGTGTCAAAAAGGTGTGATCATTAGAAACTACTAAAAACTAACGAAGTTATAATTGGGACGGACTTCCCATCAACTTTAATTATGAAAAATAGGTCATGCAATGAATACTTGGTAAAAAGTCAGTAAAATAGTGAGTTTGAAACACAATCATGATGATCTGAACATGGGATATAACACACTCTAAAAAGAAATTATGTCATTTTTATGTGTACTTACCTAGTAAATGTGAAATTTGGGTGAACGTAAACATCAGCTACAGATGAAACTTGTTCATGAGATTCTATATCTCTTAAATAATGCTTGCCAGCCATAACCATAACTAAATTTTTCGGATATATGACATCAATATTGACAAGAATATGTGCTACTGACAGAATCCAACCTTCGTTAACGATAGCACCACTAGCATAGTGTTTTGCCTGTTCTAAAGGACTAATTACAAGCTGTATCATTACCTGATATTGATAGGATCCTAGCTTCGCTTCTTGACCTCCAAGAATTCGTAATATTCCTATCATAAATTAAAGAATTAAACTGAAATCCATTAAAGCTAATATGATATAAGTTTTTGCATGTAGCAGACGGAAGTTTAATCTGTAAATAATGGGAAGTAAATTTTTTAATCTGATCCAAATATCTATGACGTTTTTTCGTCTTCTTTTTAAATAAATTTCTATGTATTAATAAATGGTTAAAGATGGTAAAATTAAAATTGTAATATTTTTGTCTACTTTCATTAATTGATAGCTCTATAAGTGATACTTTGTACTGTAGACCTTCATATAGTTTTCTATTTTATACGTCCTTTGAACATCAATATTATCATAGCATATGCGAGAGCTTGCCAAAAACTATCTATCAACTATCAAAAAACTCACAGATACCTTTTGAAAATAGAAAACTACTTTTCAAGTCTCAGAGTAGGCCTGAAATAATATTCAAAGTTAAAAGTCAATGGAATTTTTTAAGAAGTTAAAGGTGCTTTGATACTAGGAAAATATATCTATAAATTGTTTATATTCGATGTCTGAATGAAACTCTCATTTTTACTAATTTTATGTTTGAAATGTGTAGTAATATAGTTATAATATCTATATCTATGACTGCAAAAAGATTTAATTCAGAAGTTGAGAAATTTTTATATAAATGCCATGTTGATCTCGACAATAAAAAATATTTCTCTGAATTATTATAAATTAATGTAAATAGCAAAAAATTAAAAAATACTAATTTATAAAACATTTATCTTCTATAACTAGATAGAAATTAATAAAAAAATCTGTAAAATTCATAAGATTCTTTAGTGCTTTGTTTAAAGTGCTATGTTTGTATACATATATGGGCGCGTATATGTCTGTCCACATATATGTACGAATAAGAAATACATTTTTATACGAGTCAGATTTTAATTATTATATTTTTTATTTTAAGATTATCCATTACACAACTTTTTATGGTGCAAATTTTGGAAAAACTATTTCTATGTATATATATATATATATATATATATATATATACATCAGAAATAGTTTGAAAATATATTAAAGCATAAATAAAAATACTAATAACATATAGGAACATCTGTTCTTAAAATAGACATATTTATCAAAATATAGCATATATTTTAATAAATATATATATCATTTACGAAATTTATGTATATTACTTACGGGCATTTGAAACAACCAAAAGACAAGTAAGTAAGATAAGCTTAAAATTCATTTTGATAACAATTTTAAGATAATACATCAACTACATTTTATAGGAACTACTATAATTTATTCACAGTAATGTCAATATTCTCATCAACAGCTAGAGATATTTAATTTATTTACATATGTGTAAGGGAATTCCAAATGAAAAAAATAATATAAATTAAAAATAGATGTAAAATTATAGGAAAAATTCAAATTATATATGGTTTTAGGAATACATAAAAATGGAACTATTAATTACAATAATTTTTACAGGTGGCAGTTTTATTTTTACATATTTTTATTTAACTTATAATTTTGTAAGTTCCTATATTGTTCCGGTTCAAATATTACAATTCAAATGTAAATTACTACTTATCATATAGAATTTCATTTAAATTTTGCACATATGTGCATCTCCGCGATGACAATACGATAATATGGTATAACTTCTGTGAATTTCTTGGTAATTTCATAAGCTGAAAAATAAAAACGTGAAAGCAAATTAGACATTCTAAATATTGAAAACCTAAAATTATATTTTAAACCCACTTGAAAAAATTAATATTTAGAAGCGATTTATACCAGTACTTAGCTTTACATAAAATTATATCATTGAAGGCTAGTTTTTGCATTTAATATTGCTTTGTTTTGAACATTTCTCCCACAAAGTATAAATTTTTTTAAACTGCCATTTGTACTAATTGTTATTTGTATTTACATATAGTATACTTAACAATATTGCTAATAATCTCACTATTTTTTTAACTCAAAGTTGGGTATAAAATTAAGAAGAAATTCTGGTTGCATTATAATTCATTTTACATTATTATGTATATAATTCGATATACATACTTATATTCAGATCAGAATTTATAAAGAGCCTTTACAATCAAGAATGCTTCAATATTGTTACCTTAACGTACAGCAATCGGATCATTATTTCACTCTGTGAATAATAACATTTTAGTATAGTTAATCGTACGTAAGACACGTCCTCAGGACGTAGTGTTTAAAACCAGAGCAATCCAGAGACATCCTTTAAAAACTAAATACTATTTTCGTAATAATAATGTTCATTCCTAAATAAATTATTTAAAACTATATAAATATAAAATTAGCTTTGCTAACAAGCAAAATACCACAAATTTCTGCTATAACAGTCAAGAGACCGGTTTATGAAAAGAATAAATCAGTTTGTTGACTACATATAAAGTATTTGTAATAATGTAGAAACGTTTTTACAAAATCTAATCACAAGTCTGGCTCTTATTAAACGAGAACAACTTAATGTAATGTTATTAAGGTACGTGTCAATATTAACATTTCAATTGTAAACTTGAGAAAAAAATGAAATTTTGAATACAACTTCTGACTTTTTAATTGTACAAGTCTTCAGATCGTTTTGACCATTTCGAAATTGAGAACGAATGTCACATTGGGGGTATATATATATATATATATATATATATATATATATATATATATATATCATATCATATCATATCATATCATATCATATCATATCATATCATATCATATCATACTCATAGTAATTTATAAAGACAAAGCATGCTTTTGTTTGTACACGATAACCGAAAAAACTACTGAACCGATTATACTGAAATTTGATATATAGTTCTATATTATCTTGGGAAGGACATAGGCTATGTTTTTTATTGAAAATCATTTTACTTTCATCAATAAATTAAATTAATGGTTTTAACAATCAGTTTCACCAGCGACCACTAGGTGGCGTCTGAAATCACGAACATCAACTCAAATTAGTCCGCTTAAAGTATTAATAGCAGGCCAGCTCAAACGAATGTTCATCTCCCGTAAAAATCGCACCCTTCCAAAAATAACGATCAAAGGCTCCTCCATCCCGTGGAGCCAATCGGTCAAATACCTCGGAGTGACATTCGACAGGAACCTATCCTGGAACAAACACCTCCGCCTCACCAGGAGCAAAATGCTAGAAGCCTTCTTAAAGCTCAAACCTTTCTTCTATAGCAAAACCCTGTCACCCAGAACAAAGACCAGAGCCTTCTCCGCCATCATCAGGAGCATTGCCACATACGCCATCCCCATCTGGGGGTCCATCCCCCTAGAAAGACCTCAGCGACTCCAAGGCACCTACATGAGGCTGCTACGCTCTTCCCTGAACACCCCTTGGTACTTAAGGAACACTCAAGTACTTAACGAAACTAGCCTTCTTGCTCTCAACGATTACGCGAACAAATTCGCGAAAAATCTGAGAGAATCAATTAAACAGCACCCGAACTCAGGAATCCAATCCCTGAGTATTATCCGTCCTAAATCGACGGATCGCTACAGGAAGCCTTGCCACCTGATCAACGATCCGTAACCCCATCAGCCACTACCGGCGACTCCGTGCTTCGTTTTCGTACGTAAGCCTCTGCCCCCAAAAAGGCAGAGCCCCTAAACTCACCAATTCCTCCCCTAGCCACATCCCACTCCTACTCCCTCACCCCCTACACCGTTCCGTTTAATAATATTTTATCCCAACAGGTAAAGGGAATGATACCTCCCGGTAGGAATCCCTGCGGAGAGGGGTTTTAGTGTGTAAACATGCGAGCAAAGGCTCCATGAATCCGACACTAGCTCTCTTAGAGAGGTGTCTTTAAAAGATTTCCCCTCCTCGCGTCACAAACAAAAAAAGAAATGAATATTCATATCCAACTTTGGGATTCGAATCCTAAAGGAGGTATGACGTTAGTCGGTATTACCTTTTTTGTTCTTCTGGTTAATCTGACATTATTCTCACACCCAGAGAAGCCAGGCTGAACAGCCGCCTCGAGTATTCGCGTTAGAATCTTTACCCTTCCACGCGCTGATTGGCTGAAACTCGCGCGATATTTTAAAGTTATATGATCTGTATGATCGTATAAAACAAGCAAATATAAATCAGCTTGTATGTAATATACAAAACAGTCGTACCTTCTTATATATATATATATATATATATATATATATATATATATATATATTGCGCGAATGTATAATAATTAATTATTTAAAATTATTTATTACTTCTTTGTATATATCTATATAAATATTATAAATAGTTACATATGTGGTTGTAGGGCTAATGGCGAGGATTACCACAATTTGTTGCCATTTAATAAGTAATTAACTGGTATATAATCATAAAATTCCAACGCGCTTTTAGCAGTATCTCTATGGTAGTGTGGGAAACTACTTAAAGTGATTTATCAAAACAATCTTAAATTTACTAAAAAATTCTATAAATATCTGCCTAAGTAAGTAGTATAATAGAGTAAAATACCATGTATTATAAAAATCAAAAATATTTCAATTAAGTATTTAATATTGTAACGGGGTACTTAATTATTAATCACTCGGTATTTTTTATCCTAACCCTACTTAATACGCACCCGCGATCGACTAACGCTCGAATCCGTTCACACAGGGTGTGAGAGAGATGAATCTGTAAGTATAGTAGAGAGATAGAGCAACAAGAACGCCACCTTACGAAGAACAAAGTGTACTACTAATGAAAACTGAGTGCACGCTTGTTACTCTTACGATTCTTACTCTATGACTATATCTCTCTTTCTCTCACACTTCTAAAGCTAACTTATAATATATAATATTGTTAATCGAAAGAATTGAAGAAAAGAGTAGAGGTATATAACACTCTACTCAAAACCGAAGACACAATAAATATAAAAAAATTTCACCAACTTTTATAACTCGACGCTGAAAATAAAACGACCAACGATGTCTTTGGCGTGAGCTCAGTATTCAAAGTACCGGCCGGCTAGTTGTACTTTTCACTCGGCGAGAATCTTCTATTTTAATATTTTGATTGTCTTTCGAACGAAATGAATACAACAATATCTCTTCTTTATATATTCCCAAACTCTTTAATTAATCGATTTAACACTTGAATAACGATGGCCAAAATAATTTAAAGAAAGAAAGTTTTATCAACTTCAATAACAGCAAGGTACTTTTATTATATCAATTTTTCTATATTATATTAATTTTTATTCTCCTTCTCTCTCTCTTTCTCTCTCTCTTTCCCTTTTTCCCTCCCGTGGAACTAACCTATACATGTTACACCCCCCTCCAGACGTTGCGTATACTACCGTAAAGCAACTCTGCAATAAAACCTGAGGGATAACTATAGGAAATATGGATGGGAAAAGGGAAATAATATTATAACTATATATATATATATATATATATATATATATATATATATAAACAAAAATTATAATATATTTATCATATATATACAGTGACATCCCAACGGCGAAAGAAAACAAATATATACAAATACCAATAAACAAAGTTTCTTTTTCTTCACCGCTGGGTGTCACGAAGAGAGAGATCTCGCGGGACCTCAACCGCCCTTAAGGAACCAGGGTGTTTTTCTTAGGAATTTATGGACGTCACGATTAGGACACTTATCCTCTTTCGTGACGCCCGGGTATCCGCAAAAGTAATACCGGTGGTGCCAGTCGTACCGTCCACTAGAATCTTGGACGTAGTACGATCGGAAGTCTTATCTGGAATTACCCGACTGACCCTCCCTGCCGTGACCAGCAGGGTCACATCCTGGTATTCTACCACCTCTGGGTTGTGGAGCCGTTCGTGATCTTAGCCGCTCATCCGCGGCCAAGTTTGCGGAATCCCGAAGGGAGGAGGGAACACCCTCCCCTAACCGGTGAGCCTCTTCACGGTTACGGAGACGCTCGGTAGCCTTTTGGCGTGCAAGAACTGCCGTTAGATCCTCCACACTTTGTTGCTCACGACGCTGCCGGTGTAAACTCAGGAAAGCTTCCTGAGCTCTCAATGACTCCACTAAGTCATCGAGCTCCAGGGTTAAGACGGGACCAACCTGTTTCTTGCCACTAGGTCGACCCCGTAATTCTTCCCAGAGATCGATGACTCTACTCTGGGCCTTCTTGGATACTTCTGCCTTGGCCTTAAAATCGGCCAAGGCTTCCAAGAGGCGCTGCTCCATTCGTTGGAGCGGAGTTATACGAGGGGGAGGATTCTCGCCTTCTCTGGTACCCGAAACTCCTGCTTCGGGGGGAAAAGACGAGCGACCACAATCCGACGTTTGTGGCCTTGATGTTTCCCGCATCCCCTCAGAAGCCTCTTCTCGCTCCTCAAATCCTGTTGGAGAGCTTGATTGCGCCCCTGATTTCATCTCTTCTTGTCCCGGAACTCCTGCTTCGGGAGAGGTGTTTGTAGGTCCCGGAAAAGGACCAGAGCTTGCAGGCTTAAAATTGTTAGTACGATCGAGACGCACCCCCTTTTGATCCGAAGCTCCTGCCTCGGAAGAGGTGGTCTCCGACCGTGACGGGCCAGATCGTGGCTCAGACCTCAACCCCTCTTGTCCCACAGCTGCTGCTTCGGGAGGGGTTGTCTGGGCCCTTGGAGTGGTGGGAGACGAAGGAGGCCCCCTTCTTCCTCCGTTGCCATTCGGACGAGAAGGCCCCAACGTCGACTTACGATGGCCACAATAATTTAAAGAAAGAAAGTTTTATCAACTTCAATAACAGCAAGTATTGTAATATACTACTGCTGGGAGGTTTAAAAACAATACAGGTTTAAAAAACAGTTTTTAATTAAATTGATTTTTAATATATATAATGAACGTAAAATACAAATAGCAATCACCTTAGTGTACAGACGAGATACGAATAATGCCTTCTGCGCTCAAACAGCGCCCTTTATAGACTTTATTCTTGTCGCGGGTCAAATTTCAGGCGATAAGCCCCATTCGTTGATCGCAGCCTAAACACTTCGCGCAGCCGGACGATCGGAGAACCCGAGGTGGTAATCTGACACCGTCCAAACCTCTTTCGTATAATCTCAAGATTTTCCTCCGACTATTATTTGAATACCTTAGTTGTAAATCATATAAAAATCAGTTTTCAGAAAAATCTTCGATTTTACCCATCATGGTACGGATCAATTGCTTTTATGGAAGCATAACCAGTGAAACCTCTTTCGTAAAATCTCAAGATTTTCCTCCGACTAATATTTGATCACCTTATTTGTAAATCATATAGAAGTCAGTTTTAAGGAAAATCTTCGATTTTACCCGTCATGGTACGGATCAAGCGTATACCTTAATTGTATACAGTTTGTGGCCTTTAACGAAGGTTTGCTCGCGATCCTTACTTCAATAATTAATTAATTTCAATTCAAACGCAATTAAATTAATTCATTGAGTCCAATTCAAAAAATCAAATTATATCTTATAAAATAAGATTTCAAATCGCCAATCGATGATTTCGTTAAGCATTATTCAATATCTCGTGTGTACTTACATATCATTTATAAATAGTTTTTATAATTCGTGCGGCGCCGTTTTGTCCGAGGAGATCGCATAACATTTCTTACTCATATATTCTCCCGCAAATACAATATTCATCAATCTTTTATTTATATTACTTCCCATCTTAAAAGTAAACATTTCTCGCAATATAATTTATAACTATATTTAGTTACAAAAGAAATACTAAACCTATGTATATATATAATGGCAACGCGATATTATAAAAATTTCTTAAAAACTATTACGCATTATTTTAATATGTATCAGATTAAATAATTCCAAAAATCAAATTCATAAATTAATTTTATCTTTATACTTACTTGCTTAAACTATAAACATATAACATAAACTCTAACATGACCATCGGCTATAAAGAAAATATCTTATTTTAAATTTGAATTCAAACAATATTAAAACATTTCACGTAGAACTAATTATAATAATAGCTAGAATGGAATCGATTAATAAAACTTTATTCTAGAAATTATAAACGCTGAAGGCTTAATACTAATTTTTACATCTAGTTTCGATTCTGTTCGTAACAGCAAGGTACTTTTATTATATCAATTTTTCTATATTATATTAATTTTTATTCTCCTTCTCTCTCTCTCTCTCTCTCTCTCTCTCTCTCTCTCTCTCTCTCTCTCTCTTCCCTTTTTCCCTCCCTTTTTTCCTATTTGTTGAAAATATTAACATATATAGGTGGAACTAACCTATACACGTTACAATATATACTTATACGTAATATAATAACATAACATGATAACTGAAAAGCAGAGTGGTACTAAAATATATATGTATATTAATAAGTATTATTATTTTTAATAATAATATAATAGTACAAATATTATTATTAAAATAGTATTTAGAGTAATCATAACTATTAATAACAATTTTAATATTGAATGTTGAAATTAATTAATAATAATATTAATAACTATAATATTTATTAATTATTATAATAGTTTATACTAATATTAATCATAATATTCATAATTAATAATAATTTTAATAATTAATTAGTGCGTTTTTAGTAGTGGACATGTTGTAAAATATTTATATGCATGTGGCCACAGTTATATATTAGTATCAATAATTTCTTTAATAGTCTTGCAGCTTGCTTGTTTTATACGATCATACAGATCATATAACTTTAAAATATCGCTCTAGTTTCAGCCAATCAGCGCGTGGAAGGGTAAAGACTCTAACACGCATACTCGAGTTGGCTGTTCAGCCTGGCATCTCTGCTCACACCTCATGGATATCTTTTGATTTTTGTAAATTTTATTTTCTCTTACGTGGAAAATCTCTCTCTCTCTCTCTCTCTCTCTCTCTCTCTCTCTCTCTCTCTCTCTCTCTCTCTCTCTCTGTCTTTCTTTCTCCTTCTCGTATAAAATGGTCTTGTGTGTCAAATCATACTGAATATAGTTTGTGACGACAAATTATATTTTTATTTTTATACATTCTATTAACTTCAGAATTGTGACAAGAGACTGTTTTTTTGAAAAAACGGAAATATAGAAAATATATATCTATATTGTATGTATATTATATTGTACATATGATACTGAGAACTATTGTATTGGCGTGTACGGACGGTTGATTACGATATCCCGTTGCCTCAAGTCGATTTCTATAGGCAGTTGGGTGTTCGGATGATAGAATGCAATGTCCAGGTGGCTCTGGGAGATTTCTACGGGGAATATTGTATTTAGTTAATAAAAAAGGGATCCAGGTATGAGGAAATCAGCTCCTATGGGAAGATTCGTCTTGAGACGGTAAAATACGATATCTAGGTCTTTCCAAACGACTTCTACGGGGACTATCGTGTGTAGTTGGTAGGAAACGATGTTTAGATATGTCGGAACAACTTCTACGGGGAGTTTCATGTTCGGATCATAGAATGCGATTTCCAGGTTTTATGGAACGACTTCTACAGGGAGTTTCATATTCGGACGGTAGAAGATGATGTCCAGGTATGACGAGACGATTTCTACGAGGAGTATCGTGTTTAGTTGGCAGAAAACGATGTTCAGGTATTTCGGGACAACTTCTACGGGGAGTTTCGTGTTGGGATGATAGAATGTTATTTCCAGGTGTTGTTTAACGACTTCTACGGGGAATTTCGTGTATAGTTGGTGAGAAAGAAAATCCAGATATGTCAATACGACTTCTATGAAGAAATTCTTATTCTATCATTCGAACAATACCCATAAGAGTCGTCCCGGGATACCTGGACATTGTATTCTACGTCCCCAACACAAAACTTTATATAGCAGTCATCCCGAGACATTTCCTATAGTCCGAACATGATACTCTGAGAAAACGTCGTCTCGAGACATTTGGACATCTTTTTCTACAGCTTGAACTTGAAAGTACAATTTTCTCCATCCATATATATATATATATATATATATATATATATATATATATATATATATATTTAAAAATCTGTTCGTGCTTGATGAGGAATAAGATACTTAATCATTTCACTTTGTATTATTTCACTGATCTGCAATTAAATTATTGCACTAAGTCTAGTTGTTTTTATTTAATCATTAATAGATAAATTTAATAAAAAACAAATTTTTCAAACATTAAGAAATAAATAACTATTTACTTATGCATTTATATTTTATCATTTTAGTTGTAAGAGTTTTGCTACTAGTAATCCTTAGTAGAAACAATTTATACTTGAAAGTAGCTAGGACTCTATTGTTTAAACATATTTTTAATCAATTGATTAAGCACGCAAAATTTTTAAAAATTTATTCTTTCATTTACATTAAATACTGTGATGATCATCACAATATCAGATAGAAGAGCAAAGAAATAAAATGCATTCACCAAACATTTTCTATAAAATATTACATATATAATTATTTCTTATCTAATTTGCAAATATCTTTATTGCCCGAACACTTAGTTAGAATTGTCAGACATTCATTGCAATTGATATGAAAGAACATTTCAATTATAGAAACTATGCTTTCACTGTAAATATGAAGGTTACGAGTAAAGTATTAGTAAATCGATAATCTCACTAGAAATCTTAATCTCGGCCTATTGGCATCAGCATCTCTGTGAAAATTCATATCTAATTGGTTTAAGAACTTTGTAAACCTCCATAGATTATTAACAAGAATATTTGGACTCCAAAATAGAACGACGTTAAATAATATAAAAAAGTGACAATAATTGATCCCCTTTTATTTTTGGATTTAGGTACGTGAAGGAAAGGATAAAGTTCTTGTTTATCCAAATGACAAGCTAGTGACTATTTTTCATTCGATTTTCAAGATAAAAAAATCTATAAAAACGCATTTTTTATTATTTAAAACTCAATATTAAATTTACTTTTATTTAATTCCTTATCTTAAGCATTTTTATCAGGTATATATATATTGTCATAATTTTACCTTCAAACATATGAAAGATTATCTATCTCATATAATATATTCTTTATATAATTTTTAACGCATTAATATAAGAAAACTACGGTTTTATACCTAAAATGTTGCGATGAATTGATTGATGCAAACAAAACAAAATTTTCAGTGTGGCTTTTAATAAATAATTGTAGTTTCTTAATTTTAATTTTGTGCTCATAATATCTTCAGCCTATTTGATGTGTAAAATTACTTAAAATCATTTCAGAGACAAGTAAGAATAATTTGCGCTTAGAAGAATACATTATCGTATTAAACGCGTCGTCTGATTGATCGCCCGTATGCAATTTCACGGGCGTTCGATGATCTCAGAATGTAATTAATATATAATTAGTCATTTTTTTATCCTACGGATGCTCACTGCAGTTCTATAATGGAACGTATTGTACTATGTAGATTTATTCTAAAAAAAGCACGCAAAAAAACACACGGAATGTCAGTTTTAAAAATTTACAATTTGTAAATATTAATGTGAAATCTTTTATCCAGTAATTACTAACATAAACCATAACAAAAGCATAACTATTTAAGAATTTAGGATTCATTTTCTTTTCGAGCGATTACAAAGTTGCATGCAGACGGTTAAGAGATGGCCGACCATAGGAATATGGCCATAGACCAATGTGGAAATAACACTACTGTATATATTCATGATATACCTTTTAAAACCTTAATGCTTAGAATAAATTGAAAGTGTATTGAGTAAAAGATTATTAAAAATTGGAAAACAAAAAAAAATTGTGTTGAACACAACAAAAATTTGTTCGATTTTTTAGTACGTCAGGCCATGCGTCCTCGTATTATCGATTAAGGCTTGCAATTAAGCTCCCTTAAATAAGTCTAAAAGATGAATTTCAAATCGAACGAATTACGATTAATGAAGTCACAAAATATTAATTAATCACGTTTATTTAGCCAACCAAATAATCACTTTATTTTTGTTTGTTTGTTTCATATTTGTAGTCTCGCCGATGATTTGGGTTCCAAATCAGCTGGTAGGTGCGCCATCTGGTACGAACGTTACCATCGATTGCCATACAGAAGCCCATCCGCGAGCAATCAGCTATTGGATGTTCAACAGTTCCATGGTCCTAGCTACCGATAAGTACGGTACAGATATTGAAGAAAACAGCTATCGGACTCATATGCGACTAACTATAAGAAATTTGCAGTCCGGTGACTTCGGCAACTATAGGTGTATAAGTAAAAATTCCCTAGGCGAGACGGAGGGATCGATTAGATTGTATGGTAAGCAAATAGAAAAACTTCTAATAAAATCAATATCCCTATCTGGATAGAATTGTACAAAAAATAAAATTCATACATATTTCTCTTATTTATTATAGAGCATGTAATCAAATTACTTTAAATTAATGTAAATTTTTTCATTAATCCTATGAGCACATAGCTATTTCATCAATCTCAGAAAATACTTTCGTACAATCCTACGCTATGCACATTTTGATAGTTCGCTATTTTCACATGACAAAGGAAAAAATCTTGAAAAAATTTCTTAATATATTTAAAATAGTTATAAATAATGTTAAATTTCATAATAAGTTGTGTAATTAATATATTAATAAAATATATTATAAGTAAATAAAAAATTATAGTTTATTTTAGTTTTCGAAATTTGTAACTAAAAATTTGTATGGATTCTTCGAAAATCTAGAAGAAACGAGACACAAATCAAGCTTTTCTGTATCGTATTCAAGGTTTTGAAATTAAATAAAAGTCATTAAAAAAATTTATTTCTCGATCAACAATTAATTAATTACTTATCATACCACCGTAATATTCTCAAATTTACACATATATGATACATTACAATATATTATCTAAGAATACAATATTTATCTCAAGTTTTACTGCTTGGTACGGGAATTTATTAATTGATTTGTTGCTGCTTTAAATGGTGTTAATTGATAATCATACTCTGCGCATTCCTCTACTTCACTATAATCATCGAATGACATGTTAAAGTTAAACTATTATAGAATATTATTCTTTTCTAAAGAACTGAAGTAATTATCAAATTAACGATTGTCGTACCGTAAGGATTGCACTGAACAGTGTATTAAACTGTTTGCATTTCAAACTTGATTTCTATTTATACAATCCATAAGAATCATAAATATTTTTCGATTGAATCAATACCGCAGCATATTCTATAATAGATCTAGAAAGACCCTATATCACTTTGAATTATTTCCAAATTTTTTTTTCGTATTAACCGTTTAAATTTAATAATTTTATCTTTCTATTCATAATTTCGATTAAAGCAATTTCTTACTGTTATGCAATTTTAAAATTTAAGATGCCAGTTGAATTGATCCTGTATATTTTCAAGGGCTAAAATTACATTTTAATTAAAATATTGTTTTAATGATTAACGGAATTTAGCTATATAATTACTTAACATAATAAATGGGTTATGAAAAATGCCTCACCGTATAATACGAATAAGTTCTTTATTCAATTTTCTAACTAGTCCTATATACACATATAAATTTACATAATTATATATATATATATATATATATATATATATATATATATATACATATATAAAAGATAGAGATAATATTATTATTGTTATTCTTGTCGTGTATAAGGATGGAATATTCTTCCCTGAAGATAGTTCTGCTCTTTTGTATCTTGTGGAGTATTTTCTTGTCGTTACCTTACCTTCTTGCATCTGGTTTAAATGATTTCAACGATTTTAACCAGGTTTGGGGAGCGGAAGTAGTGTTCCCAATTTAACGTTTCTAGTTTGTATAAAATATATCAAGAATACTTCTTTTCGTAATTATTTTCGCATAGGATCTGAAATTCACTCAAGAGAAAGCCGCGTATATCCATTTACCCTAGAAAACGAACCACTCACCTTGATGCGATCAATTAAGAGACTAAAGATTAGAAAATTAATCTACTTTCGCTCTCAAGATAGACTCAGAGAGATATGCTTCGTAGGTCCCATCATCCGGTGGTATCAGCTCCTTGATCCACGGAAACGATCGGTGCTTCTCCATCGATTCATCTTATTTATTGATCCACCACTGTGTGAAATTATAGAGTTGTCCTAGTGCTCAGAGAGAGAGGCAGCAATAACGACAGATAGTAGACAATCAATATTCACTCAATTTCTAAATTGAGATTTGCTTAAAAAATAATTTGATTGCTATATATTTAGATGCTTTGACATTACCGAAGCTAATTGAAGAACATATCTCTGTTTCAGAATTTTTAAAGCCCTCTGCGCCGCCAAAAGCAACCGAGATAAAAAGCAGCGCCAACAAAGAAGGTGAGATAAAATTCATCATCCTTTGTCTTACATCCAATCCTAGAATGAGAAAAAGAAACTTTTTCAAAATAGAGATAAACTTAAATTCTACACGTAGAAGTTAGAATATCTTTAAAAATCGCGTGAGAAGAAAGTACTTTTAGTCATAACTTTGTTCCTTAAAGAATGGATTTTGTTAAAATGTAAACGTATTTTCTTGTATGTCTATAAGAAAGCTGTGAACTTAGTGGAATCATAAAACTTAACAACAGTCAATTTACGTTCATCTTTTTTTTATTTTTACCAAAATTGATCCTTATCTTATTCAGTAAGGTTTAAATTATTAAACGATAGCGAAAAGAAATCAAATAAATTAAAACAGAACTTACGTTAAATCCTTGTGGTTCTTTAGTTTTCTTTTCATCTGTCTCTTTATTTTCTTTCTATAGTAAAATCTCTGAATAAAAAACGATTTCTTCAGTTTATCATGAACATCTGATTTCTATTCCTTTCATTTTGCTTGCGAGATTAAAATAAACTTGTATAAATAAAGATCCTATGTATTTTGATATTAAAATAAAAGATCCACTCTTATTTTCATATATAATTGAATAGTTAAATATGCAACTTTATGAGTAATGATAATTACAATAAAATTAAAGGACTCATTAAATTATGTAATATATAATATAAATGATGTTATTTTTTTTAATAATTTAGAATAGATACCTTTTCACTTATGACTTTATATTTTATTGGTTTAATAGGATGTATTAAAATTATTATATTAAGTTTATCTAGAATAATATATATTCAATCAATAATTTACATATTGAATTAATAAATCTCAATTAATTGAGATGAAATATTTTTATTTATGTATTTTGAGTAAATTGAAAAAAGTTCATCTTTTATTCCTAATTGAAGTATCAGATAAACTTTATTTAGGCCCAGTGCTTTACAATTGCTCCAAGTATTAGGTAAAACTTTTAATTTTTACGCAAAAAGTCGAGTATGCCGTTTATTCCTCCTCAATCGTTTATTCTATCAACGTAGCTTTTATTTTTGAAATTCACCCACAAACATGTTTTCTCTTCTTCACCAAAAATTCAAGCGTGGAGAGGGGAGGAGACCAATCTCAATATGCTGTATTATTAAACCTCTCTCTCTCTCTCTCTCTCTCTCTCTCTCTCTTTCTCTCTTCGCGTCGATTTTCCCAGGACGGGTGGCTCAGTATATAGTGAATGCGATTATGTATGTATATGCGTATATGCGTGCGTATGTATGTATGTATGCATTTGTGCGCGCGCGTGTGTCTGTGTGTGTCGAGGGCGCGCTTGACTGTAGTATATACACACGCTATCGGATCTTCGCGGCGTTCCTTCCTTATCGCGCTCACCGTGCTCGTTGGGAAATATGAAAAATAGCTTCGACAACCATGGAGGGCGGAGTGTCCCCGATAAAGCCAGAGCGAAGAGTGAGAGTGTTGTTGGGATACAAACGAGGTCGGTGATAAAGTGACGATGAAACGTTGATAGTCCTGTGGAAAGGTGGAAAGAGGGTGAAAAACACTTATGGACCGTCGAATTAGTACTGGGCGAGGGCGAGCCTAGTACCCCTCGTTTTATCGCAGTTTACCAATTATGCGCAATCCCGATCGTTGCCGACAGGAATAATTTCTTTCTTGCCGTTGTCTGACGAGAATTTGTTAGCCGTTCGGCTCAGCGCAGCAGCTACCTTTCCCTATAGTATAAGTCCTTCAATAATTTCTTTTTGTCGAATTTCATGAATGTCTAGAATGTAACCTTAATTTTGAATCATTTAACGAATGATTATCAGCCTAATAACAGATCTCATTTTAGATCATTTAGAGACGAGCAAGAATTAAAAGTAGATTGTTTTTTTTATTAGAGCGAGAGCGTCTGGTTCAGAGCATGATTTTTATAATAATTAAGAAAAATGTAAATACGACATTGTACGAGTAATTGGCCAATATTTTAAAGAGCTATACAATTTATTTAAAAATTAATTATATGTAAAAAATTATTTCCAATGTAAACAAGAAAAGACTGAAAAAATATTGATAAATAATCTGCTATAATATTATTGAAAATACTAATGGTTTGGATGCGATAGATGCTGCTCGAAAATTTTCATTTTTCAACGTCACGGTATCGCATCAGCAGGGTTTAACGGGTTACCCAATTAAGTGCATACAAAATTCAATGATGGTCGTAGGTTACAAACTCGACGAAAGTGCATAGAAGGTAGGATAGCAGATGGGCGAAGTGCAGAGCGCAAAAGAAACCGAGAGGCTTTTGCCCAGGTAAACGCCCCTCTCCCCCCGCCGCCGAGTGTTTATACGCTCTTGCAATCGAGCAAATATTCGCTTCTACAACGCTTCTACATCACAGTGTGCACGCATTTGGTGTGGAGATGTGTGTGTGTGTGTGTGTGTGTGTGTGTGTTTGAGCGCATATATGTATAGCTATTCCTGAGGGAAGCACGTACGTGCAAGACGTAGGGGTAGAAAAAAGGTGGATCGAGCAAGTAGCAAAAGAAGGAAGGAAGGAAGAAAGATAGTTACGTGTGGCGGAGATTGCATTGTGGGTATAAAGTTGGGCGGGGGGGTCTGTTCGCGTTGTTTTTGCAGCGAAAGTACGTAGCCGACGTTATTCCCTTCTACCTCAGCTGCTGCTGTTTCCGCTGCGGTACAGCCCCTTATCCGGTTATACGGCCGCTAAACGTGCGCCTCGCTACTGCCCGCCTTCGAATTCATTACCAGTAACTGGTCCGTTCGACTGTTTTCCCTTAATAGCACCCTCTGTTCACCTCTCTTTCTTTCTATCGCATCTCTCTCTTCTCTCTCTCTCTCTCTCTCTCTCTCTCTCTCTCTCTCATCCCTGGTTTTCTATCTTTTTATTTTTATTCTATGAGCGTGGTTCGCAGCAAATGCTCTGCTAAAGAGCGAAAATTGTAATGTTATATTCTGACTTGTCTATTAATTTGATCATAAACAATCGTTCTATTCTAAATAGTTTTCATACAAAATAAATTTAAAGAATCGTAGTGCATGGAAAAAATTACAATTAGAAAATAGAAACCTATAATTATAAAATACGAGAACGTCCACTAAAAACATTATAGCCTTTTTGGTAATATGGCTAGGGTTTAAATGTAATAAAATATAAATGACAACAAACGCGGGGCGCATACGAGCTTTTCCAACTACCCTTTGGATAGACTAATATAAACATATTATTTTATAGTTACTCGTGTTATTTTAAATTGAATGTGAATACAGCTCTGCCATAATACAATTCACTTTACTTTTAGAATATCTTTTATTAAAGATTATGTTCGTATCGTTATGTATCAAATTTATTTATTCTTAAGTAAGCTTAAATTAATGTGTACCTTTATAAATTTTTTTTTACTTTTTTTTACTTAAGTAACCTAAGAATTAAATATACTTCAATTCTCTACACTCTCTAAACAATTTTCTACTTCAGATATTTCAATTCTCTAAAGTTAAAAAACTAATTTTTAAATAATTGTTTGGCTAAATTGTAAAATAAAATTAGTAAAAATGAAATTATTTAATACTTTGTACAAAAGTGTTTAAATTTTTATACTATTTCTTAGGGAAAATTCCAAATCAAATATACGATTTTTTCTTATGTATAGTCTCATAGAAGAATCGATTTACTTTAACAGAAGCTTATTCTTAATGCTGAAAATATTCTTAATGTTATTTTATAATGTAACTGTGACTTAAATATATTTTTACTAAAACGAAATGTTTTGAAAAACGTTCTTATATTTTCTTCTCACACGTGTATAATGCGATACTAAAGAGGGAAAAACCAATTTAATAATTTTTAACACAATGCAAACTAAAACATTAGATTTTTAACTCGAGAATTTAACGTGTACAATGTCCTCCCATTAACAATATATTCTTTGATATGTAACTTGAACTTTTCAATTACATTTTCAATCATACAAATCTGCCTTTATAAAATAATAAAAGTAATGGAGAAAGTAAAAAAATAATTGCATATTTGAATTCTTATTGCGGTTCGAAAATTTCTATTGTGAAAAAATAATATTATTCGTGTTGAAAATTTATTGCGTACATGGAATTTTTGGTTTTCCATAGATTTGCTTTCATTAAGCAGTAGAATACCACTGCGTGGTCAGAAAAACATGTAATAAAATATGCTTTTGCTGTCTGTCTCTGAAATGCCTGCGATATCCTAGTCTAATATTAAGCAAATTAAAATCTTAGATTCTTTATTGACCTGAAATCAATTTTCAGCTATGAATAATTATGATTAAAGGTATATCGAGCCTGAGAGTTCCATATTTTTAGCTCTGTTCTTACGAAATATAGATAGTGATTGTACTTTTTTTAAAAATGATTTATGTTAAAATATTCCAAATACCTCAAAATTTCATTAGAATAAATTCAGTAGTCTAACAGATGATATTTATCATGAAAAAGACGCAAGTGAATGTTGTTTCTTTAGTATATCATAATAGATTTTTCCATGAATAGAAAAAAACAGAAGAAAATTTTTCGGAACATAAATCGAGCATAAAACTCTTTTCGACGGTTTTTTTAACGAAGCCATATCGGGCAGTCTCAAAATTAATTTCTCACAATGAAAAAGTGCAGCTATCTTCACCCCCGAAAGCTATTCAATTTATTCTCAAACTTTTGAAGCAAGACGCACATTCATTCAAAATAGAAATCTTCGAGTAATTCAACTAAAATTTTCATTCTCACCGGTGATTAAAATTCCTGGAAAACTGGTCGCCCACGGGGCCAAGGAGCGCGCTATCGCCCTTCGTCGATAAAAGGAGCCAGTCGGCGCGCGATTACGTCGCGCAAAGCTATCACGCTCCTGTGGCAACTTGCATAGTCCCTCTAACAAGGGCGGCTTTTACCGAGCTCGGCCAATACGGAAAGCAGCCCCCGCATAACGGAACTTAATGCGGCCAAGCAGAGGGGATGAAATTAGTCCATCGAGGCCGGGAGGGATGTTTAATAATGAGTGGCTGCGCTCTCGGAGGACGGCCATCGATCCCGTAGCCCTAATTAATTATAGCTGGGGCGCAATGTCGCGCGCGGCGCTGCCGTCAGTGACGGCGGCACCCGCGTATATTAGGAGAGAATAATTTCTGGCATTTGTCGCGCGAGCTACGATCATGCGCCACGCGAACGCATGACGAAAGACTCCGGGAGACAGGGTGAAAGAGAGACAGCGAGGATGTACAGTAGCTTTTCCGGTGGAGGCTAAATTTACCAAAGGTATATTGTATAAGAGCATGAAGCAGATAGACAGATGTAACTTTAATTGCATCCTTGTACCGAAAAGGTTGAACAAAATATAAAGTAAATTTGAACGAAAGATGGTGTATTCATAATCTGTCTAATACGAACTAAAAGAACTATAACTTAGATATAAATGCTTTCGTTATTTCTATGGATTCAATGAAGTTAATTTTTGTAAATCAATATAGGAATATATCAAGTTAAAATAAGTTTTCGATAAAACGTTATAAAATAATTTAGTAAAAAGTTAGAGTTTAGTGATTAATTCAAGTCAAGGAGGCATCTCTTTATCATTTAGTTAAGCCAATGATGTGAAATGTCGCTCTCTAGAAGCAGGAAAAAGTGCACAACTTGGATTTGAAAAAATCACTTTCCGTAGACACTTATATCTTATGAAATAGTAATCTAAATGTATTGAGTCTAAATAAGCCTAAAGACATAAAATTTGTAGAATTTTGTATAATCATGGAACCGAGAAGTAAAAATCTATAAAATTGATAAGCAGTAAATGCAGAGAGTAATCCCTGTGTTAAGATCCTTCGTACGTATAGCACATGAAAGAATTTCATAAAATCTGAAGACACCCATTAATTTTAAGCAAATTTTTCAAAGTACTCGTGATAATATGGGAACATCCACGAAACTTTTAGGACTTGAAAAATTGAATTTTTTTCTACTTCTATTCTTATGTATCACCTATCACCTACTCACTAAATTATAAGTATATAATAATAATCGAAAAATCTTTTAAATAATTACTGAAATAATCTTTGAACATAAAAAACAGAAATTCTAAAATCTTTTTATGTTGAGTATATTCCAATATTAATACCGGCGATATAAAAATTTAGTTCTATCACACAAAGAATCTTGTCACTGATACCAGATCTGCATTGACGCATACAGTTATAATTTTCTGAACTTTATACATATATTTTTTGACTCGCTATTGAGAATATCGTAGAGAAAATACAATACAAAACAACGAAAACTTCGAAGATTACGTTGGCCAATTCATGTTGAATTTTTGGCTTTTCTTGAACGTGTAACGTTATTAACAATTAAATATATGATAAGGGTTGCTCGGCGGGAATCAAACCGGGACCTTCCATTTTCGCGATGCTTCTTTTTCTTTCAAAATATGTTTATTCAGAAAAATATATTACAATAATACGATAATAAACATAAATAAAGAACGTTTTTGCAATGAATTATTGACAAAATGGTGGAACTAACAACACTCTTTATAATTCCTTAATCTAGTTTATAATTGCATGATAATAATATGTTTTTTTATTAACCTTATATCTTATCTTACTTTATTAGAAAATAGAAATACCTAAACTAGTGTTATCGTAATGAAAAAATTATAATAAAAAGAGGATGAAGTATATACAGATGATTAGAATGAAAAGAATCTGTACATAACTAAATGTATGTATGTGTGGGTATAATATATTAAATAATAATATGAAAGAAATTATTGTAATGTAATGTTAGTTATATTTAAAATTTTCTATGGTTTATTATTTAAATCTATTAAATTAGTGTAATATTTGAACTGAGTATTTTTAGAAGATAGAAAAAGTATATATATCGTCTAATGAAGTGAGGATTAATTCCTTTTTATGAAAAGAAAGTAAAAAAATTATCAATTTGCCTTAAAAGAGTTTAAAAAAACAGAACAATTAATTTCTTAGACCCTATAAAATGTTTTTGTACCATTGCTCAATTAGTGTCAAAATTAATTATGGGTTCTTACAGCTCAGGATAATGTAAAGTTTATTGAGCAAAAGTGTGCAAATCCAGCATATATTTCGATTTAAATGTATTTCGCTTTATTGATTATCTATATTGCTTAAATCAATAAGAATTTCATATTAATCATAGCGTTTTCTCCATTGAAAAAGATCAATTCAGTATATAGTGTCTATAATACTGGTAATATAAAAAAAATTTTATATGAAAATTTTATTTTTCGCGATTAATATGTAAAAGTTAAATCATGCTCTGATAGGAATTCTATATTAACCTTATGCAACATATTATAATTAACATATTATAATATATTCTATATTAACTTAATCAACCATCGTTGAATTATGTATAGAATCATTGACTGGAACAGTTATCGAGCTTGAAATTCATTGTCTGACAATTTTTCAATCTACTAGTTACAAATTCAATGTCAATAAAAAGTTACATACTAAATTAATCACACACGAGTTCTGGTTAATAGTAGAATTTTCTGGCCTTTGTCCATGAAAATGATACATGAGTAAGTGCGATGCGGGTATACGAGATGTAAGGGTGTAAATACGGGATCTACGACATCTGTCTGCGATAACGTCTATTAAGTCTACTTAGTTTCAAGAGTGTTTACGCTCCACCCTCACCTCCTTCAAAACAAATTAAGCGGTATTTCCGATAGTACACGTATTTGCACTATTTGCCTGCACAGCGTTCAGGACGCTACGGATTCGCGTGGAAAAATTCAGAGGTCGATTGCAACAAGCTAGGACTGGATTTTGGAACGGAGGTATACAAGAACGAAAGCAAAAAAATATAAATTTAATATAACGGTTATAACGATATAAATTCTTTGCAACGACAAGTATGCCGCTCTAGTCTCAAACACTTATTTTATAAGTTACGATGATCACTTCCATTGAAATTGGAATATTTTTAACCGCGAATAATCACGATTTCGATGACTTTGGTCTTGGCGCCCTTTTTTCTCGAATCTAATTTAATGTTTATTATTTAATATTTATTTCTCATAGACGAGTTCAACATTTATATTTTAAAGATAACTACTATTAAATTATATAGGGATAAGTTAGAACCAAAATTCATTATTTAGAGAAATTGAATTAAAATTTTAAAAAAACATAAACTACAAGGTCTAAAACACGAAAGATAATCTATTGTTGATTTATTGCGAATGGTATTGAATAAATAGAAATTAGGGATTAAAAACACAGGTATATCTTTATAATTACTCATAGAGTGAAAAATTTAACAACACAGTTGTTTAAAGATTTCAGCGCTATATCAATAAGCAATAGGCGATATATTACTTATTTGATGGGAGAAGTAATGTGCCTATCCAATTACGGTTGCGTTTTTCTAACTTATTCAATTTCGATAGAAATTCCTCAGAAAGTTTTGACTGGATGATTAAAAAAAAAAGGATTGGAGAAAGATTTTTAATTATGATATCTAAATTAAAAGCAAAATGTTCGTAATTATTCAACCCTTGTAGACGAGTTTCCATTTTGAGCCAATATAATGAAAATTTTAAGTTATGTCTTTGACTTTTGTCCATGCTGGATCTCTTTCTCTCTCTCTCTCTCTCTCTCTCTCCTCTCTTTATCTTTCTCTGACCCTTCAAAAGTATAGCTTTTGAATGTGGAAGTCGATGTGAACCCATACAACGTATAATGAAAAGGCTTATACAAAAGTATGTAGTTTATGAATATACATACTAAATGAATTACTGGACGAGCTAGTAGAATCATTGAATAAAAATGTCTTTGCATGTGCGTGAAGGTACATAGTGTGCGTGTGTGCGCGCGCGCGCGCGTGTGTGTGTGTGTGTGTGTGTGTGTGTGTGTGCGCGCATGTGTGTGTGTGTGTGTGTGTGTGTGTGAGCCAGAGATAGATAGAGAGAGAAAGAGAGAAGGCCAGAATAAAGACAAGAGCGCTCGTGAAGCCTTTATTAATATGGCGGGATCGTTCTTGCGAAGGGTCGAGGCACGCGCCAGCGAGCTCTCTAAAGGCTACAGAGAAATTCATAAACAGCCGCTATCGAGGCTCAAGACAAAAGAAACTGCTTCAGATACATCTGTTGGTATGCTTCTCATCTTTGCCCTCTCTCTGTTTCATCCACCCTTCTATGTTTCTTCACTCTCGTTTACCTGTATTTGCACGTGACTTTTACATTTCATATACACTAACAGTAACACGAATAATAATCTATAAATTTAAAACGATTAGTATTACGTTATTAAATAGAGAGAGTGAAAGATATTTATCGGGTAAGTTCTTATCATGCAGATTTTTCATTGTTTAAGAAACTAGATGTATTATATTAAATATACTTACGTCGCATTAAAAAATCGTGATATAAATTCTAAATGTAATTAAATTTTAAGATTGTTCTCAACCGACTGTATTAATCAATACAATAACTCATGGCAAATCTTAAAAATATATATTCATTTTAAGCCTGTATAAGCATAAAAAAATCTATGTTCATTTATTATATTACTGCCACAACCACCCCAATATTTTCGTGAAAATTTAATATTCTAAATTTTTACATATATTTTATGGATCAATCTCCAATTTTACACAATTATTCTATAATATTTGAATATTTTATTTGCCTAATTTCAGTGATTATATTTAATACAAATGTAATTTAATTATACTTGGTAGATTATAATTTAAATTAATAAATATTTTTATCGGTCTTACAGTCTTTATACTATAATATATTATACTAATTTAATGACATTCAGACTGTTCTTGTTTATATTTACCCCCGAAGAATCTGTAATATAAATAATAAAAAAATACAAATAAAAATAATAAAAATAATATAAATAAGTTTATTCTATGTCAGCAAAGGACAATCTGACCGTCTCCATTAACTTAAATTTATTTTTTCTTTTGTTGTCCGACGTTTCGAACCGCTATGGTTCATCTTGAAGGACTAAACTCTGTATAAAGACTGTAAGATCGATAAAAATATTTATTAATTTAATTCAAAACAGTGAACATAAGTACAATTTTTAATCTCTAGGTTATATTTTATATGAACATTGGAAAGCTTTTGACTCATGTAGTTCAAACAAAGTTCAAACATATTTCTCGTGTAGAAGTCGATTTTAATTACCTTACCAAGATAAGAAAATGCCGATCCATAACCATATCGATCAACTTATTTTTAAGTATAAAGGATTGGTTTTAAAGGCAACAGCAACTGTTCATTACATTCTTGTTTTTGCTTATATTGAACATATAATTAGATTACAATCGAGACGATTATACATGTATATCTCATATGTATTCTTATATATAACATATCCGTATTCATAGAATTGAATGTATATTCGGTATTTATACAATAAAATAGAACATTAACTAAATAAACAGAAATGAATTCAACATCGCTTTAAACTATTTTCGCTAAAATTAATTCCACCTGTCGTTTAAAAGTACTTTGACTTTGCTGATAATGAACTAGGCCTGCAGCCCTATAATAATTTTAAAGAAAATTTCTCTCAAAAAAAAAGTCTACCTCAATGTCAATGGTTAATAAAAATCTGCCTCTCGTGTCTGTGGCTATCTCTACCAGCTGCTACAATATCTACCTTTGCCGACTGCGCTGCTCTGCTTATAATATATTCGCTTATTCTTAGCATACAGACAGGTCCCGACGGCCATATTGTTAGGAATGAGCCGTTGCCGCTGTCGCTCCGCGCTGTGAGACCGCATTCACTCACTTGCATGCACACGCCAGGCCCGTGCGGGGGTATGACATCATCCCGGGCAAAACAAAGTTTCGCGACGGGCGTATTTAAAGTTTTATTCGAAAACTTTTTAGTGGTCTCGCCTAGCCATACGCGCCTGGCCGAGTAGGAGGGAAAGGGGCCCACGGAGAAAATGTGCCCTACCCATAGAATGGGGGACTGCGGACAAGAGGCGGCAGTTATCGTTCTCTCTCTCTCTCTCTCTCTCTCTCTCTCTCTCTCTCTCTCTCTCTCTTTCCCTCACTCTCTTCCTTTCTTGGTCATTTCATTACTTTCGCGCTCGTTCACTACTTCACTACCTCTATTGTAGGTCAAGAGAAGAATTGCGCACGTACAGGGGTACAGGTGTACGGATGAGACATCGAGCTCTCTCAAGTACTTGTTAATGGTACATTACTGAATTTTGGTGAAAAAATTTTGTTAAGCCACATAAAAAAGAAATAAATTATAATTTGTTATAAAGAAGTAATTTTTATGTTAATATAGTAACTCAGTTAAGAAGGAAAAGTATTCATAGTTATAATGATTATATTTAAGTTTGATCAACATTAATTGGGTTGTAAAAAATTTATAAATAAAAACGATTCAAGTCATATATATTATACGAGCATGTTTGTACAATATATATAATATGAAATGGAAAGAAGAGTGAAAAAAGAATGATTAATAAGTAAAAATAGATTACAATAAATTAAGAAAAAACGTATGGCTCATACTCTTGTGCAAGATCGTAATAATTCAATGAGATTACTCGTTTTAACATCTTGTAAAGGGTAAATATCCGAAAATTAAAAAATTATTCATTCATAGGTACTAGTTCGCAAAAATCGGAGCTTCTTCCAAAAATCCTTCGTTATGATTGTAGAAAAATAGGACAGATTATCTTTTTACGATGGAAAAATATAGAGCTTTTTGAAAGAGGATAACATGTCCAGTGCCATATAGAATGGCTATTGTTCTGAACTACGTCGATTAAGTAAAAAAAGTCGCGGATCGAATGGCACTTATGGCCTAATATTTCCTGAAAATATCGATGAATAAGCAAAGGTAAAGTGTCTTATAAGAGAAGTGCACAAAATATCTCATTATTTTTCCGAATTTTTTAAGCTGTATGTAATTATCAGCGTATATAAAATTAAAAGTGAATCTCGTTATTCTTCACTACATTTTTTACATCGAACAAATATCCCAGTTTTTACTTATTACGAGTATAACAAATAATGCTACTGATAACGTTCTTACTAGAAATTATACAAATGAAGACTTGATGAATGTAATGCATAACAAAAAGTTTAACGGTTACTTTATTACCTTTGCAAATTAAGTAGAAATAGCTGGATATAAATTATTGAAAAAACTTTTAAATATTCTGGTATAACAAGCTTTTATAATTAATTTAAAAAACTTAGTATAGAAAACCACTCAATTGGATAAGTTAAATTTAAATTATGATTTTAATGTTAAACAATTTTAAAATACAATTGATGCGAATAAGTTATACTGATAGAAATTTTGAAAAGCTTAAGAAACTTAGTTTACTAAAATAAAATCGCTACTGAAGTAATTGATATTGAACTAGATTTAATTTTATTGATATACGTTTTAAATAAGTAAGTAAATTGAACTTAGGTCATAACTATTTTGGAATTTGCATATTATAATTTTATTTCATTGTTCTACAAAATTTATAGAAATCTACATGGGTTTCGAGTCAGTGTAACTTTCCTTTCCTAATAGTATTTAGTATAACTTTTGTATACAATATTGCAAAAAACAATAAAATTATCGAAACAAGTATAACGATTGCATTTCACTTACCTCGAGCAGTATAGTTGAAGACAGGGAAGCATCCACTACTATTACCAAAGATGAGCACTTGGCGATGTGCTTGTATAATCAAGTGCAACAAGTTGGACGCTTTTCAAATGCCAAGTGCAAGTGCGGAAAATCTAGAATTGTGAGCTTTTAGCTTGAGAGCGATTATGCGTGCTTTCGAGCTTCGGCACACGCTTTCCCCTATATATCCGAAGCTGTTCCTACTTTGTGGTCTTTCCGACGTATATAACTTACCCTGTACAGATGTATAGTTGTCGTTACTGCGAAAGAGGCTTAAAATATTCAAGCTAAAATAAACTTTAATACTCTGTTCTTCATTCGTATTCTGAATTTTTTGATAAAGCTCAGACACAGGGTCGCCTCTTTTATACGTAAGTTTTTTTTCTCATTTTATCAGTCGTCAAAAATTAAAATTTCATAAACTTTAGATTGTGGCTAAATATTCTCAAATTTTTTGAAACTTATCTTTCTTTGAGAATGGTGTAAAAAATGTACACGAGTATGCAGATACTTTGAATCTTATTCGATATTTGAAACTTCGTTTTGATCAGTTGCAACTTTTGACTAAAATTTACTGTTGTATCTTTAACATAATAAATTACGTTTCGTCAATACGAGTATTTTTGTTAATTTTTCTTATCCCTACTAAAGTTGTAAAATTTTTTGAAATTCTTGAATGACTATCAATCGTAGTTTGATAAGATTATTAATCATTGTAGATTTTCTAAAATTTACAATTAATAAATTAATCTTTATAAAAGAATTATAGCAAATGATTTTTATCATTACTATATAACTTATATTTACACCATAACCATTAAATTTGAAACAGAAAGAAACAGCAATCGTTATATTAATAAAGTAGTTTCTATTCACTAATAAGACGTAATATATTAGCGTCTAAATAATTCTTAAATTATTAAACTATTGATAAATTATTAAAATCTAAAGAGGACGGTAACCTAGTCATTAATTCAAACTTCACCGATAATGGTATTTAATATTTATAATCTATACCGAATGTTAATATTACGAATATTGTAATAAAAGATATCTTGTTCATCATATGTACACCAAGCGCACACATGTCTATACTCAAACGAGCATTAAAGATTATTATAATATTGGCCAATTTGACAATCATGTATAGTACAACATAAGATATAAAATGTCATTTATTAGAAATATCAATTAAAGTAAATGAAAGTAATTCTTGTCAAATTATAATCAAAACTGTAATTTCATTGGTTTTTCCAAACATTACTAAATAAAAAATATTTTTAATTATTAGCATTTGATAATATTTCCTTTTACATTTGAAATCTCCGTACGAAATATTACATTCAACCAATAATAAGGCTAAAGCCAATCATTAATACCTACTAAAAAGAAATATTCAAAAACAAACTTAATACTAAAAAATTTAATTGTACTTTTCTCGATTGCTTATATATAAATTAATAAATATTTTTTCATTGGTCTTACAGTCCAATCAAATCAATCGAAAAAAATGGGGACAGTCAGACTGCACTTTACTAACAACATTTTTTCAGCTAATATTTTATTTTCAGATTAGTCTACGGGGGTGATTTTACACAAGGACAGTCGGACTGTCATTATAATTTTTAATTTAATTTTTATTTTTATTTTTATTATTTTTGTGTATTGATGTATTAATGTTAATGTAGATATGTATTTATATTGTTACGTATTGTTTTCGATTGATTTGATTGGACTGTAAGACCAATGAAAAAATATTTATTGATTAATACTTAATACTTAAGCTAATAGAGCGTCTCAGTTGTTCAGAGAAATCCAAAGTTAAAACACTCCGAATAAATTTCTTGTTTATTCAAAAATTAATAGACATCCTACTGGATTTCATAATGCATTCCTTTCCTTATTATTTTTTATTTTTCTACTGTAGAAACGTAAAAACAATAATAATAGCAAAAGTAAACAAATAGATAGAGACTTATTTAGTGGAGTGATGCATGAGGAGCAATAAATCTTGTCACAATAGATGATAATTCCTGTTTATATGTTTAGTTAGCACCAACATATTATAGATTTTAGCACTTTCTTAAAATGTCTGGTATACCTTTATGTAGATGCAAAGGTAAATAAACCATGTGAAGTACTATGAGAATCTATTCTGCAGAATTTAGTCATTTAAATGCAAATATAGTTGAACTATCCTGAAGATGGAAATGTTTTCAATAATACGTTCTTATATTTCACATAGGTTTAAGCTATATATGTTTTAATGTCAAAAATTATTATATTCATTCAAGTCTGTTCGCAATCAAAATAAATAATTAATATTGTCAGTATCATAATATGATTTATCGCAGTATCCAAAAAATTTGAATTGATAAAGACAAACTGTCAGATATGGGGGTCCATAAAAAATATAATGATCTCGACTAGGCGACGTAACTCCAAAATGAATCCAGTAGAGTGGTAGGCTAGAATAATTTCAAATTCCCAAGATATGCCTTACTTATAATTTTACTACTTTTAATTTAACTACTTTCAATGCGTAAAGCATAGATAAACAATAACTATAAATATTCACCTGAAAAAGAGTTTGATAGAAATACGTCAAGTAGTTTAACGAAAATCGCTGGAAAAATATATAAAAAACTCAAAGTTGAAATCAAAAACCTCCTTCTTTTTGAACTGGATAAAAATGTGTCTATAGATAATCTGTAATAGATTATCTGTAATTAAAACTTTATGGAAGAATATACAGTTATCTTACAAATAATTTTAATAAAATATTATTGAAAGAATAATTACGTTATAGAGCAAAAAATGTAAACTATCTCATTGTAATTTAAGTTCTTTAATAGAGCAGACATAATATTAATGTTGAAATAACTTAGGTTCTGTAAATGCTTAAAAACACTAAATATTAAAAGTGAGGCTTAAATTTATCCGTATTATCGTCGGGTGCAATACAATTAATTCACCAAACTATATACAGTACCGATATTATGTGCGAAAGGTCATATTTTCATCGACGTTTTCAGTTGGAGCGTATTCGTTTATAGACTTTTATAAATTTTCAATAAAAGCTATGATGTCGCGCAGTTTGCACTTTTTTCTCTAAAGCTATGCTCTCGCATTGAATAACGTCCTAAAAAGATAAGTAGCACTTGCTTTCCGCCACAAACGATGTACCGAGTACATGCGCGTATCAACCTTTCGAAAGTCGTAACAGACACATACCTTTTATTCTTTATAACGTTCTTCTACCCATAAGCCCGCATAAAATGACTTAACGATCCTCTTCCCTTCCGCTAAACTGCCCACGCCTACCTTCATTTCGCGAAGAAAATGGTGAGCTTCACGCACGTATCGGCGCATAAATTCCTCCTAATTTGAAACAAATGGTTTTATTATCAAAATTCTGTACCAATACGAAATACTTTTAAACAATAGGTATGTAATAGCTAAGAGAACTCCAATAAGCATTGTGAGCTTGCAAAACAAGCTGCGTAATCCCGTTTAATATCTTAATAATGTTTGTATATGGAACCTTGATTTTACAATACTTATAGCTACATCATTACCGCGAAGAAGTTAAATACGGCTATTTAGTGTCATACTTCTTAATCATCTATTGAATTTTAATAAATAAACGTTATATTCCTAATAATAATAACAGAATTATTTATCGAAAAAGAAATAATATGTTTATACGAGGCAATCATTCGGAATATATGCAATATTTAATCACACATAAATTTCTGCTATTAACTGAAATTTTATAAGCTATTTGTCAAAATTGAACATTTTCATTATAAAAGTATATTTAATGACTTAATTTAATGTATAAAAATGTTTACATTTCGAAGGTTAATATGCTTTTCTGTTTATTCTTGAATTTATTCTTGAATTCACATTAACATTATAACATGCTGCTTATAAAATTATAAAATATAAGACGATTTTAGTATTACATATTCCAATTTTGTTACAGTATCAAAGCAATATAGTTATATATATTTATACAAAATTTAGAAATCTCTATATTTTTATTGCACAAAATAAGAAAAATAAGCTAAAAATTACCATTGCTCCTGCGTATTAGTTATAACATAAACAAATTATTATATTGTTAAAGAATATAACATTGAATATATATATATATATATATATATATATATATATATATAAATTGTTTATGTTAAAACTTATACGCAGGAGCCATGATAATTTTTAGCTTATTTTTCTTATTTTGTGCAATAAAAATATAGAGTTTTGTAAATTTTGGAAAATTATACAAAGAATAGTATAGAATTTAGTTACCTTGTCAAAGCTGTAAGTAAATTAATAATGAGAAAATAGTAATAAAATGACAATTTGCATATTTATTATCTTAGAGGTTCTTTTTAAGACAGATAGTTACTTCTTGATTGCACAGTCAAGCATCATGATAGTAAAGTATCTCTTGATATCTGCCCTGAGTAACCCGGAAGGCAACTACTGTTGTATAATCAGGGATGCTGTTGCGCTGAAGTCCATTCAGTGAAGTTGCATCGTACTACTCGCACTGCTGTCGTCCTAAATAATATAATCGGGATTTGACTGTGACGCTACCCAAGCACAAACGACAAAGAAAGCAGCTGTTGATAGGATTACATAATGATATTAATGCTAATACAGAAATTGTCCTATAACTTTTTAAAAAATTTCACATTCCTGATTTATTTGCGCAGTTACATTACTCCTATCGTTTTTATAATAACTCATTACAAGAATCATTAATACAAAAAAAAAACATATGAAAAAAATTTTTCGAGATTATAATTAAATAGAATAATATAAAGTACCTTAGGAATAAACTTTCCACGAGTTCAATTGACTTATTAATTGAATCGCTGCTTTAATTTTAAAGAAAAATTATAAAAATTAATATTTCTAACTAATCGAATGTATAATTACATTATTTTTAAATGCAAGCTTATTAAAATATATATATATATATATATATATATATATAAAATTTAAAAGCATTTAATTTTCAATATATATCATCTTTAAAATGAAATTATATTTCATTTGACCTGCTTCACTTATCACGTTCATCTCACATAGGCGAGATATGTGCAATACGCGTATAGAAATCTAGTTTTATATTGCTCTTAAAGTAAAATATTTTTTTAATTTTTCAAGTTTTAATATCGAATACTAATAGTAGGATGTATTAGTCTTTTTTGTCACCACTTGTTGATACGAAATAAATTTATATCAACGGTTAAAAATTAGACCATAATGCTTAAAACACTATCAGAACTGTCAATTCATTGTTATTCCGGTAGCCTATGTATGGTGTGGAATAGTCTCAATGATAGTATAAGCATCGTTATAAGAATCATAACAATAACAACAAAAACAAGAACAATAATAATAATAACAATAACAACAAAAACAAGAACAATAATAATAATAATAATAATAATAATAATAATAACAATAATTATAATCATAAAGATAAAATGAAGTATGCGCGTCTCAGAGTCTCGGGCGCGCGCGCGCACTCGTGCATACTCCCTACCTCCGTGCACACGACCTACCTCAATGAAATTCATGATGCTTATAAGCGAAGAGAGAAGTATGTTTTGTGTCGTCTGTATTTTACAGGGCGCAAGAGCACCGCGTCGCCACCCGTCTCGTCGAGGCGCTCGACGACGATCTGGCCTTCCCCGTATTCCCCCTATTATCCGAGGCGCACCGAGAGGCCGGCGCTGCGCGAGTCCGAGTACGACAGGCCTGAGGAGAACCGCGGCCGCGGCAGCAGCTACAGCACAGGTGAGAGCAGCCAATTCACGACACCCTTTGTATCGTTCTTCACCCCCCTCCCCTACCCGTCCTTGCTCCTCTTCGCGTGGCCCGAGGTAGACGAGAGAGCACGGCGCAGGACAGAGAAATAGAGAGAGAGAGAGAGAGAGAGAGAGACAAAGACGAACCGATCTGGTACTGTTAATCAATGCATTCTCCTGTGTCTGCACTACCATTCGTGATCATACGTTTTAATACTTGTTACCAAAAATATCAAGCTATTCTGCACCATGCACTGTCGACCTTGGGCTCCTTACTTTCGTTTTAATCTTTTCTAATATCTGATCACACACCCTCTATTTTCGCCATATGTATACAGAATATATTGTTTCAAAAATATTACTCATGTAACTTGTACTTTTAAAAATGATCTTTTTCTTAGAAGACTAATCGGGTTTTATTGCTGTATAATAATAATTAAAATGATAATAAGAATGATTTATTAGATAGGTATCAATATCGGTGTGAACTTTCTTCAAAAATTTCTTTATCAACCGGAGGAGGAATCTTCTGGATGGGTGGGACGCTAAGCAGGGGCCTTGTGGACCCCTATATAAAGACAACCCTGACAACAGATATAAATTTTTAACGCTAAAACTTTCATCGCCCTTTTTTCTAGCTCTTCTCTATTATTGAGTATGTCAAAAACAATTTTCATGTTATTAATGATTGAAAAATGATGAATAATTATACGTATTTAGATCTCCTGAAATATTAAATACTATTTACATGAATAACGAATAATAATATGCAATTATACGTTAAAATCGTCAAAATTATTAATTTAATTAGAATTTTATTATCGTTCTTTAAATCAGCTGGAAGCAAAGAGAAATTTTGATTCTGATTAAAAAGTAATATTGAAAGGATAAAATTATTTCAAATGAATAAAGCAATCAATATCAGAGATAATCGAAATGTATCACTAGTAATACTTTTCGCTTAAGAGCTTTAATCATATACTGTTCGGTATAGTCTGCAGTTAGTTAAGTATATTATATTAAATCTAATTCAATTTATTTACTATGTACCTTGTTTTTACTGTAACAAAAATTTGTTCAAGTTTTCCTCTACTAATTTGCATAATCTTACAAGTTTCAGAATAAATTCAGAACATAGGTTGAGTGCGAATATTACCAGTTCTTAAGCACAAATTAGACTTTGATACTGTGATAAAGTTTTACGCAAATAGAGTCACTAATAACTAAGAAACGTTGTAATCCTTTAGATGTTCTATTTATGGTAAGTTAAGTACCAAAGCAGTAAACACCCACAGGAAAACTAATTCTTATTTATGAGTGAACAATTATTAAATCTCTAGAAAAATGATTCAATTAAAATAATAAATATTTTTATCGGTCATACAGTCTTTATAATATATTATATTAGCTAATAAGATTTAATTCAATTGAATTCTTATTTTGAATTATTATCTTATTTATTGATGATTTTTAAACTTGAAAATTGCTTATTCTACATATATATATATATATATATATATATATATATATATATATATATAGCTGCTTTAATATAAGCTGTAATAACTGTTAGTTAACAAAAAAATATTACCAAGAACTATTTTAAGCTTATTTTTATCAAAAACACATTTTTTTAAAGTTTGAAATCTTCTTGTAATTTATATAAAACAAATTAAATAAATTGAAAACTTTTTACATACATGCTTAATGTATTTGTAAAAATTATTTACAGTAACTTATCAAACCAATTGTTTTTTATTACAGGCTAAGTATAATACTAGTACAGGCTACCCATGAGAGCTACAATCAATTTTTGAAATTTTGAAATTTGTGAATTAATTTATATTATTTGATTTAATAAATAAAAGTTATAAATTCAGCAATGTGTCAATACTATAATTATTAAACTAAGAGAAAAAATTAATGTATTGCAGTAAATGAGTTCAATAAGCATGAACAATGAAATATCTGAGTTTATTGAATATTTTCTCATCAAAGTATAAATTAATATGATATTATTTGCTCTGTAATTAATTAAATTAAAGTAATGTAAATCATTCTTTGAAATTAAAGTCAATTAGTAAAATCTCAGTATATTTATATGTTCATATACAAGACCAACAGTAAGATTGTTATTTTTATTGAATTGAAAGTTAAATAAAAATATTAATGAGTGGTAATAAGAACTACGCCCTTAGTTACCGCATATGTCATATCTTTTAATCATTCACTTTTACTACACTAATCATTCATTTCTTTTAATCGTTCTTTAGCTTGTTTTATGGTAAAGTATTTTTTCAACAATTAAATAAAAAGTATTCTCCATGAAAATTTTATACGAAACTGATTTTTTAAAACACAGAACATTTTTATATAAGAATGGGAAGTGCTTCATTCTTCGTGTTTATATGATTTATCGTGAATTTTCTTATGCGTTTTTCTAAAAAACTAAGTTGAAAAGGTTATTTTCGAATGTACACAAAGCATATTTTGTTGTTATACTCAGCTTAAATAGGTAATTTGCCGTCACTTCCATAAGCTAATCGGGCAGTGAAATAGCTTCATTAACAACTCAAGTTACTATTCTGCGACAATTTCTCGCGCAGATAACGGATTTATTGAACAATAGACGGTCCTCAATTGCTAAAATTAAAGACAGGCCATTTCGCTAATTGAGCTAAGCGGATACTAGAGCGTCCGATGAATATACACTCGTACAGCTCGATGCACGATAGCATCCTATCTAACCTCTCATTCCTCAAGTAGCGTAGAGTACTCGAATGGAGGGAGGAGTTTGAACAAAGACAAAGAAGATTTCCTAATAACGCAACGTTGAATGAACACGAAAATGCATCAAGTTCATTCTCTTTTAACGGAATGTTGTGAACAAGCATAAGACAAAAATAAGTACTCTGATTCTTGCTATGATCTTATTTAGATTATCTATTCTACTTCATTTTACATTTTTAATTAGTTAATTATATATATTTATTTAATATTTCTCTATCAAAAATAAATACAGCAATTCAACGACAAGTTATGATATAGTTGAAACTTATATAAAAGCATTATAAGATAAAATTAACTGAAAAAAATCAATAATATTTTAATGGAAATCATAATTTGTTCAAATGTCTGATTATTTGAATTTAACAATTTTCTTATTATTACTAAATAAATATCTTTAAATTACTGTTTTAATTATATATTATCGAATAGTGCACATCGTTAGAGGATCTCAAAGATTTCGTTACATATCTAAACATAAGCAGGCTCTATTTGAATATTAACTAGTAGAATAATATGTTTCAAAAACATTCGATTTTTATAAAATGAGAAATTTCGTTACGTAAGGCATGGAGATGAGAAAGAGAACTATCTTCAAATAATAGATGTTCTATCAGATTACAAATATTTCAAAAAAATTAGCTTTCTTGGATTAGCTACTATGGAGAATTGTTAGACAATTTATTTGCATCCTAGCTAATTAGCTCTTACAATTATGTTAACAGTGAAAGTCTAAAATAAGGGATAGGGATGTGATGTGAGTTAGAAATAGAGACATATAGATAATTAGCAAATATACGCATGTAAAATAGAAGGTCACACGTACGGTTCATCAATTGCATTTTTTTCATAACATGGCAGTGTATATCCTGATCACTTCTTAAAGAATCACTACTCTTTAATATTGTTAAAGGAAGTACACAATGCAAGAGTTTACAATGTAAGTGGTAAGAACTTTGGAATTCATTATAATCTAAAGATAGTTCGAAACAACTCTTTATGTTCAAATATATTATTACAAATTAATATAATCCTATGTATTCAGAAACAAAGAGCCTACCAATTTTGTCGGAATTGGATTGCAAATAATGTTCTATTACCACGTTATTTTATATGTATTTTTTCTGGCACTTCTCTTTGAAAAAGTTCTGAGTCAATTATCATTTCTTCTAAAAATTCAAGATATTATAGCATCTCACCATTTTTTGCTTGTACCAATTGGTCTCTTTCTATGGCTTTAGTTCACTGTACCTCTGAAGTTTGATATATAGAGATCCATTGGTTATACTGCTAAAGATATGAAGCCGGGTCTTGAAGCGGTAGATAGTAGCATTCCAGAAATTCTCTTTGCACTCATATATTACTTTATAGAAAGTCTCAAATGTCGAAGTACAGATAATACATTTTGAGCCTTTGGCCATCGTGTATCTGTTGAATCTCGTTTATGTCATTCATGGTTTAAGATGCGTATATCGAGTTGGAGATATACAATATATAATATACATTGCAGTACTACAAGAGTAACTCTCACAAGCCGAACTCGCCAAAATACGAAAGAATGTGTTCACAAAAATGCATTCTGAAGCCTTATTAGCATGCTATTATTAAAAAAAACTAATAACTCAAAAATGTGGTAAGCATAACGTATAACTAAAAAATGACATCATATCAAAGAATTATAAGTATTAATAATTTGAATAAGTCGACTAGAATAATTTTTCATTATTCTTTGATTAAGAGCTTGATACTTCAAATTCATATGAATTTCATCTCAACCAACTACCATGGTAATAATTAGATTATTATGTTATCTTCAACTCTTCATATTATTTTATTAATTAATCAAATGCTACTTATAAGACCATAAGACGATCATTTTAAAGAAGATCTATTTTTTTACAAGATTGCAATCACTGCTATATTTAGTAACGTCAACTATTTTAAAACAAAGATACATATTCGTCCACGAAGAGATACTTACTGTTCGTATATTTAATCTAATATTACAATTTGCCAATTAAGAAACCAAATTTCATTTATCTTTGTCTGAGTTACCTAGAAGATTTTTCTATGAAAATTTGAAAAAATTCAGCCCCTTTTACTTGACTTATCCACTATTTTTGAATATTTTTAATAGCGAAGTAATAGTATATACCTTGTAGCTCTCTTCAGAATGTAATAACATGCTTCGAAATAGAAAGATATTTAAAAGTTACTTAAAAATTATACCTTGAATTTCTGTAATGTGGTAACGAAAATTATTAATTAAAAAGGAATTAATCCAGGCGAAAACAAAATTGTTATATCAGAAACAACAGTGCCCTCTATAGAATCAGACAAATATCTAAGACTGCACTTTGATTACCAACTTTCGTTCAATAAACACTTAAAATATGTTTTAGAAAAAAGCAATAGAGCTTTAAACATAATAAAATTTTTAAGAGGAGTATGGTGAGGGTGCATCCAATTACTCTTTTATGTCTTATGCCTTTTTATAAAAGCTATTAATTACTATCCGACACATAAATCTAAAAAAAACAATTGGAAAAAATACAGTTTTCAGCTATAAGGCTAGCTTTGGGTGAAAGTATTGCACCCCAACCAACCTATTACTAGACGAAACTAAGATAATTATATTACGGCACAGACACAAAATGCTATGCAAAAACTTATTACTTAAAATATTTAGCGTAAAGTCTATTGCTAGGTTACGTAAGGGTGTAAACAATAAACAAACAATACAAACCAACTATCATCTCTGATCACAGAAAGAGAATTTACGCATTGCAGGAATGCATCAAAAGCGGAATGGGCATACGATATTTGATAATACTTGAAAATTTACCGATTTTATACAAATATGATCACTAGGTGTAAACTTGCGACAGGCCGATAATCCTACTAAATTATTTACAAAATTTACTTCAAATGCGGATTCGATAAAAATATTCGGAGATGATAGTAAAAATATTAATGGACCGTCTGTAGGGAGTGCCTGTGTATACCCTGAACTCAATAGAATTCAAACAAAAAGCGTAAATAATAAAGTCTCTATTTTCACTGCCAAATGCATTGCAATCTCGGATGCTATGGACATCGCTCGCCAATACACAAAATCTAACATAAATATCCATACGGATTCGTTCAGCATTTTACAAGCTCTAAGAAACCCAAAGAATAAGGTTGACAATTATTATCAGCTGTTAGAAGACTTATTTTAGGAGAAACTCATATTGCTCAACTTGTAACTTTATTACAATATTAAAAAATGGGTATACCACGAATGTACATTCATATTACTTTCACATACACAGATACATTTGATCATCAGCAATGCAAACTGAAACATCAACTGCAAAATAAAGATAGATAGATCGATACATAGAGAGAAAGAGAAGGAGGGAGAGAGAGAGAGAGAGAGAGAGAGAGAGAGAGAGAGAGAGAGAGAGTGAGAGAGAAACAGTGAATGAGTGAGAGAGAGAGTGAGAAAGAAAAGGAGAGAGACGGAGGGGAAAAGGAGAAGGAATCTCCAGCACACGCGTCGGAGAGCCTTGGAGCGCAATCTGAAATATGCATGTACATCCCTTACTGTGTTTAGTATATATATATATATATATATATATATATATATATATATATATAGAATTTAGGCCATTACGTAGCTACAACACGTGCCGCTCTTACAGCATCCCGTTAATATTAACTATAGGAGCTGCGTGTCCTCCAGTTGCCGCTGCTTCCAGGCTTTCTCCCATGTGACTCGACTTTTTTCTTTTTCTTGTCTTCGACGATGTCGGAAATTTCGCGATCTTAAATCTTGAATATTCTTTAAGTATTTATGCAGAATTCTCGCCGCTTTACAGCATAGAGTATAAAATTTGTACCGAGCACGCTTGACCTCCCATCCCCCTTATTCTACTAGCAAATGCGGTTATAGAACATGCTGGATTATGTTGTTTTCAGTAGTGAAGTTATAAGATCAAGTACATTTGGATCATTTTATGTTTTTAAATCTTCGTCTAACATAATTGAAATCCTTTAAGATTTTTCAAACAGAAATGTAAACAGAGAAAGATAGACAGATAGAACGAGAGAGAGAGAGAGAGAGAGAGAGAGAGAGAGAGAGAGAGGGGGGGGGGAGGGCTTTACTTCTAAAAAGCTTTACTTCCGCATACACTTATGCGTACATATTGCACTTATACATAGTTATTACCACTAGACTTTGTATAAATAGTGGCAAGAACATATGTTAATCATTGCGTACACTGAATAGATTAAATCGTGACGTAAACTGCGACTCCAATGCTTACAAAGTTTGCGGAAGAGCTATTGCAGTTTATGAAAGCAGCCGCCCCTAAATCTCCCCCGCACGCATCGGCACGGATGCCTTCCTAGGGAAAAGCCGTCAACGCCATTCAAATATACCATCGCGTCTAACTGTCTAAACTCCCAGGTGAGAATAAGCATATGGATCGCGGAACAGTGAAAGTTATTGGGTGGCGCTGTGTCGAGCCGCCGCGTACTGATATAAACCACCGCCTCCCCCAAAGCACCGAACCGATCGATCTTAATAATGAAAGTCCCGCCAGTGCTACGTGCACGCCCACACATCTCCCATTATGTGCTCGTTGTATTTTAGTTCATAATCAAGACTAGATGTGCGATTGTGCCCTGTAAATCGGTCGTGAGCCCAAACCAATATATAAATGTGCATTATATTATTGAACCGGTATTGGGAACGGATTAATTGAAAGCTCGTATTGATATTATACTATTGAATAAACGACAAACATTTACATTATAACCCATAAACAAGACGACCGCTGTACGTAGAAATGTTAATAGCTAAACCAAACATTAAACCGTGTGAATGGTTATATGAATTTTTTAAAGATATTCAAACCTTGTGTAAAATTAAAACAATTCATCCATGTAACATATTAATCAAATAAAATTAAAAACAAAAACGTATGGAAATATTAATAGCTATTTAACCCATTTATGCGTGATTTCGATAGCTTAATAAATAAAAAGTGAGATGATCGTTTAATTATATCGATTTCGGCATTATAGTACAGAGTTAGTTTATTTGATTCAGTTTTCTATCCAAGTTGAAATTTAATTACGATTAACATGTTTTTGATGGAAAATACGTCTTCGTTGCACGTAATATTTTTTTTCTATCGCAACACTAATCATTTATTATAATCTGTATAAAAGCTTTCAAAGCCTTTTCACCCCATTTTTATATTTTTGGAAGCTTCTTATTTGAATAAGATTTTGTAAATTTAGTATTTCAATAGAACCGCACTTTTTAAAAATGAAAAACTGAATGAAACACTCTTTCAGAAGGGCAAATAAAATTATTACAAAATATACCGACTTTGAGTACAGAATTTGTCTTTCATATAAAAAAACTAGTATAGCATTGTGGTGGTAAAAATTCGTCATAAAAATGTGACGTAAGCACGATGGTCTAAAAAATCCGAAGCGAAGAGAAAGAAGAAGCTCGCTTCTCTGCATTTCTCGTCAAGATTTTAGATAACCCTTTTAAAACTTTACGTGCGTGTAGTCCGATGCTTTTGCCCAAATTTCTGGCAAAGCTGGTGAAGGGCAAGAACTTAGCGAGCTGGAAAGCTAAACTTTGCGCGAAACGAGAGCTCTTATCGCCCTCCCCCTAAAAATCTTTTTAGCTAAAGCTACTGACCCCAAGCTTACATCTCTTTTGCTCTGTTCATTTTTTCTCTCTTGGATGTAACTACAACCAGAAAAAATCTTACTGCTATACTTGGAGACCATCCCTCTAAATTACTCAATGCTGTAACATCACTATTTCAAAATGTCGTACGATCATTTCGACATTTTGACATTTGAATACGATTTAAAAATCTACAAATAGTTCGTACATAAAACGATTCAAATACATTTAGAATAAATAGTCGATTTTTTACCGGGTACGAAAAGGCTTTATTTACGAAACGAAAAGTTTGCTAGAAGCCTTTTTGTACTAGGTAAGAACTATATTTTTTTCTCATGAGAATCGGAACCAAGCGGCCAAGGTGCGATTTGTAGGTTAGCATGAGGAATTTTTTTTTCAGTTAGTAATAAATTGTATTTAATATTATAATATATATTATATATTATAATGTCTCATTAGTAAAATGTCTATAGTATACATTCAGCAATTATTGAGTGCCTTCCTTTTAGCTAATAACATAGTTTTCTTCCATTTGTTTTTTTTTTAAATAATTTCTTTTTCTTTCGAGAATTACAATTATAATTGTAATATATATATATATATATATATATATATATATATATATATATATATATATAGAGTGAAGGATTGAATGAAGAATACTTTATTTTTCTAATGTATATAATATAAACTATAATAATACTAATTAATACAATGATATATTTAACAAATACACGACTCATTCAATGTCTATACTATACAATGTTCATGCAGCTCTTCCTTGGCTGATGGCTCTATCTTAACTGAACTTCGACAATAATGTGGAGATGACCCTAGCATGTCTCAGTACAGACAACGATGGGTTTTTCCCTTTCCCCCCGCAATATACAGTTTGTCCGTACGCCCTTTTCTTACCTGCTTACAATATAAATTTACACTATATTTATCGATAATAATTTACACCTATTCTTTCATCAAAATACAAAATCTTGACATTTATTATCACCCTCACTTTCGAAGTGAGGGTGATACCAAATTTTTTGGTTTTGACTTTTTTAACAAAATGTAATGCAATACTAGTAAATTAATTTTTACCTCTTAAGGCTTTTTGTTTTATTGGTTAGTAAACTGTCTTATGAGCTAAGGTAACTCCATTGACTTTGAAATAAATTTACCATGAATATAGATAAATTACATAATATATATTTAGGTTTTAAATTCTTTCAAAAAATAATATGATAAATATCAAAAATAAAAAAAAAGTAATATTTATCAAAAGCGAAATAATCCATTGCGTTATATGTCAAAAAGGCGAAATATGAGCTATACCTTAATTTCTTATAGCTTAGTAAAAACTTTACGAAACTAATTGGAAATTAAAGATTATTCATCAAAAATCATTTTAATATTAAAAAAACTATTTATAAAATATTTATAATAAGGTTTCTTAAAGTCTAAATTTGACGATTCCAATTAGTTTATTAATTATGACGCAATATGTAGTGAATACACGAATCAATAGTAGGAAAATGATTGTTTTAAAATAAATTTAAATATCTAAAAATTTTTGCCAACGCGTTGGGCCCCTGATTAATTTGGCCAGGGCTTTTATTTGGTACGATCATACTTTTCGTTTTTGTAAAAAAAGAATTAAGAAAAAAAGTAGAACAATTATGAATTAATTATTTATCAAATACTTTCCTTGAACTCTGTAATGAAATGTTACTTAATATAAATTATAGAAATTAAACATGTTTGAGGCAAAGTATCCGCATCTAATATTTCTTAGATAAAATGAATTTATATGATAAAAAGGTTTTTTTCTCAATATTAAGAATTTCTCCTTTCGAGATCTTGTAATGGTAGAACCCTTTATTACCTGTAATAAAGTGTGTTTTTACTGTCTATGTTAATTTCTTCTTGTTTGCGATGATAATATGCAAATTAAAATTTGCGTTTCACTGAAAAGACATTATAAATATAGGTTTTAAGGAATCAATGAATTAAAAAATTAATGAGCATAAAATGAATATAGGTTTGATTGTATTCGTTCAGATATCCCTTATATTTCAGGCAGCTTTCAAGAGCGAAAAACTGTAAATACAAAAACAGTCTCCTCTGAATCAATAGAATTTCATAGAAGTTATCAAAGAATATGTACATACTATCATTTACATGTACACTTATAAGATCTTGAGAAGTCATTCATATATAACAAGAAATGAATACATTTCTCATTCTACGCGACACTTTTATTTTTTCACGTTCTATCTCCTTCTCGCTCTTTTTATTCCTCCTTCCCTTTCATGGCTGCATGTTGTTGCCACCGTCGTCGTCCTCTTTTCCCGGGAGATAAGCCCGCAGGTTAGTCGACGTGGGACGTCGAGGCTAAGATAACCCCTCCCCCTTCTCACCTCCCCACCCCTACCTCATAGATTCACCGTAGCAAACCATGGTTTAAGAAGGAGGTCGTGTGAGAGAGGGTGAGAGAGAAAGATAGTGAGATACATGGCCACACATGCATGTTTCGTATACTTATTCTTCTAAGCATGTGAATCTGCCGCGCAGGTGGGTGTGCAGAATTTGGTCTACGACTGGTACCGGCTCACGTTTTGGCTACCCTACCTGACCTGTACCCCCCTCTGCCCCGACACAGTAGCGCCGCCCGCGTCGCCCGTCCATACGTTTCTTTACCTAAGCGCACCGAGCGTTTCGCCTTTTCCCAAGCGACGCACGGGGCAATTTTGCCGGCTCGACGCCACCGCGCGGAAAGTAATAAATAAACCGCTGAATTGCCACGAAAAGTGCGCGGCGCGGCGGGCCCGAACGCACGAGCATTATCTCCCGAGTGTGTTGATACCTGCTTCGCGCATTATTCGCGCGGGGCTTGTATATTTTCCTTTTGCCCCTCGCGTCGTCGCACGTCCCCGATCCCGGTATATCGAGCTTTTAATGTAAAGCTGCCGAATAAAATAAAATTGCGCGCGGTGTGCAACAAAAAAATACCCTCGTCGTATAAAGCGTAGTGCCCGAAAAGATAATAACGGTCAAAATGAGGTTTATACTATACAAAATGAAAAATAAGATAAATTTCAATAGATGTATAAAACTGAATCTAATCGACGCACAAGAATGGAGTCTCAATTAATCTCAATAGCATATATTTTGATTAGACTATTGGTATACAGAAAAATGTTGCTGCTAATGATCGCGATTAGAACGTATTATTAATTGTAAGTCTACATCTATATATTTTAATTAACTTCACGCCTGGTTGACACAATTTTATTGCAGATAATATGAGTTTAAAGCTAAAAAATTGATAAAACTTATTAAATATTTAATACACTACGAACGTTTTCTATCTTTAAAAAAAGCTTATTGGGTTAAAAATACATGTATAGATTATGTAATGATCGCACTGCTTGTCGACATATTTGAACTTTGTTCGTAGGTTTTAACTTTATTTACATATCTAACAATGAACATACCTCATTCTAAAAACCAATGAAATACTATTTTCCATAAATTTCAATTGTTATACCTTTGTATGTCATTGTATTACAATAATTTTATAATTTCAGTTATATGGTTTCAATCAAACGAAAAACTACAGTATGTAAAAGAGAAAATTATTATTTGTATAACATATTAAAGCATATGGTATTGTATTTCAAACAGCATGTCATTACTTTTTATCATTAAAACTTTATTAATATCACAATGAAGAATGTATTTTTATTCGAAACTTTACTTATTGTTTTTTTTATTTATTTTTAATAAATATAAATTTGTGGTAATTCGAGTTTTTTATTTAATGATTTATTAAAATATTGTGTGTGATTAATAAAAATATATTTTTTTAGTATCTTCTATAAAACTATGAAATTCTACCTTAATGTTTTGAAAACATAATTAAATAATTGTACTGATTTTGTGCTTCTATGACATATTATCGATGTTAATTTTTAATTAGATCAGAAAGAGCTTAAATATAAATGATCTACACAATCTCATTTTTGCACCAAATTTTAATAATGATTTTATAATAAGTCCACTTTTTAGATTATACCGTAATTGTGAAATTACACGTATTATAAACTCAATCATCCATCAATATCTTTCTAAACGATATATCAGCAATATCCTTTGATATGTTTTGCTTTGAAACTGACTATTTCTGATTCGTTTGCTCGAAAGGTCAAACGGTCTACTAAGAATACCCTCACAATCTACTTTAATATCAAAGCCTGTATTATCGAAATACTGAAATTCTTAGGATTATATCTTTTTGCGCGAGATCTCGTCGGTAGCGGACGATGACGAGGAAAGGGAAGAGACTGTGACTGATCCTAACCAAAGTAAGAATAAAATGGTATCAATCCCCCCCTACACATTTTCTTCTACCTTCTGATCTACTTCTGTATTTTACTATAATATAAAATACGCGAATAAGATACAGAAGCTTCTTTATGAACATTAAAAATTGAAAAAGGAGTATACATTGTGGACAGTCAACAAATCTTAAATGAAAAGAAAATATTTAGTGAGTAATATCAAGTTATATATATATATATATATATATATATATATATATATATATATATATATAACTTGATCAGTATTAAAATAAGTACTCAACCATCCGTATATATATATACAAAATGTTGAATTCTTTATTTTTTTATTTACCTTTTATCATACTATTTTTGAACGAAACTACAGAAAAATAGCAGACTTATCAAAATAATAGTTAGTTTATCGGTCTTTATATAATAATTTTTATGATTGTCCTTAAAAGATTGTAATGCCGATAAAAATGTTTATGAGATGGCTTTATACCAGTCAACATAAGTAGAAATTTGAGTTTTTATTGGATTTATCTTTTGAATGTTCGTTAAAGTGTATCGAATAATTAAATCATTACAAAATATCTGAATGTAATTTTTTATAAAGTATTTTATAAAATTTTAATAGAAAACTGATATTTGACATCACTAGAAAATGTTTAAATGAAATTGTAAACATTTTGTGACCATTTGTTATAAATATATAAAAGAGACATAATTCTAAACAATTGCTCCATAAAGCTAATAGTTTTCGATAAAAAAATTATGAAAGATCAAAGACAATTTTCCAATATAAAAAGAACGAAACGTGTTTTTTGCATAGAGGTATTACACAATGTCTTTCGGACCAAAGTGCACAGGGTCTAGAAACTTTAATACACGACGAGATGCCTTCTTTTTTTCCCTGTAGACACGATTCTTGTTAGTAATTTACCTAAAAATCCTCTACATTTTTCAAGAAAACCACTTGACGCGGAAGGCACCCTATGCATTATACAGACCCAACTACGAAATATATACACGTATATAGGCAAAGAGCCGGAGAGTTGGGGACAGTTTTAAAATCACACGTACGCGGGCCTCGCGCACACGAACGCGCCTCTGAAATTCATACCTAGGCTTTATTGCGTCTCGTAAAAAAAATACAGCCGGCTCTTGCCGGTACAGTCCTTCCGCCTCCCCGCCCGAAGCCGCGTTCTCCTGGTGGCGGTAAGTCACCGCGAAACAGCTTGAGGTATCGTTGCATTCGTAATGACCGCGCGAGCGGCCGCTGCTCAACGAGAAAGAGGAAAAGAGAGAGAGAGAGAGAGAGAGAGAGAGAGAGAGGAAGGCGGTAGCTGGGCGGGAGAGGCCGAGTGGAACGTATATATGTCAGGCCAGGGTGCGCGCCCGCGCGAGCACGCTCGCGTTCACACACATATACACGTCTATGCGCCGCTTCGCACAGGATATCAAATTTATTCGCGGCGCCGAATTTCCCATGAGTGCGCGCCGCGCCACCTGAATATCTAGTTGCGATTAGGGCGCTTCACTTCGCTGATGAAAGGTTAGCCCGGTACACTGTTGAAGCATATCGTAATTCGATTCTCAGCCGGCTCGTTGCGAATCTCGCGGATCTTTGTTTAGTATATTTCAGGCTTAACGTTATTTATTTGATACTCCTAGTAGCTTTTTCCATCTTCCATTTTTTCTCTTTCGCCTTTGCCCCCGAATCATCATTTTAAACGTTGCTTTGTAGCATATTGCAGTTAACGTCTGAAAAAATAGTGTTATAATTAAATATGTCACGAAGCTTACAGCGATAATGAAATAAAAAAAGTAAAAATACGGTTTTAGGATTTTACCTGTTCATCATTCGAATATACATGCCTCTAGATTATATTTACTATCATTATTCCAATGTGATTATTTTTATGTTTCTAATTTAAGAGAAATACTATCTTTGCAACACTACCTACAACCAATCTAAACCTTTAACTAAACTAGCAGGCGTGATAAAAATTTGCATCGCATCTCTGGTCGAATCAATATGTTTATTCCTATTGTATAGTTGTATCTGGAAGTAAATAAAATCTAAGCATTTTTAGATTTATTTATTATAGAAGATACGAATTCATTGCGTAATATTATTTACATTGACCAATTGTCTTTTTCTTTTATTTCGATTGAATATTTGTTTTTCATTTCTAAATACATAGATAATATACATTATTTTCTTTTAAATAATCAAGCTGTTTACAAAATACTGTATTTGTTATTTAACATAAATAGCGTCGTTTCAATATTTTTATAGGTCTGGTATACTTTCTCCTTTCCATCTCGCGAGTCTCGATTATTTAATACTTTAATTGCATAAGCCTTAAATCAATGAACTCCAGCATAAATTAATAAAACAATTTTAAGTATTAATGCAAAAGTATTTAGAGCACAGACTAAATTTTATGAACTCTATAAGTTATACCTTTATTTCATAAATAATCGAAATCTAAGGCATATAATTGTTCATTGTTCACATACATTATTGTTAAATTATTTAACTGCAGTTTAAATAATGTGAAAGTTTCGAAAATTCAATTAACGCTTAAAAAGGAGCTTGAATTTGTCAGCTTTGATTTAGAAAAAAATTGTGCGCAATTACAAGTATACTGCGATAAGTTTGCAATAAATTTTGTCTCGAGTGAGCACGGTACTTTTACCTGATTATCTACACAATGAGCTTTGAAAAACTTTTCCTCCTATTCTACCTGTAAAATATGATCATTGGCTGTTTTGAAACTTTTATTTATTTTTGTAAACATATAATTTCAGTTGAACCGTTATGATGAAAATCACATTCTGTCTATCGTGAAGCCCAAAGTAGGAGTTTCTATTGAATGAAATTTCTTTATCTAAGCATTCTGTAAAATTCAATCGCATGTAAGGAATAATTATAAGCAAGACAATACCATATCTTAAGATTGAAACAAAATTAAGTTCTTAAATGTTACACTTTACTCATTTTGTAAATAATTATAGCTATTTCGCTGAATCAGATCTAAAGTCTTCACCCACATGTGGTGCCTTTTGGTTACCAGATAAAACCCAACGTATGCGTGAATTTTGTTTCGAATACAAAAGTTCATAAAATTAGTTTATACGTGCAATTGAGTTTGGCAGTTTACAGTATTTAAGTAATGCAAAACTTTACTCAAGATTTTATGTCTGTTTGACAGTACCTTAAGGCTATAAATATGTTTGATTTTACGAGAACTATCATACGCATTTTGACAGCCCTAATCAGATTATATAGCTTTGCTTAATACAATATTTATACACACACACACACACACACACACACACACACACATTATATAAAGTACGATTAGTCTTTATAGGCCAAATAGGAAAGTATGCAGTTGTGACGTCTAGTTATTTTTCTGAATACTCTTATGAAATTTTACTTCCCTAACTCTCCGAGCGACAAATATGATTGATTCGAAAATTTCGCTACTATTTTACGAAAGCAGGCTCGATCTGACGAAGAGTTACCTGTCGACAAAACATAAATCGTGTACTTTCATTGTCTCGTCAAAAAGAGTTAATGAGCGATTAGCCCACGGGCCAGGCTGATCGATTATTTCATTTTTGCTGAAACTGCCGTGGATTAAGCCGGACGTAATAATGAAATAGCGCCGAAGAGCGAGAAAAAGAGATGCTCTGCCCGCTCCAGCCTTAAACCGTCCGCGCAATAATAGCTCAAAGGCATAAAGCGTCAGATCTGCGGAAAGGCCTGTTTATCTGTATATTCTGGAAAGACATAAATTCCGACTGCTTTTGCACGGGAGTGGAGGCGTCGCTCCATGATATATGGCAGCTTTTGGACTCAGCTAGAGAAAAAGAAAGGAAAAAATATGCGAATGTATGCTAAAGAAAAATATTGTTGAAAACGTGACAATATTAAGGAAACACCAACGATAAAGCAGCAATTTCAACATTTATCTAAAAATTAAATAAAAATATGTCATTCATTTATTTTCATTCATCATCTATCACTCACGTTAAAAACTTTTTTCTCTGTAACTATAGCCAACCGGAGTCAGAAAGATCAATTAACTTGTTTGTTACTGATAAAAGATTTTACTAAACAAACCAAAAAAAAATGCTTGTTTCTTACCTTGTAATCATTTTTTATAATAAAATGTGAACGTCACATTGATAAATAGAGCAGGCAAGCTTTAAAAAAGTTTTATTCATATCAATCTTCATTAATCCTTATATAATCTAATTATAGAAATTATTTGAATTAGAAATTAGTATTTAGATCTTTATGTTTAATTTTCATAAAACTTTTATAAGAATTATAATGCTGTTAAATTAACACTATAAACAACATATATCACTATAAGTGGACAAAAAGTGTTCATTTATTTATTCAGTATAGTAAGCGAAGCATAAAGCTATAAACTTAAATAACGTATATTATTTGATAATAGTATCTACCGCTACTGCATCGTCCGTGCTATAGCATCCGTCGTCGCTGTTGCACCTGTACTCTTTAAAACTTTAGATAAAAATTACTTTAAAAACTTTTAAATAAATAATGTTTCGAGTTTTGCTAACAACTCTTTTTGAAGTTTCATAGAGTCCAGAAGTTTCATCATTCCATTTTTTAATACAACAATAAATGAAGACTTTTCTCATACCATCGAATTCAGAATAAATTTGTTTGGCATAATTCTGTTAAAAAATGTAGTTTAAAGCCAATATTGAAATCATAATTTTTCTCTAATTTATTATTAAATTTATTTTGAACCAAATGCAGAATTTCAGTTCCAAACCTATCAATAATTTATACACGAGACTGCCTTTCTCTATAATTAAGAGAGTCGTTATCTGTTATCTTTCTTTCAATTACCTTGTCTAACAGTAAAAGGCATTTTAAAAAGAAGTTGTAGTCACATACATTATTCAAAATTACTCAAGTACAAATCTAGAGCTGTAAACTTTCAACATAGTTTTGGGAGTTTGTACGCCACTGCCTAGTGGTAGATTCTTCAAATTTACTTCAGTATATACACATCATCAAATTGCAAGTCAAATATCTAAGAGTGTGGGAGTAGATATTCCCAAGAACTGTTTTTCTCACGGTAGCCTATATGAATTACATTTTCAACAACATAAAATTTCAATAATTTTAATTGAATAAAAACGATAAGCAATTAGAAGCATTATTTATTCATTTTTTAAATCGCACATTTTATAAATGAGTGCACGCGCAACCACGATAGGAATAATCTAATGTACGTATATATATATATATATATATATATATATATATATATATATAATTCTTTTTTTTAATAAAAATTCAATAAAGAATTGATAAATTTTATTGTTACTAACCTTCTTTGGACCATCACAAAGATCTATAAAATAATGATAACTTTTGTAGCTGAGATCGATAGTTTTGGTGGTTAGTGGTTCCAAATAAGATCAAATCATTCCACATACATTAGATCAGATAAAATGCAAATACAATCATTTTGCTTGGTTATCAATTTCTTTCTGTGTAATTTATTTATATCACTTTGTAGTTAACAGTTATGTAAAGAAACAAAAAAGATATGTATTACATAATCTCGATTTAATAAAGTCAATAGAAATTAAATAATTCTTTAAAAAGAAGAAACGTAAGAAAAATTTTTCATCTTAGGATTCAAAAATAAAAATCCAAATCACGTATTCGCTGACAGGTTCAAATCTGACACTGAGACTTGTTTCATAGATATAATGGCAGACCTAAAACTTAAATTTAAACTTTCGTATAAATTCTCAACTTTCTCAACTAAGGCATTTATCATAATTCATGCTATTAAATATGTCAAAACTTCGCCACACAATTCGTTTCTACATATATAGACTTCAGAAGTATAGTAAATTTACTGCAAATTTCAATACAAATAATTCAATAGTTTATAAAATGACACGTGCAGTTGAACACAATCGTCGCACAAAACAAAACAATAATCTTTTAGGTATAGAATCATCGGAAATTTTGAAAATATAGTATAGTATAGTATTTGATGTCATAAAAGTATCTCATTATAAAAAAATATCCAATAAAACTAAATTATTGGAGACAAATTGGAATAGATAGTCAAATTTCTTAAAAAATGTAGACATATTTTAACAAGATCAAAGCAACGATCGAGAACATCTCAGAAAAGCAGTTAAGTTCGAGTCACGCCACTCATTAATAATAACAACAAAGGCAGTTTTAGTTTTTAAGAAATTAAACAGTTCTAGTAGTCTTCTTAATAATGAATAATGAAATAAATGTAAAATGTTGTATACACAAATAAATTAAGAATAATTCTAATGAATTTCAGAAGAAAACAACGGTAAAATAGTAAATTTATTTTCAATACTTTAAATTCAATGGTAATTTATAGGTTTTAATTAAGAAAAAAAATTAAATTATATTTCGTTCATATTATCTGTTTTGCTTAGTGGAAAGACATTGGCAGAGTCATAAGCGGAAACGAAATTAGTGAAAAAACTTGCTAGGGACCACAAGCTTCTGTATATCATCGAAATTACATTTATTGAAAATATTTTAATCTTATCGTCTATTGCATTGATTTGAATTATTCTTAATTTATTTTTATTAGAATCTAAGACCTTAGACGAATTCTGTTATTAAAGTAGCATTGAACTACTGGCCCAACAGGCAATCTTAAGACTAACCGTTTATAATTTGATTTGCTTGCCATTGAAATCATTCGCAATAAATTACAGTATTCATTGGTAATGATTTGAAATTACTACGTTTAAAGATTAACTATTTTTGTTATTTTATGAAAGCATTATGATATATTAATATAGAAAACATTGTTATAAAATTGAATCGATTTGGATTATAATTAAAATATCCAAATTGTAAAATAAACCAAAAATATATGATGGTATATTTTAGTTTTATATAACTATATGATCTATTCATCATAAATTTTGCTGCATATAGATCAATACCTTAAAAAAGTGCTACTAAACTTTTCGCGAGCCTACAGAACATGGAAGAAAAAAAATAAAAATTTCCGTTGTAATAAATTTAATAGGTATTTTATAAGAAATCGCACTTTGTCAAGCTTTGCGTCAATCCTACAATGTAATAAAAGATCAAATATATACTTAATTTTTATATTTGTACGTAAATTCTCAATGAAACTTTATTATATTGTAAAAAGTGAATTGGAGACTTGGGGTACAATAAATCCTTTTATTAAAGAGGAATTATTAAGGAACGGTCTTTATGGTGTTTCTGACTAACAAATATATATTATGTTACATATTTAAGATGAAATTTATAAGAAGCAGAAATCATGAAATTATTTAAAATGTATATATGTACATTCAATATATGAGGACCAAGTTGGTATTATTAATTTTAATATCGAGCTTTACAAGTCAAAATCAAGCAAAGCAATCTCAAGGACAAAAGTTTTTCAACCATAGTTTTTTCTTAAAAAAAATATTACTTGTCAAGATTTGATCTTTATAAATCTCATATATACGTAAATATAAATATCAAATGATGTTGGGTAAATAAAGGTGCATACGCTTTCTGAAAAGTTGAAAAAAATTAATTTTATAATGTATCTCGTTTCGCAGCAAATATTATTCTTCAATAAAAGCGTTTCCATAAAAAGAGAAATAAATAAAGTTATATACCATTATTTTAACGTAAGGATCAAGATGTGTTTATAGATAATAAAGAAAATGAAATTAATTAACAAAGGTCGGTTGTTATCAGGAAGACCCATTTTGAAGGTAATTTTAGGTCAAGTATATGAGTGGAAAATGTCGTTGAGTTGAGACTGGTATATCCTAAAAGATTACATTCTAAATTCAATGCAAATAATAAATCTGCAATCAGTTTATTAATTAATTTTTAGTATGTAAATTTAGGCACACTATTTCAGAACTTTTTTAAGTAGATACCAATGCTATTCATACTATCGTATTAAAAGATCCATATACATGTTCTGATGAAACGAAATCTTGAGGCAAGGAAAATATACCTACCAAACATAAAAAAGACTACGAGAGTGGTCCCAATAGTACCTGGCCAAACAAATAAAACTCAAAAATTTTGAAAAAAATATATTTATTTTTCAACATAATCTCCTTTTAGCTCTTTACACTTTTCCCAGCGATGTTCAATAAGTTCGATACGCTTTTTATAATAAAAATTGTCAAGCTCCTCATAATAGCCATTAACTGCCGACATCACCTCTTCATTGTTGGAAAATCTATGACCAGCGAGCCATTTTTTCAAGTTTGAAAACAGAAAATAATCCGAGGGAACTAAATCTGGCGAATAGGGTGCATAATGTAGCAATTCAAACTTTAATTCATTAATTTTGGCAACTGCAATAACGAATGGGGGAGCTGGTGTATTGTCTTGATGGAACAACACTTTCGTCTTAGCCAAATGCGGCCGTTTTCGCTTGATTTTTTCGCTCAAACGTTGCAATAAGTTCGCATAATACTCGCCGTTGATAGTTTTTCCTTTTTCAAGATAGTCAATGAAAATTATCTCACAGACATCCCAAAAAACCCACGCCATAATCTTGCCTGCCGATGGAACGGTCTTTACCTTTTTTGGAGCCGGTTCTCCTTTTTGAGTCCATTTTTTTATTGTTCTTTTGTTTCGGTTGTAAAGTGGTAGACTCAAGTTCCATTCATGGTTATGAAACGGCACAAAAATTGGCTTTATTTTTATGAAACATTACGAAACACTCAACTGAAACATCTTCACGATGCTGTTTTTATTCCATTAGAATATAGAATTAGAACAATATACTCGCAGGGAACTCAAACTTTAAATATGATATCTATCTCGAGAATTTTGTGCAACCGAGTATGTATTTATTTACAATCAGAAGGAAAAGCTAAGTATTAGCACAACAACAACTATTTATACATATTGGCGGTCACTCCTTGGGAATTCGGCCACTTAATAGTAAACCTAAAAAAATATTCATATCAAATGTACACACGTTGATTTCTAACACTAATATAGTGGCTCTGTTGAGTAAATATAAGGTCGCAATTAAATCACAAATAACACGTTTGAAAACTGGATTACACGACGTGAGCTACATACACATTTTGAGACATAGAACACAAGCTTCTAGAACCTCCGTCGATGTAGGCAAACTTCTCGAATCATGTCAACTCTAATACGATAATATAATATATTGGATATATATATATATATATATATATATATATATATATATATATATATATAATGAAAAACTTTTCTGTTTTCTTTCTAATGAAGATTATTGGGCCATATATTGCAATAATACAATTGCAAATACGCAAAATCTTTATTTATTACAGCCAATTTTAGAATTTCATAGTCCCTATTATGTTCACAGATCTTTACGAACCCTAGAAACTACACGCGAAGATCTATTTATTTTACCTAAAACAGAATGACATATAACTAAAGTAAATAATAAAAAAGGCTATATTCACGTGATCTCTTTTGACGAGTGAACCATCAAAATCATACAGTTTGCAAGATATTGTAAGCACATATACAGGTAAAATGAAGTAAACACAGCAGAAAAAAACCTTTAAAGCACCTATCAAGAGTTCCAAAAAATATTCTCTCTATTATTTAATGGAACTCCATACTTTATAATGCTGGCCTATATTATCTTAGTTATTAAAGAGAATGAACAAGGTGATATAATAGCAAAAACAACAAGCTTCAATAAAATTGACAATAGATTTGAAAATCAATGTACAGATTACCGTGCAAAATTAAAAAAATCCATACTTTTAAACACAATAAACATCATCACGGAATTTGTTCCTAAAAAAAGTAAACCAAACTTTTTTTTGATTGCTGTGAATATTTAAAAGAGGAATTTATTCTCATGCAATGATATATGCATCATATATGCATTATAAGAAAAGCATATTCATGCTAAGCTTTAAGAGCTGTAAACATAAAAATAAGAAAGATAAATCAAAAAAATAAAAAGTACTAGATCCCGGAATTCGAAAAATATAATCCATACAACAATAAATTAAAATTTTACTTATTATGAAAAATGCATTGATGTATGGTTCTCGTTATCATTATAAAATCTAGAGCATTTTCGACTAGTCTCCGTCTTCACTGCAGTTTCCAAGAGAAAGGATGGAAAGAGAGGAAGAGAGAGAGAGAGAGAGAAGAGAGAGAGATGCGGCGGAAGGGGAGTCCGGTAAAGTTCTAACCGGGGGCTTACCTGGCCGGCTTGTCGCAGTAAATCGCAATAGAGCGAGGCGCTACAATGGCCACGCACTTATGGAGAGGACGGTCCCCGAGAGTGCTGAAACTTTCCTGAGAAGCGCTCGCGCAGCGCAGCGTTTGCTCTCTGTCCCCGCCTCCTACGTACCTCTCCTCCCTCCCGTTATCTCTTTCTCTTCTGTGTATACAGAAGCGCACGCATACACAATGCCTACTGCGTGTGCATACACGCGCGGTGCTCGTGCTACAGCGGAGAAATGCCGCAGTGCTCTGGAGCTTATAGTACTGTTGTATGCGCCCCCAGGATAACTTAATCTCGCGCGAGTGGTATAATTAATGGATCGAGCGCTGCTTCTCTCGCTCGGCTCGAGCCGAGACGATTAGGTTTTGGCGAGATGAATAACTTTTCCTCTGGGGAAGCGCGCCCGTACTCTATATTTACTCGGTGCTACACGCTGTCCTACTGTTAATATCACTTATTTCATAACTCTGCGCCGGTGACCGTTATTGATCGGAATTTGATTTATCGTAAAGGAGAAGCTTGCTCAGATAACCAAAGATTGCTGGCAGATGCAGTGCATCGTTTCCGTCCATTACAATCCTGGAAACAAGAATTACTTAAGAGATCCAAATTCCTTAACTGGTAACATGGTCTTGGAATAGACATATTATTGAAGGGCATACTCCACTTATATTACAAATAGATAAAAGATTTATTTTATACTTATAGCTCTTGTGAAAATTTATTATGAAAATGTCTGATAAAAATGCTTTCAATAACTTTATCGAAAATTTAGCAATGTTGTTGATAATGACAGCCATTAATGAACTTATGGACGCACTTGTTATTATTATATAATACACATTTTTTGACAGTTATATAGATTACATCCCCCTTTAATTTATCAGCGATAATTTTCATGGTATCTTTGTGTTATTAAGTTTAAAAACGCGTTTTTATATAGTACTCAGATTCCCAACCATCCTCGTTTTAGGTAATAAATTCTCAAGTTTATGTACAAATAAATAAACAGATATTCTTATCATCTATGAATAGAATTTTGCAGGCTAATATATTTAAAAAAGATTGAAAAAAATAACAAATAGCACAAATTATAAATCTTAACAGCTAGTAATTACTGCAGGCAATATAGATATTGTAGTTGCATAGAATAATGGAAGCATCGATACCACTAACTTAATTCCTGCAACTTATTTATTGATACTTTATAACTAATGAAATTTGAGAGGACAAGAAATGTCGTATACTGCTTTGTACTGCACCCACACACGTTTTCTTATCATTTAAAGATTAATTCTAGTCATTGAAGCTAAAACATTTTGAGAATACTTAGTTCATCAAAATTATTTAAAGTTTATAAAAGTTGTATTTCTGTTATCTATATGTATAGCACAAGAAAGTGATTTTCAAAAGTCGAAAAATTAAATTTGTTGATGATTTACCGGTAATCATTTAATAGCGTAAAAGTGTCACGTAACTTAAATATTAAAGTATTTGCTAATCTAGATTTAGCCGTCTGGAAAAAGATCTCTGATTAACATATATTCAATAATTTAATTTTTAAAGAAGTTTTTCATTTTTCCAAAAATGTAATTTTATTTTCTAAATTTTTATACTTTCATCTATACTGCATTTCAATATTTTCTGATAGAATATATATAGTAGATATATATTGCAATATATTACAATATGTTTGAGGCAATCTCATATTTTGAAAGTTATATTTCCTCTCGTTTTTTATGATTTATTTAACAATAATAAAATTTACTTTAATAAATATTTTTACGGGTCTTCAAGTCTTTATATGATAATATATTATACTTATGATAATGATAGTTAGACTGTTCTTGTTTATTATCACCACCGAAGAATCTGAAATAGAAATTGTTACTAAAAAAAATATTATTGTAAGTATTCTTTACGTGAGAGTATTTTTTCTGACATTTTACATATGGTAATAGATAGGGTAATACCACGATGAGTACATAAAAACTCAAGTAAATAATATTTATAATAATAATAAAAATTTATAATAAATATTATAATTTATTTGCGCCCTTGTATATATATATATATATATATATATATATATATATATATGTATATAGATATACCTATGTATGTAATATAATATTTTTGATCTGGTTTGAGCTAATCAAACTCAATGTGTTTTTACTTTCATTACGTTTCGTATTCGGAAAATTGAAATATAATGTGGTGGGGGCAGTTAGGTCGTCCGTTGCTTAACATAGAATGTAGTTTATTTTTATTATTTTTCATTTTTAATCTAATTTAATTTTATTTTTATTAGTAATTTGTATTCCAGATTTAATAATAACAGTCAGACAATCTGACTGTTATTATTTTAGTATAATATATTATAGTATAAACTCTGTAAGAGTGATAAAATATTTATTAATTTAATTCAGAGTCGACGACATAAGTACAATTTTTAATTTTTAATAAAATTTGCTATATTAAAGTTTTTCGAGAATATTGTACTTTTAAATATTTATTGCTGGTAGGCACGATGTCAGATCTCACAAAAAGCAATGATATTTTAATTTAAAATATATGTCGATGGCATGAACTCATTTGACGGGTAGAAAACAGCCGTTGCTAGCGAGTCCCAAATAATCTGCTTAATTTAACACTATATGAGAAAATACAGCTGTATCTCTTTTCGGACGCATCGGTTAGTGGAACTCGAAGGAGGTGTGCCACATATTCAAACGTACCAAACTCGGATTTTTACGGGAAGTCCTTCTTACCAAGAGCAATAATCTATGCGAAAATATTTTAGTGTGTTGTGTTTCTATTGTATTGTTTTAGGCTGACTCTCAGACTCTAAGTCAAACCTCCAGTGGGTATGTTACAGAAGATAGGATTTATCCCATACCCTCCACTTTTTTATGTCAGCAATAATGTTGATTGCGTAGATAGTGATATAAATCACTTTTTTAGCAACATAAAAAAAGTTGTTATTATTTAGATTCCTCAAATAGAGTATTCAGAATATCTACATATACAAATCATCTTAAAAAACCGTCAACTATTCCAGTAGTTTATATTCCGTCTCATTAGCTCCAGTGCTCCCACGGTATGGTGAGGATTAGTATTTTGAATTGTGGTTTCTTGAACTATAGTAGGGAAAATAGAGAAATGCAATTTCATTCCCGTTAATCCGCCTCACATTGGTTGTCACCAACATAAGATCACCTATTTTGTGCAACTGTGTTGGAGTGACGTTGACGCTGCCTTGGGTTTCTCCGGTGTTGGACAAGTGTAACATAAAATCGTATTAAAATCTCCTATTTCTGAAATAATATTCTTCACTAATCAAAGCTTTAATAAAAAGATATCTCAGCATGGAATGTAAATATGTAACTCAACGATACTCTATCGCCTAATGACAGAAGCGTAATTTGCGATGAAAATTGCTTTAAATGAAAGAAAGACATGCACCCACCAGATTTGAAGCGTCCTTTCACCGATATATCGATCTTACTAGACTCTATAACACCGGGGTCATATGTTTAAAGCTAAAATGCCTGCCATCTAAAATTCCATGAACTCTACTCAGAGACTCGAGCATCTGTATGACCAGCAGTATTGCTAACTAGTCGTACTTGTTTTGTACTCGTTGCCATGCGAAGCAAATTGCTAGTATGATCTTTCAGCTGTAGGTCGAATAACTCCAAACGACAATCCGTCAGCGAGCAAAAACAGCAAATACGGTGGCATGGCAAAAAGAAGACTCCGAGGCAGAAAACCCCTGGAAGCTCTTCGTCTATGAGCTCCCCTTAGTGTTAATTTAATTAGTGGTCTGATCGGTGCCCATGACAGCACGAATTTTATTTCTCGGAACCTCTACTGAGCTATTATAAGGTTAAATACAGAACGACCTTTAGCCGTGGCGGGAACTTGGTTCTACCACCATACATTCTCTAAAAGTACAGAAAATTAGTTTTTCGATAAAGAGAAGTGTTCATATGTTTAAAAAAATAAATATTTAGTTTGAGAATAAATTTTTAATATAAAAAATATTCCGCTTGCTTGTTTTAAAATTAAAGCATTTAGGTTTAACAGATAATTCTTAAATAAAGATTCTTATTGCTAAAAAAGCTTTTAGTTTTAACATTAGAAAAATATCATTTTTATTTAATTTTGTTTTTATACTACATTATTTATGTGTATATAAAATGCCAAATAAAAAAATTAGCTTAGAATAGAAAATTATAAAAATAATAAAGTATTGATATAAGAAAGACGTTTCACTTCATTTATAGTAACTAAATAGTAAATTTAATACCATTTTTTCCAATCTTACTTTAAACATAAGATCCTTACAAAGGAAAATTTTGAATCATGGACTTTGAATTACTGTATAACTTGTGTATAAAAGATAGAATATATTGGGTGTCATAGTTATAAAATAATTCATTGACAAGTTGTTATCGATTGCTTTGGAATTGTTAATTTACACACGTATGAGATAGCTCATCAGGAATTTCCATTAGTCAGACGAATTTTCCCACAGCGATACCAATTCCGTAGGTACAACGCAAATTCATAGCCACTTCGAAATAACGGCATTTTTCACTTTGTATCCTACCCCTATTTCCAACTCTTTTAACGTTCACAGCAGCCAGTATATAAGTGCGCATACTAAGTACTGTGTTGGTAAAGCATAATATGAAGCGAGATGAAATGAAAGAGAGTCAACAAAAGTGAGGCAGAAAATGAGAGAAACACGGCGGCGCGGGGCGGAGGGGAAAGTTGGTACATATTGCTCGCTTCGGAAAATTGCCGTTTGCGCGCACAGGGGTTATAGCGGGCCGGTCTATACAGTCGACCGCGCTCTTGCCGCCCGAGCGCGGAATCTCGTAATTAATTAGGGAAGCATTCGATATATGCGAGCGCGCGGGGTGGAGGCGAGCACGGGGCCACGGAAACCGATCTCATAATCATAATTTGTACGCGCGGTGCCCACTGCGGGCAAGCGGCGCGTAAGAGCGGGGGAGGGGGAGTGCGTAGGACGCGTTTACGCTCGTCGCCTGCGTGCGAACATGTATACCTGTATGTATGATACGAGCCTCGATCTGCGCGGCCTGCGCGAATGCGGCGATATAGATTTGTCCTGGATTATTAAATTCAGTCGTTTCGACTCTTTGATTAACATTTCTAATTTGAACGCCGGGACTTGGGAATGTTGTAAATAATGCGCTGGCCTGTATCTTTTTCCCGCACGCCCGATCGATATTGGACGTTTGTTATTAGAAGCCGTCGCTTTTTTCGAACTGCACACCTGCCAACGAACGCCGAACCGTAATAACTCGACTTCAATTGACGCTACTTCTCCTCGGTTATTATTTAACGCGGATTGTCCAAAATTCCGGCCGCCAGCCTGAAACCTCTCGACTCAGCTGCCAATATATTAATGAAAAATTGCGTTAGCAAAAACTCGTTATGGAGCGGTGGTTTTATTTTTGATGTTTCTGTGCCAGATCGCGTGGCAAATTGAAAGGTATTTTTTAGCTCTTACTTATTGCTGAAACTTTACGAAACGACGTCAATATGGTTATGAAAATCGCCAATGACTAAAATATCTTATTTATGATAGTAATACATATTTCAATTTTATCAGATATGCTAAAACAATTTTTTAAAAATCAAGTCACATTAGATAAAGTTAAATAACATTTATTATCATAATTAAATAGTAAAATGGAATTTGAATATTTCCTCATATATAGAAATTCTTTACCGCGAGAAAAAGAAAATAAAGTGTTCTTTTTATTGTATTGAATTCCAAGCAATCTTTTCGAATAGATGTGCCCTTTCTTATTTCAGTAAAATTAATATATAGCTAATACAGACATACAAATAATGATACATTATGTGTCTATTTATTCGTCTAAATATGTATACTACTTTAAATATTTATAATTTCGAAGGAGATTTCGGACAAGAAATCTATAATGTTGTTCTATAAGTAAGTCGGAGCTCTGTAGCACATTCGTGTTTATTGTTTACCATAGTGTAATAGTGTAAAGCCAAGTACTGCGACATCCAAAATATGTCACGTTAAACTTTATGAAACGAGAAATTTTAAGATAATTTATACGTACTAGTACGTGGCCATAAAAAATTTGAAAATAAAAATTATGTAAACCTTTATTTAGTAATTATAGAGGTATTGAGATTTCCATTCAAACTTTCACTTAAACAAAACAATTTATTCATATACTTATATTCTCCATAATAATTTTCTCTTAGTAATTACTTAAGCAAGTAATGCACGCTTCAACTAGCTCAAAGCTTGGAACATAATGTTCATTTATACATTAAAACCTCATTATTGAATTAAAAAACGATTTATATATATAGATGTGTGTGTGTGTGTGTGTGTGTGTGTGTGCGCGTGTGTAGTAAAAATTCGATTGACTGTTTGTATTTAATTCGCTTAAAATGTTTAATAATATTAAAAATATTTATTGGTAAAAGAGTACTTGAATAGGGACAACTGTAGACACCTTAGTTACGATAACTATTATAAAGAAATCGTATAATAAATGCGAGGCATTATATGTAATAAAATGACAATTCACATAATTTTATAAATAAAATATTTGAAGGTTGATCTTACTGTATGAAATATTATGTAACATAAACTCATTTATTTATTTGAAAATTTCTTAACTGAGGAGACGTTATTATGAGTATGAATTAAAATAAATGAAAATTATGTTTTAATAATAGTGCCATATGGACCAGTGCACTTTTAAGTAATGCACTTTTAAGGCTCTGAAGTAAATAGATTTATTTGTAATTTGTAAAAAAATTTTGTCTACCATTATATATTTATAGATCCTTCTAAAGAATTCTAAGTTCTGTTTAGAAATGTTCAGTATATAAGACTTATTAAATCATTTACAATATTTTAAACATAAGATCTTAAATTCTTTGATCATATTCATGAAATAAATATTTTTGCCTCTTACAACTATCGACTTTAATACAGTATCCACGTAACTATTTGAACGAACTTAGACTAAGACAAAGTGATTTGAATTGCATTTCATTTATTTTCTAGAAATATTATCCGTTGATTATATAAAAATTTTAATACCGACGTTTTTATTTTAATAAAATTTTTTTCTAAATAAACAATATTTACTAAATAACAGATGATTGTTATGTTTCTTTTCTATTTTTATCTCACCGTAATTGCTTTAAAAATGCATGGTCTTAATTAAAATAAAAAATTTGCATAATTCAGTATCTGTTATTTATGCTATGCGAGCATTAGCTATGTCTGAGAAAAATAATTAATCCTTCATAGTACTAGTCGGCTCACGTATAGAGTTTAATTACTTGCAAAATCTTCCTGTAATATTCCTCTTATTATATGTACTGGTAGAAACTTCAGAATCTCGCTAGCTTCGTACCCCTCCCCCTCCTCTCGCCAGCATCCACGTGCAAAGAGAAATAACTTTTTTAACTTGCCGGTGGCAAAAGGGTAAACGCGAAAAACTTTTAAGCCTACTTGTATAGAGAAACAAATTAAGGATCCTACACGAGGGGGCGCACACGGGCGCAACTCAACCCCCTCTCTCCACCATCCTCGGCGAAAGTTCGTATCGACGCGTTTGAACGGGAGAAGGAGAGGTCGAAACGAGCTGAAGAGGCCGAGTTGAGTGCTCGGGACGAGCGAAGACCAGCGCGGGCGCGGCACAGCGGCGCACGACGTCGCGACCTGCTCTCGGCGAATAATTCACGTGTTAAATAAAAGCATCAAGCACGCGCCCTCCGTATCTCGGGAGTAAAGAGAAGCAATTATTGCGCGTCGAATGGCGCATCTCCTCCGTTCCATCTGCCATTGCGAAATACCTCGTGATTCTTTCGAGCAACAGTTTATGTTCCCTCCATTCCAGCTCGGGCTCTGCTCTTTCCTTTCCTTTTCGGCTTCGTATTTATTCGCTCTTACGGCTTTTCTACTTCGTGAAAAGTTATTCGGAAATATTTATGATTATATAATTTTTGTGGACACTTGCAATCTCTAATATTTATTAATTTATCACACTAAAAATAATTACGGTGTCTAACGCATGTTAATTAACACGAGTGTTTAATTCAATTAATCGTTGTTTAAAAATATTTTATTGTGCTCCTTTCGCGATTTTTAGCGAAACTGCAAAATCTGAAAGTCAAATTGATGAGGATTTTCCATTCCACTTGGTTGAACTTTCTTTTTGTAATACAATCATTTTCTTACTCCAAAACTATTTCTCTATCTGAAATCAATATTTTATTTATTAAGAATCAATTAAACAATATTTATTTCATATTTGCAAGTTTCATGAAAATAATACCTATATTTATGTATTTTTATTTAATAATATAGATATAGTATATCTATCATATTTTATAAAATACATTAATTAATACGTTATTGTACGTTCAATATTCTTAAATAACGTTATATAAGCTAACTTTACATAAAAAAAAGATATTATATATTTTTTGTTCAAGTCATTCATAAAGTATATATTTGTGAAATTTAGCGTATACACTTATTCAAAATCTCAAGCTCTTATTCCGGAGCTGGCACTCAACCTAGTTTACACGAACTTAAATAATTGGGACACCGAGGTAGGAAAATTCATTAAATTTAGAAAGTCGTTTATCGGTTGACTTGCCCTTCATATCGCTAAATCGAATACAAAAAATTTAAACAAGTAAATTTAAAATCTTCGAATGATTAAAATAATTAATTATATCTCATTGGTATCCCGTGTTAAAATCAACATTTCAATGGATTTGAAAGTAATAAGAATAAACAATTAAAAAGATACCCAGTATCTGGAAAATAAATAGCTCATTGCACGTATATATATATATATATATATATATATATATATATATATATATATATATGACGTGTAATGAATTAATCGCATTATACCACGTTTGCTTTATACGGACTTTCTGCCCAGCGAAAAGAATATACGAGCAGACATAAACAAGTGCGTCGCGGAAAAAGAGGAGGAGACGGCATAAAAAAGGACTTTAATCTGAAATTATTTAATTATACCCGGTGCCCTCGCTCCTGTTTCTCTCTTTATCTACTCATTACACGAAAATCTCTTTTGCCCCGTCCCCCCTGTCCTTTGCCAACCTTTTTTCCTCCCCCCCTCTCAACTCCTACCCATGCCTCCTCGTTCCCTCTTCTTTGCGTATACCGTTTGCAACGGAATTGCGAGGAGGTCGGCCAATTAAACGCGGAGCCGACTCGTCGCCCGTAAAAGTGAGCTCTCGAGACTTATGCGCGGGTTGCCGCGCGGAGGATGCGCGAGCTCGCCGACGGATTTCTCTTCGGCTGGCGCGGAATTCCTGGCCTCCCGCACGAGGGCAGCGCGCACGCACGCGCCCCAGCTCGAGTGTAAAATTTGGCGCTTTGGCGCTCTCTGCGGAGGGAGACGTTCGTTTATTTAATAGCAGCGCTGGATCCGTTCTTGATTGTTGGAGCGGGGAGAGTCGAAGATGCTTTTTCCGGATAAGGGAGAGAGGACGGCACGGTCATTGATAGCTGGTTGAAAACTATTTAACAACTGAATTGTCAGCATTTGCAGGCTATTAATGCGGGTGTTTTTCAGATTGGTTTTCAAATCGGTTCAACCTGGTTTAGACTATATAAGTAATTGGGGATGAGTTGTTCTAACTTATTATTTAGAAAATGAACAACTACACCATCTATAAATCAGTTCATGTATCTATTATTAGTAATAGTAATAATACTTGCAAATATACTGTCTACTCTTAAATGCTGATACTTAATGACGCCGTACAAAGCTATTCAATATTTAAATAAAATCTTTTTTTAATACTTAAAAAATTAATTTAATAAATACTTAGTGTATTTAGCATTTAATATAAAATGGTTATAATTTTATTCTACTTATAATTATAAAACATAACTTTTAAGGTCGATTTTTCAATTATTTTGATAAGGATTCCTTTAACATATTAATCTGTATTATTATATTTTAAAATGTTACTTAGAAATTGGACAAATATCGTTCGAAATATTAATAAATATATTTTTCAATTTATTTTTTAAAATATATTAATATATGATACGACTGATCGATATATATATATATATATATATATATATATATATATATAAATTTGTAGAACTGAAGACAACTTCGTACATTTGCACTTTCTTGACTATTTTCAGTATTATGTGAACACAGACAATGAAAAAATGTTTTAATATTTCCAAGTGCTCCTATATTTGGTGTTGACTTGTATATATTGTAAGTTTCACATAATTCTTTTCTGCTATTTTCATTAGGCAGTATTACATTACTAGTTGAGGAATTCATTTACTTTTCTATACATTTTTTTATGTGATTTAAAAAATAAGTCTGTTATTTTTCAAACTTTTAATCAAATCAATAATAATTAGTTATAGACATGTTTTTTCGCGATTATTATTATCACAAAATAAAATATTAGTTGACGCAATGTCCCTTTCGTAATTGAATTTATTATATGCCTGCTCTCACGACCAAGATTCTGGTTTTTTTTCACATTGATGCACTCGCTTCTGTACAGAAAAAAAACAATATTCATATATGCGTAAGTGTTCGGGTACACCGAAGAAAACGCATACGTGCAATCACATTTCTACGTCTTTACGCGCTAGCAGTTCGAGTAACACAAGCACAAGGCGCGCGACGCGGCGGCCCGAGAAAGGCAAGAAGAGACGCCATCGTCCGCGCCGCCTGTTTCTTTTTAAGTAATTACATACTTTTGATCTTTCTCTTTTTGCGACTGACTCTTTCTCCGCACCCGTTGCCCCTTTTCTCCGCGACCTCTTCTTGCTCGTTTCCCCGGCGGAGGCCTCTTCTTCGATTCTAGAAGCAGACGCGCGCGCGCGTCGCGCCTTTTGTGCATTTTCGCCTCCCTTCGCCCACCGCCCCGCCACCCCCTCTCAACCCGGGCTTTATGCAAGCTCCCCGCCGACGGGGAGCCACGAGTTCGCCCGTCCCCGCGTTTCCACGCGGAGCCACTTGGTTTATATACCCCGCGTTCCAGGCCGACCTTTTGCGCGCTCCGCGAGGGCTTTCGTAGCTTCGCGGGCCCGTAATAACGGAACGGCGCGCGGCTGCTGCACAAATTCGTTTAAACGAAAGGCACATGATATGCCGATGTCCCCTCCGAGACGCCCTCCAGAAATTCCAGAAGCCCGCCGCCTTTTACGTGGCTGCCCCGCGCAAGATGTTTGAAGCGAAATGTAGAGCGTAATCGGGTGCTTTCGGAACTCGTTTTCATCGCCGCGCACGTTCTACGGTCGCGCGCATACAAGGCTGATACGGTATTATGCGAGCAGCGAGCAGCGAGCAGCGAGCGTACCGACGTATACGCGACAAGTATTAGGCGAAAACTTCCAGTTGAGCAGTGCACCTCCGAATGCGCGCGCGCTCTTTTCACCGGAAAGAGAAACGTCAGCGAGTGAAGCGACAGAGAAAACTTGGCAAATGCACAGTGCCCTACGTATATGGCAGTGCTCGTCCGTATAGATTTGGGGAAGAAGCCGAATGTACGCTGACACAATGAGCGATTGCCCTTTCGTACTGGTTCACCACGGTCCCTTTCCAAATTCGTTTTTTAAGTATCTTCATCAGTGAAATGAGTTTTTCTACATTTTTCTGAAATGTCACCAATGCATTCATTTTAGTGTCTTTTGTAAGCTGTAAAAATTGCAGCATATGTAGCGGGGCAAAATTTCAAGAGCGGAAGGCATATATTTGGCACTTTTTACCTTTAGTCCCTAATACGAGTGCCTTTGAAAGGTTTTCATCAAGAAGTCATCTTTATATATTTGTTTTTTAAATACAAGATGCATAACCTAATTTTATTTTAAATATTAAGGAATCGTTTTATTATTCTTGTAATTAGGGGTCGTTTTTGAAGGATAGTTACTGAAAACGTCTATCTGAGAAAATAATCGCAAGTATAAAAAAAGTTTTAACTTATTCTGCGCTTCAATTCACCTATTATAATATAAATTATTTTTATTTCCTCGATTCAAGCCACTGACCATAGTAACCACATAGAGTTTTACGCTCATTATCTGTGTAAGAGTTTCTTCATCCATCAATTGCTCGTATTTGACCAAATGAATATTTTTCATCTTACTTTCTACTCTTTTATAAATTATTCCGAACGAGAGAAGAGAATATATTCTCTTTTTCATTTTATTAGATTTTAATAAGGCATCATTTTTTATATTAATGGGATTAAAATCTATTTAATACGTGTGTATTTACAATGAATCTTAAATCCATGTACCTCGATAATTTGGGAAAGCAAATTATATTTAAGCAATTATATATAATATATAATAATGTAAATCTCTCGTGATATATTAAATATTTTACCAAATTTTACACTACATCCATGGTAGATGTAAACCATTACTTTTTCTATAAAATTCAAATTCACGTGTTCAATATAAGTCCAAAAAATTATTGTAATGTACAGAAAAATGTTTGAAAAGTTCTCTGTTCTTTGTGTTGTTTTTAGAAACTAATATTGGATAGCGAGGATATTGCATTTAGAATAAATGTACTAATGTCTGAATCGTCCATTTCAATATTGAAGAAAAGCTATTGCGAGCATCGTATTTTGCATTATACATGGAAAAAATCTGTTATTAATACTGCGCCGCATCAGATTACACTTACAATGTCTTCTTCGCAAGCACAACTCCAACTCTCATGTTAAATTTACAGGGCTGAACGTTTAGCTAACAAGAGGAAAGATTACGTGGTATATTAAAATATCGTATATTCTCGGTATTTACTTACACATTTATGTGCTGCACAGACCTACAGACTTACGTGGTCGACGTCGCTCGGTAGTTTATGTAAATATATCTATATGACTTCGTGTAAAATGAATAGTGGTGTGGAATTGTTACACCAATGAATTATTATTGTTAGACTATTAATACACGATATTAGAAAGTTTTAAGTCGCTACGAACCTCCTCTAAATCTAATAACATGAAAAAAAATACATACCTATCGATTTTTGCAAATGTGATTTGAAATTAGCAAATCGTGTTCTATTTATATTTTCTACTTCTTTTGAAGATTTATTCGGTTTTAATTCAGCTACTTGTATGTAAATAAAACGGACTTTTTCCTATTACCAATTATACTATTTTTTGTCGTCGATACATCGCAAAACTGTTTTAGAATTACGAAAGATTCTCAATTTAGTTTTAAATCTTCTGAATACTGGGTTACAGAAGGCTGGACTGTTGAGAACGATTCGTAGCCACTTGCTATATTACAGATTACAAGCCGACGGTGTTTTTGTAACACGATAGAAAAAGAAGCACTTCAAAAAAGAAAAGAAACAAATCGTGCAGAAGGAGGGAGAAAAGAGAGAGAGAGAGAGAGAGAGAGAGAGCGCGGAAGAAATGAGGAGCGAGTTTTCTACGAGTACGTAAAGATGATGCCGGGGTACCGGCTCTGTCTCTTGGAATTGCGCTCTGGGAGTCAAGTTCTACGCTTGGCCGTTAACTTTAGAAAGCGATACGTCGACGGATTTTATTCTGTCGCGCAGTAACCAGCCGCCCTCCGGCGAACGAATTTTCGATGTCCCGATCGAGAACGTGGCGACGGTAAATGCGCTCCTCCCCCCTATCACTCTCTCTCTCTCTCTCTATCTCCCTCTCTCCCTCTCTCACTCTCTCTCTCTCTCTCTCTCTCTCTCTCTCTCTCTCTCTCTCTCTGTCTTTTCCTCTCTGTCACAGTCTATCTCTCTCTCTCGCCCACTGCGGGCGCCGGATTCGCCCGATACCGACTCGAGGGATTTCGCAGAAAGTTTCGGAAAATCCGTGCCACTCGAACTGACTGTGCGCTGCCTCTGTTCCGATTCTCTACACACGTCGGGATTCTACGCCTATAGTGGCTCACCCCTACCCTCACCTCGCCAATAGTCTGTCTCTTGTCTCTGGCATTATGCTTTTGTTTCTGATTGTTACATAGTTTCTTCGCTTTCCAGACTCATAGATAAAGTCTACGTTAACACCATAATTCTTATAGTTTTCTTGCTATCTTAGTTTCTCTTTTATTATATATATTTTATATAATTTTATTAATATACTTCCCTCAAGAGGAGTTTGGTGAGGAAATACCAATAATTTATTAATTTATATATATATATATATATATATATATATATATATATATATAGTTACTTATTCATTCAACAAATAATTTGTTGAATAAAATGGCTGTTTAAATTGAAATTATTTTGCACAGACATTAATTTAGGGATGACCAGAATAAACGAATCATAATAGTATACAAATCTTTATTTTTCAAAAAGTTACACATTTACTAGTTAAATATTCCAATGTTAATTACAAAGTTAAAAATTCAAATGTTTATTTAATATTTTTTAAGTTTAGAATCTATTTTATTTATTATATCTATTTGAGCATCTATTTGATATAGTGCGGGCAGGAGTCATGAAGCGTCCTATGAAATTTGATTAATGCAGTCGCATGCCATTAGGGAAGTATATAGTCCTATATGAGTGACATAATTTGCATAACAAAGAAAAAGTTTTAATAAATCCGATTAGATACTTTAAGGGCCATCTCCTGAAATATTAAAAATAACAACGAAATAATTTTAATTTAATTTGTGATTCAAAGTGTAGACACGCTCCTTATAAGATACATGAATTCTTATACATCAATAGTCGAGAATACAACTAATAATTAGTAATGTATTATTGCAAGTATATCGACGCTAAAATTAAAAAAGACCTCTGATGGAATGAGTATTTTCGGTAAATAAATGATCCATATTATAATTGAACAGAATATAAAATAAATATCTTATTCTTAAAAAAAACTAATTTAATTAATTTTTTAATTATACAATAAATAACAATAGTGATACACTTAAAGGTATTTTCTAATGAAATACAATGTTGGTACTGTGATTCAATAAAATTCTGTGATATTCTTTAACAATGGTACTATTTGTTATTGCGTTTTTCACTTAGATTGTCGATCAAGCATTCGTAAAAATTGCATATTATCTATGTTACTAAATGAAAAGAACTCCAATTGCGATAGAGAAGAATAATGTTTTATTTTTTTGGAAAAATAAAGTTATTAAAAGTTGAATATCTGTACAGGTTTAAAGGTATATACGAATTCTTCCAAACTATTATTTAAAGTCATATTTATAAACAGTAAAAACAAAACAAAAATAATTGTCAATATAGAAAAGCTTAATAATTTCCCATAACTAAAAAGAACTTTTGTCGAAGTCCTCACAAAATCCTTTCTAGATACGAATACAATCAAAGAACTACCTTAACCGCATTATTATACGCATTTGGATCCTTTTTATTTTGCACGAATGAACATTTTAAACTTTTGGCAGACTATAAAAAAAAATTAATCTGTCGATGTTTTTTCCACCAAACGTTTTACAACTATATTTCCTGTCCAGATAGCTGTAATAAAAACAAGGCAATTGAATGGACCGCTCCCCCGCATTCCCATGCCGTGTCGCTCTTTTACTTTCCGCCACGCTCGGCAACATTTAATATAGTACGAGACGTCGAACACCCCACGTAAATTTTATCCAATATAATTTCGGTTCACAGATGCCGCGTGCGTGTATGTGCGTTCGAGCTACAGACCGCGCGGCCGCGTCGCCGACTTTTTTTTTACGATCGCGTTAGCTATATAGGACGACTCCATATCTATGTATCCCCTTGCCTCTCCGCGTCACTTTCCAGATCCAATTGCGGAACCGTATTTCCTTCCTTCTTCGTCGAATTTGCCGGCGGCGCTCGTTTCTCTCCCGCCTATCCATATATATATATATATATATACACCTATACCTCCTTCATGCCCGCAGAGTCGGAGCAGCGGGACCGAGTAAACACGCGAAATGCATTTTCTGTTTCAGGAAGCTCGTACATCATCAGGTGGAGTGCGCCACAGCTGATGGTCGTCGCCGCGCAGTACATTCTGACCGGGCCTTATGCGCCGCCTTACGCCCCCTAAGCTGAAAATTGAGCGAAACGCGCGTCGCTTGGCCGCTCAAAATGGTTCGTATATTATACGTATTTTATACCTTTTAGCCCCTCCGCTTCATGATGCCAGGTCGCGGTGTACCTGCTTATATGGGCTCTCTGCACCTGCTTCGACAACAAAATTACTTCCTTCTTATTTTACAATATTGGACCAAATTTACTTATAAAGTTAAACTTATATCTGTGCTCATTTGTAAAACGTCAATTTAGAAATAGAATCTATATTTACATATTGCATAAGTAATAAATTTATTAATATATTATGTACATCGATATATAGTGATATATTATATTATATGGGACAAAATTGAATATATTTCATTTTGTAGTTTATTAAATTTAGCTATAACTATCTCAAAGCTTCTATTTATACAAATAAGATGTTAATAAGCTCGATATTTAATATACTATTCAACGTACAGTTTTCTTTCTTTCTATTTACTTATTAGTACTGATAAATTCTAGAGAAAAGCATTATATTTCATACTGCTAATTCTGTTCCATACATAGCATCACTCGTCTCTTTTTCCAGAATCGGCTGAATGTTGTCCGGCCAAACGTTGAGCTTCACTACTTGCCTCCTCCGTGTTCCAAGAAGACCGCAGCGAGGAACGATAGCGACATATTTTCTTGTTTCATCGCGACTGAGGCTGCATCCACGTGCGATAAAAATGGATTTTTTTATTGCGAAGTACTCGTGGTCCAAAAGCAATGAATCGGTCTAGCGTTTTTTGTTGATATAGCAGGTAGATGCAAAAGTTTAGCTTGAGTAAGTAGGTCGAGATGAACTGATGGAGCATTGATCAAATATGGATGATGCAACCGAAGCATAAGAGTAACAAATTTTTGGAAAATTATATATTTTTTTTTTTTTAATCCGAAAGGAATTTGTATGAAAAGCAATGCCTTTGCGATACCTGCGAAACGAATAGTATTCATTAGATTTTTAAAGTAAATGCTTTTAATATATTTTTTTTCTTCGACCAATCTCAATTATTTTGGATTTCTTGTGAATCAATCATACTTTCATGAAAGTTAAAATCTTACATACTTCTTACTTAGTAATTGTTTCTATAAAGATCTTTTAGCAATTTTATTCATATAATGAAATTGTAATGAATTTACAAATGATCAAAAGCAATGAAAATCCATTATTATAATGTGTCTCGATCTGAAAAATAGGAACAAGACAACATTTTAAAGTGGATCATTTGATTGCAGAATAAGAAATATAATTAACAGAAACGATTGGATTATTGAAGGATTAAATGCTTAACTCTAAAGTAAATAACTTCAACTTTTGAACAGAAAAATCAAACTGTCCATATTAGTATTGAATTAATGTCATAATTGATTGCATTTTCCATTTTCTTTTTTATTTGGTGGTTTTTGACAACTCTTATTTTGACTTATCGAACAACAGATTAAACAAACTTTAATACCTAATATCTGGTTGTATGAACATAATTTGTTACTATTTCGACAATTTCATTATCCTTGGAAGGATAATCGTCTCGAGAAACGAGATACCGGTTCACCCTTTACTATTATCCCAACGCACAAGACGGGCGACTGAAACTGAAAGTGTATATATATAATATGAGAATAAAAAGAGGATGTAATGTTGGGTGGGCACCCGCGAAGTTATATCTAGTCTCCACGGCTGCAAGGGAGGCAGTATCTCTCTTGGGATGCTTGAGTTTGATTAATGCTGCAGAGAAGGATGTTGTGAAAAATGGTAAGTCGTTCGCGGTTCGCGTTGCTGCGCGCCATTGCCCCCCCCCCTTCCTTCGCCCTCTCTGGTCGGCCGTTTTTCTATGCCACTGCCGACATCCCCCTTTTACCCTTCCAAATTCTAAAGGCGCGGAATCACGAAGGACGAGCCTCGGCACGCGCGCGAACCACAATGAGGAAGATACAATTATATTCGAGAGAATCGACCAACAGTTCTTCGCTCGTTGCTTGCTCTTTCTCTCTCTCGCTCTCACACTCTCTCTCTCTCTCTCTCTCTCTCTCTCTCTCTCTCCCTTTCTCTCTATCTCTTTCTCTATCTCTCGCTCTCGGCTTTTATATAATTTTCTTTATACTACCTTTCTTTTACTCCTTTTCTTAGCGTGAAAAGGCGTTACGACTGTACTACTTTTAATCGCGATCGGGAAAATTTAAGAGAAGAGTCAATTCAGAATTATCGTTTATCCTTGCCTTGCAAAGATGGTACAATTGGGTGTTTATTTTTAATTGCGAGCAATTTACTGAAAATAGATTTCTTCGTATTATAATAATTATTTATTTACAATAAATGAGAAAGAGCGTTGGATAGATGAACACGTATTGGATTTATTAATTAATATTCAGTTTTTTATTATATTCAAAGTGTATCAGCCGATAACTGTTTTCCATTAATTTTTTGAGCCGATAATAATAACTTTGTAACTTTGTTAAGCAGAAAATAGTACGTAAACAATGAAATTATTTTACAAAATAAATCATTATTAACATTGCTAAAACTAAATTTTAATAACTTTCTTAATGGACTTACACAAGTAATATCATAACTAAACCATCAGGTGAAATATTTTTAAACGGTACAAATAATAATTTAATTAAATTAAATTAGATGATAAAGTTATAATTCTAATTGTCTACTGAAATTGAATCTGTCTTAATTTCTCATATGAAACGTATAATTTGATGTCTAATAAGTAATGTTATATAAAATAACCGAAATATTGATTTTTTTAGACAATTAGTTTTAAATAGAAATATGATTATAAAATGAGCTTTAGACTGAAATAATGTCAATATTTTTGAAATTCGGTTAGTACTCTTGCTTTATAACATTATAGTAACGGCGAGATCCAACTCTATTTCAGGGCAGAGAAATTCCTTTGGGAGAGAGATCCTTTTGAACGCCGGGCATCGTATCTCGAAAACTTTGCTCCGAAATAAAACAAAAAGGCGGCCGGAAAAAGTCGGACCGGAAGATAGCAACTTTTCCAAATACATAAACAAAGGCTCGCGGTGCTTGCGGAACTTGGCCGATAAGAAGCCCATGGGCGGCGGTCGATCGGATGCACTCTCGAAAAAGCGCGCGAGCTCGCGGCCCGCGGCATCAGGTCTCGCCCCCTCGTCGCCCCCCGCCCCGTCCAGCTTCCAACGGCCCAGCCACACACGAGTGCTGCAGCGGGCGCACGGCGAGGCAAGAGAAGGGGCAGGGGTGCGATGTATCGCCCCGGCGTAATCTGCGCGACGCGGCCGCGGCCCAGATTATGTTAAGCGATGCGTGCGAGCGGCCACAGTCCGCGCCAACCGAGGCGTGACGGAGATACTGCGCGGTGACGTTGTTATATCGCGGTCGCGCGTTTAATGGCGCCTCGCGGCGATTGCACCGCTGCCCTGCCATCGCCCCCCCATCCCCCGCCCACTCGGCGCGATTAATAAGCATAAAATGCAGAGCGACCGGTCGGGAGCGTGAATTCGGCGGTGGGTACGTATAACGGGTGCGGTGCGTGGTATACGCACCCCACTCTAGTTTCTCGCCTGTCTTGAGCACTCGGGGGTGAGGGGTTCGCGGGTAAGCACGATGCTTGGCTTCTTCGTCTGGGACGTGCCGCTAGCGCCGATCGCGATGGACGGTATTCGAGAAGGTATAATATTCTATAATTATGCGCTTTAGAAGCTTTCCGCCAATGAAAATAACGCGCGTTCGACGTGGCTCGAAAGTGCGAATGTTCGGTGCGATGAATTTTTATCGGTGGCGAAGGATCGGAATAAGCATTATCCTATATATCTTCGCAGTTTATGCAAAACGCAAGGTGAAAGTTATCCCGGTTCTGCTGCAAGCATTAATTTTGGAGAAAAATAAGAAATGAATCGGACGTGCTTGGGCTATTTTCAGAATAAACAAGCATTAAAGCAGTTTCTACGATAACTTTACCATTCGGCTAGATTTACAATGGAAATTAGAGAAACTTTGCGTCTGCAATTAGTGTCGGTAATATTCATAATATTTTTCAACAAAGATACGTTTTCATATATAAAATGACGTTATATTTATTTCGTGATGAAAATTAAACGAATTCGCTTTACATAAATGTTCTCGAGGCCAATTTAATTTAGACTTTATAATAATTTATTATGAGTTTAATATAGCATTGTCAACATTTTACATGTAAATTTATCGAATCCATTAGATTATGAAACGGGACACAATTAAGAATTTTATTAAACAAATTACTAATTATTTCTAAGGTTACAGAGTGTACGAATTAAGTTTGGACAATGAAAAATTCTAGACGTCATTCGCATTTTCAAATAGATGCCAATATTGTTTTCGCTATACACGTACAAATGCCCTGATCAAATAGATATCCTCGAGGCGACGGAAATAAATAAAACTGGATGTAAATCAAGCGAGCAATATATTTCTGGGTCTTCCTCGTTTAAAGAACGTCAGTTTTATATTGATCAATAATCGTCTCGCGATTCAAAGAAACCGTGGTAAAAAGGCGGGGCGAGGGAGAAAAGGGTCGAAGAGCCCACATAGGAGAGCAAAGTGCGAGAGCGAAGTCCGCAGCGAGGGCAACGGAAGGAAGGAGGAGCGGAGACGGAAGAAGACGAGCGAACTCCTCGTGCTCTTCGGAAACGTCGGAACTTCTAACTATTTACGAGTTATTACGTCTCGCAGGAGGATCGACCGGTCGCCGGAGAGTAGAGGCACGTTCGCGCTCTAGCGCCGAAGCGAGTTTTACTGCGGCACATTATCCCAAGCCAACGTCCCCCCTCGCGCTGCCCCCAGCCGTCACCTCCACCCTGTTCGTAATAAACCGGCACTCGGCGGGCCGCGCCGCAAAAATGCCGGGGCGCAGCGCACCGCGCCCTGGGGGTATAAGCAAAGGAGGAGAGGCAGCGGGATGCTTCCCCCCCCCTCTCTCTCTCTCTCTGAACCCCCCCCTTCCTGCCCCCCTCCCATCACCACTTCGAAAAAGTAAACAAAGGCGTTATAAAAAGTTGGCCGGGGATAGTATGCCCGCCACTGCGCGTTTGGAATATTTAAGGAATCCTTGATTTTTCTTACTTTTCCAGATTTATATACCCTGTCTGTGTTAAATTTGATGGGGGAGGAATTTTTATGCTCGCTCGGCGGTACAGTGAGGTTTCATAAAATATCGTGGCACTCGGACTCCGAAAATATGGTTGAAGCCGCTGGCGTGCGCCAAGTTTCGAATGCCTGAATAATGGCTCGATTAGACTGTTTGAGGAGAGAAATTGCCTGCGACGGAACGCAAACAGAAATATTTTACGGCGTGTTAAAGCCATAACTGGAATTTCATATCTTGCTGAACTTACGAGATTAGCCTGGAGACTCACGGATGAATTAAATAAAGCTCGTGTAACAATGCCGGGCTGTAATAAAACAAAAATAACTTAATTCGAGCTGCATAATTTCATTGATATTTCCCATTGGCACACACATATTAATTTGTTGAATAAACAGTAATAATTGATTACAAATAAGACTCATTTCAACGTAACAAATTAGTATAAATTATTTATTTACTACTAAATCGAGAACAATCAAGACAAGAATATTATTCACTATTTAAAAAATTTACATGTTGGAATTTCATGAATTTTATAATTTCAATATATTCGAAATTTAAAATTAGAATAATAATTCGCATTTCTATTATTTGTTTTTAAAATTTAGCTTACTTTTTAAATACCTATATATATGTAAATTTTTTAGTACAACTTTAAAGCAGCTTAAATGTAGCAAAGTAAAATTAAACAATATCTTCTATGAAACTAGAACTTTTGAAAGTTTATTTTGTTTGGAAATTTAGAAATCTATATTTCTGCAAAAATGCAGTAGCATTATGTTATTAATCGTAAATCCCGTCCAATCGATTTTTTTAGACCGGTCAACATACTCATCTTAAGTCAAAATCACGAATAACGTGTTCTTATTATTTCTGGCAATTCACTTTATAATTTAAAAGTCGTACTTCACCTATCCAGTTATAAGTTTTTCATTTAAAGAAAACATTTAGATAAATTCATTCAATAGTAATTGAAATTTATATTCGTTTAACTTATTAATTATTATAGATTGTCTTTCGATATTGGAAATAGCGATACTATATTCATTTACTTAGATAGAAATTTCCGGGCACTAAAATTATTAAAGATTAGATATGATTTAATAAAAAAAGTGATCGAAGAAAAATTTTCGTGCAAATAATAATAATAATAATAATAATAATAACAATAATAATAATAACAACAATAATAATAAACTGAATCAGAATAAAAAATGTCTATGCTCTAAAATCGAAATTGTTAAAAATGTTGATGATTCGTAATTTCTTGGGAAATGACTTTCTCCCTCGACATCTCCAGTCTCACAGGCTCGCTTCTTACTTATTTGCATATAGTTATTTGTATAAAAATGGCAGGACACGAAATGGATATCGAGGCGGCTGGCGGGGTTTCCGCAGCGACGACATTTCGGGCGCAAAAGGGCGAGAGAAGAAGAGAGGCTCGTCAACGTCCAGGCTGGGCGTTCCAGACCGGCGTCGGTCGGCCTCGCGCGGAGGCCCGGGGCTAAGCCGACAAAAGATTCCGTCATCCGACCGAACGGCCATAATGAATGGCCCCGCGTGCTAAACGAGGCGAGGAAAAGCTCCGCCAATGTATATGAGTCGCCGCGGGGACGAGAGCATCGGCCCGTATATCTATGTAGCGTTAGCGTGGGGGCGACTCGACGGGCGACGATATGCCGAGGACACGACATGCGGAGCTCGTATACATTATTCGGCGTGTATAAACTCGGCGCGAGTGGTGCGCGCTTATATATGCGCCGCAGACGTCCCCCGAGAGGAACAACAGCTCCGTGTATATACTTATGTATGGATATATATATATATATATATATATATATATATATATATATATATATATATACATGCACAGGGACGCACAAAGACGAGGCTAAGTTAATGGGCATCGTGCGTCACTCGCGAAACAGGCCCAGCGCTCTCCTTCCTGCCCTCTTATATGCCCGCGCTTATGGCATCTTCGCTTCTCGACACGATATTTTCGTATTTTATCTCTGCGCCTCTCGAGGCTTTAGTTCACGTTGTATTATGCGACAAATTAGCGACTCCGTTGCTTAACTTTACCGTGCTTTTGTAATTTTCTGGTACTTTCCCGATGGAAATAATTATTGTTGCCAAACTTTGCCGAAAGTTGCCAGACTTTGCTAAATGAGTAAAATTCGCACTCGTACAGGCAAATTATGGCAACTTTCAGCACATCTGGCAATATTCATAAACGCCTAATATTTTACAAATAAAGCAAGCTTTAGCAAAGTCTGAAAATGTTTTACATAGTCTGCCGATATCGCCAACCACATTCATACACTCGCCGTGCTAGGAATTTTAGCAACTTTTAACAAATTTTGGAAATTGACCGATTATGTTGGACTTGTTAGATTTTCCTAAAACTTGACAGAATTTGTTACAGGTATATTTATATAAAAGTGCTTAATAAGAATTACTACATGTACTACTAATAAAGAGATATACTTTAATTACGAGGAAATTTATTAAACGAATACTGTCTTTAGAATACTATCAACAACTTTTATTAAAAATGAGCATAATTATAGTAATTATTAATAAGATTATAGTAAAATTCCTCACATCTCGTATACGTCTTTCTATTATGGTCAAATTTAATAAATTTTCATGAAACATTCCTCTCCGTCAAAGCTTCAAAGTCTACACATTTAGTAATATCTAACAACTTTTGTTAAAGTCTAGCAATTTTTTAGCAAGTTTTGGTAACGATTAGGCCGTTATTAATGTAATGTACAAATGAGGTCGTTATTAATGTAAATATCATTTCTGTAATGGGGCGTTCTGCATTACTTATACTCGATGCGCTACGTTACACTTCAATCAAATCGACATACTTCTCAACCATTCGAAATACAAAAATTTACGTGACAGATTTAGCAATTACGCGAAAGTAAAACTCCTTACTTACTCTTGTAAGTAGAAATAACAAGACTGAAAGACTCCGTGAGTCGAGAAGAAGCATTCAGAGCATGCAAAAAAGAAAGACTATACTACATGCTCGTGATAACGCCGGTATATATGATAATGAAAGGCGAGGACAATGCCCGGAACGATGAATTGAGCCGAGCCGGTACACGAACGAGCGCGAGAACGTGAATATATATATATATATATATATATCTACATACACGGTTGGAATATTCAAACAAATAAAGAAGCTTGGAAAAATTAGAGAGAAAAGTGGGATAGGGCACGACGGGCGAAGAGATAAAGCGCGCGGGCTGGCGAAGCTTTTTTATTAGGTCGACATGCGAAAGTGAGAGCCATGAGGAAAATTTGTATTTACATGGGCACTAAATTGTGAACGCTAAAAATACAATGGTTAGAAAAGTAAGTTAACCCAGCGGGCAAGGGGCGAGAGAGAGCGCTTGCGTCGGTACTGCAGCACACGGAGATGAAAAACGCGTGGTTTTAAAAAATCAGCTTCGTGTATTCAAAGTGATATAATACCCCCAGGATTTCCCGCGGTAACGATGGAAAAACTGCTGCAGCTTTGTAGCAATTATAAATTCCTGTTGACATTTATTATTTCCTTCTCCTTCGCTCTCTCTCTCTCTCTCTCTCTCTCTCTCTCTCTCTCTCTCTCTCTTCTCTTTCTCTTCTCTCTCTCTCTTTCTATATATATATATATATATATATATATATATATATATATATATATATATACACATGCGAATTCTTCATTTAACTATACAAACTTAATGCACGTTCTTGTGGACCTCGATAAAATCTGCACTGTGGCTACTTTTAGATTTCCAAGGAAACGATATACATAAAAAACTTAGCATATCCAATGTTTATATTCGTTGAGAGGCGTGAATTCATCCCAGCCCATATAATACAGAAAGCGAAACGTCAGTCCCAGTCGAATTTTTGCTTCGATTTTCCGTTTAGACGCCAACAACTTCCGATTGAATCTGCTTCCTGAGCAGCTCGACGTCGAAGTTAGAAGCGTGATCGAATTCCCGGGAAATTCGGCACATCCGCGTCAATGAGTCGCTCGGCTTGCTGGCCGCGATGTTTAAAAACTAATCCTGTCAATTTAACGCACTGCCCCTTCCCCTCACCGCCTCCACGTCTCGGATCCGTGTCACCGCCAATGATTCGAAATCCTTCGTGAACATAAGTATTACTGGAATTTATCCGTCGGCCGAGGCCTGGGGAAATCGCGGGCGCGACCGACGCGGCGCAGCCAGGCTCCGCTCGCTACAGTTTCGTCTCACCGCCGCAGAAACCCGCGGGTGCGGGTGAAAGGGGCAGCGTGAACTAACTTCTTGCGGCCGAAACGGCGACATACTGAGAGGGTAGAAAAAGCGGCCGAAAACTTGGGTACGCGCGCGCGTTTGCAATTGTCGTGTGGCTAATGCAGTCCCTGCTTGTGTGTATGAAAAAGAGAGAGAGAGACAGCCAGGACCGACTATACGTGCGTACGAGAACGTCTTGCGATCTCGTTATTTCGTTACAAAATTCTTGGAAGCGGCCAAACAGCCACGCACGCCACGTATCCATTCGCAGCCGACTACGTATACGCGGCGCGATGCCATCCTTCCGGTTAGGATCTGGGTTGATACCCAGCCGCTGCGCCTCTTCTCTGAAAAAGGTAGGGCTGACGATGCTCGCCGGCAGCAGCCGACTTCTATAACTGAGTTTCTCGAAATCTTTTTTTTCGCCACGACCAGGGACCAGCGAAATCTCGCTCGGGCACAAAGGCATTTCTTTTAAGTCGCGCTTTTCATTTTTTACGACCGAATGTCAGAGGCGAATTGGCGCAATTCATAAAAATTAATTATGCTATTCGGTCTAAGCTCGAAAGTTACTCTTATGCAGCGAAAAAAATATTCTCTCGCAGACCATTTGCGCGGTATGTTACAAAAGGTTTTTATATGCGTTTTAACTTTGTAAGGGTTTTACAGAAAACTTCTCCTGGAAGTTTCATTTTCCTGAAAATCTTTTTTTAGTGGAAGCCGCGTTCGTTGAGTACAGAATTGCAGAGCGTATAAACATATCGTGCTTGGAACTTGCAGGAGAGTACTTGAATTGTTTCTTTTTACACGCTTTATCCCAATGTTTACTATAACATAATTTATAATTACAGTCAGTTCAGTTAATAGAAAAACGCGAAAGATATATTCATTATTATAGATAATATCTTTATATATAAACTCCGTGAAATGTTTTAAGAAATGTCGTTTACAGTGCTGGTCTTTTATATATCGACACAATGAATTACCGAATTTTTAATTTTTAATTTCTTTAAATCTTTGCTTTGTTACGGAACGTGCGCTTTAATTAACTAATAAATATTTGAACAAATAAAGTTGATAGAAAAAGGTACAATTTTTTTTACCATTTTATAAAATAAAAAAATAAGTGTAAATTAAATTTTTAACACTTTAAGAGTTTTCTAATGAAAAAAAATATTTATAGATAAATTTATCCTTAATAATATTCATAAAATTATTCATCACAATTCAGGTACTTATCCTATTCCTAATTTTTTGTACTCGACGTTCATCAAAATTTGCATGAGACACGTTCAAAATATATTTACGATTAGTTTGATAAAATTTAATAAAATGGCGCTAGTATACGGTGTCACTAGGTATTACAGTAAAGATAATAATTTAACCCGTAAATATACTCATAATTTTTAACAATTGATTAATAAATCCATTGCTCTGATTTGCACTTGATCACGTGGTGCGAATCATACGTTCTCGAAAAGGGCCAACGTGAGAACAAAAAACAAGATGAAAGTATTACTGCTTACTCGGAAGTACTGTAATATCGCAAAGAATAAAATAATTAAAATAATAATGATGAAGATGATGAGAATTATGATGATTACTATAAAAATGATAGCGAACGTAAGAGAAACGAGTGAAAAAGTGTTGAAATAAAGGAATAATTTTTTCCGGTGCTTAAAGTTCGAATGTGAGACGAACGAAACATTTTAATGGAAGTGTTTACTTTCGTTAGCGAATGCTGTCGAGCTAGTACGTTGTGAACTTTAGCGACTAAGATAAACTAAGATTGTACATAGTTCTTCTGTAAAAAAATTGTTCTTTTTTAGTTACGTGTATAAAATATAACGCGTAAAATGGCAATTACTTTGAAGCATTATTTCATTGGCTAGAAATGAAAACCATACGTATAAATATATATTATACAAAATAACGCAAATAGACCATTACCCTATAGTAAAGCATTCAAGCAGTCCTTAAAACTATACCGTTGTTTTTCGTGCATTAATTTTATTCGTGCTGACGCGACGATGTAAATACTTCTAAACAGTAAAAAGTGCCAAAGTATATAATGATTCTTCGTTATGAAGGAGTAAAGTTTGCAACTGTGTGCATTACCGATGTGAAATACCCTCCTCCCCTAAAGAGATCCGAGATTACGCGAATGGAGACTGCGAAGTAGTAAAATTGACCATCGAAATCTGAGCATTAAATGTACATTATTTACAAAGTTGAGCGTTATCTTGCGAAATTGAAAAACCGATGGAAGTAGGATCACTTTTATACGCGAATCTTTCTCCTGAATTTGAATTGACAAACATATATTTGTTTACTCTTTCGTATCTGTTGATCCAAGCCGTTTTGCGGAAAGATTTTACTACTTTGAGCCATTAAAATTAATATCCGAAGAAATTGTTCTAGGAGTAATAAGCTCCGGTAATCGAGCAAAAATCTGTTAATTGTATTATTAAAAAGCGAGGTTCTATTTCGTTCTAAAGATGTTTATCATTCTCGTAATAGCATTGACCAGCACGTAAGAATATCTCAATAGCGTTTGATATTTAAAAAGGTGTCGAAACGTAAATTATAGCGCGCACTAATTCATGCGTCCTGTACATAAAGTAATGTGAATATATTTGTATGGGAAATCACTTGCTACGCTTCGAAACATTAGAGAAGAGAATTAAATAGCGAAGGGAATAATATAAAGTATCATCGTGTGCTTTTGAATGTATATCCCACAACTCGCTATAAGTATGATGTCGACTACGTCAGTGTTGCTACATTGAAACCTTATAAGAATAACTTGAAAATGGTGTTAAAGATTTAATTCTGTTTGTACAAAATTAGCTTTTAAGTACCGAGTTAATTCATGTAAGAATTTAATTAATGTATTATCAATTTGAAGAAGCCTCTAATTTTGTTAATATTAATTTTACATTCATAAGCTTCGTATTGTTCTACTCATCGTTATATGCATGAAATTTTCATTATTTTTTAAATACATTGAATTTAGTTCAATAGCTCAAACTCAAAGTGCGTAATAAATTGTGAAAAAATTATATTTTTTGACTTACTAAGTCAATTGTATAATATTTGATTTCAAAGCTAGAAATTTTATGAATAATAAAGTAAATTTAACGAACTGCCTACAACTCTATCGAATGTTTTCATAGACAATGAATTGACACTCCAATCAATACTTCAGATTTTTCTATGACAACTAAAAACTCATGGGCAGACAAACTTAAAGTAAAAATACGCCGTCTCAACTAATTTTAAGTTTTATTTAATATTACTAGTCATACTAATTTTAAAATTCATAGTCTTCGTGGTACTTGAAATATTATTTTTAGTGGATTGCCAATATTTAAAATAGTCACCAAATTACATATAAGATCAGTGATTATTACGGCTCACTAATTACATGAACGTTCCATTTTCCTTCTTTTGTAATGCAATCTATTTTCTCATATATATATTTAAATGTACATATTTAACTACTTTGATTAATTTTATTGATATTTATTAACGATAAAAAATGATTACTCGAATAGTTTTACAAAATAATTTATTTTATTGATGTTCATTCTTTAATAAAGTGCAATATCCACTTTACTTATAAAAACTCATTTTCATTTATTATACTTAATCGCAGAGCTGTTCAATTGTTAAAACCTTAATTTTATTCTCAGTATAAATGAGAATTATTATAAGGACATTATAATTTTTGTGATAAGTGTACAAGAATAAAAGATTTATTAGAGTGTATGTGTGAGAGTTAAATCAATATAAGCACGCAGCGAGACGCACGTGAAAGACGCACGTTAGAATACAATTTGCATTGTATCGAAACGAAATGAATTTTTGTTTTTTTATTGTTATACTCCTGTTTTTTCTTTTATGATAAAAATTATTATAATATATTTAAAAAAGTAAACTATAAGAAAAAAAATTACCTTGTGTCGTTTATTCTTAATTAATTTTCACTCTTCCTTTTTCGGTTACTAAGTTTTTTAGAATTGTTGTGTATTGAAGTAGATTTTAATTTAAAATAGTACACGATCTTTCCATAATTTTTATTTTGTAGACGAAGAATAATAAATTCATCCTGAATTTATTGTCTATTTCATTTCTTTATTTTTCTTTTAAATGAATTAGTATAGGTTATCATTCGTAGATTCCTTAGTCAACATGTCTTTTTATTTAATTACAAATCTCAAATGTCAGATTTAATATTAATAGAAATACAGTATCAATTGCAATTAATTTCAGTTACACTTTATTAATGTTTGTGATTTAACCTGAAAAAAGAAATGGTACAAGGAAATGAATCAAACGAAAGAAGATTTCAATTCAAAGAAGAAATATTCAATCCACTCTTTATAGACAGGGTGATTTGCATCATTTGCATGATTCTTCTTCTTATTCTCTTATATATATATATATATATATATATATATATATATATATATATATTTGCTTTTATATGAGTCTTTTGTCTTATGATATACTTGTCATTACTGAAAACTTCTTCTCCAGAAATATTTTACCATGACATTACACATGTATGACAAGCATGTCGTCTATGCGAAAGTCTATGTGTGCCTTGTGTAGTTAATTTAGTGAAGTTTGGCTTAGGTAGTTATATAGAGTAGACCATTATATACAGGATTTCCTGTCTCTCAATATATTTACATATATTGTATTTTATACGTTATTACTTTATACGTTACTCATTCCATTATTATGAAAAGTGCTAAAACCTTCCCATCTATGTTTCTCTGCTCGTCTCTCTCTTTCTCTCTCTCTCTCTCTCTCTCTCTCTCTCTCTCTCTCTCTCTCCCTCTCTCTCCCTCTATAATTAGATTTTACTTATACTTTGTTGTAACTGAGTGATTATTCTATTTTATGTTTTACTAAATTATAAATATCTGTGATATTGATAAGACTGAATTACTGCTTGGTTACTCGGTATTTATGATTCCCATTATCTTAATATTCTATGGAATTTTATGAATTGACAAAATATCTTTTGAAGCAGTTTATGGTTTTGTAAATTTCATTTATTACACTATTTTTTAGTCATGATTACAAATAAATACGCATCAGACCTCTTTCTCTCTCTCTCTCTCTCTCTCTCTCTCTCTCTCTCTCTCTCTCTCTCTCTATCTATCTCTCTTAAATCATAGGTAATAGCTGATTTCCTTACTGCTTCATATCTGATATCGCGTTACTCGAGTTTCCAGTCTTCGGGCGATTTGTTTCAGTTTGTCCTTTTTTCCAGAATATAGTATGTTGTCTCAGCGATAATTACTTTCTCTGTCTTATGCTACACAGTAAAATTATGCACTTTATCTTTTCACTTTTAACTGCATATAATTGTAGATCTTTCATTACACCGCTTTCAATTAATATACCTATACCAATGCAAATTACATATGGAAATTAAATATTGGTAGTGTATTAGCAAATAAACTTGCAATAGTCGTGCGATGGAAATCAACTCTGCTACAGAACAGACTATGGAGACAGAAATATGGAGACTATAGACACAGGATACTTAAGAGACCTCGTGTCCTTTTACGTAATAGGTAAGTAATCTCGCTATTTACATCATTAATCACCATGATATATTATTACACTATGTTGGATTATTTAAACTTTGCTTAAATAATTTAGCAAAAACTACTTGAAATCGAAGCAGCCGAACTTCATAAGAAAGACGCATTAGAGATTATTACAACTGTTGTAATGCTCTTCTGAACCGTTTTGATTACGATTAGCTGCCTAGGATATTCTGCGCTGTACGTGGTTTACACATGTCCTGATGTTTTGCTGCTGTCCTACATGACAATATTTTAATGATGTTTTGAGAACCTGGATATTTTTAATATATTTTGTAATTTAATACAGAGCACACAGAGGTCTTATAATGTAATAATTTGATCAATGTTTTGACAGTCGTCTTCGTGAAGAAACTTTCCTTCCTTCTGTCATAATAAATACTATTTCAAATTATATTTCTCATGTCTTTTAGTTTTTCTTCCTTATATTCATTCACCATATTATATTATTATAATATATATATATATATATATATATATATATATATAAACTAAATTATAATATAGTGTCTTTAAAACGAGAAAGGTCTTGCAGATAATCAAAACTTGTATGGTGCTATTGTAACGGCTTGTGTAATACCTTCTGTAATGCGCTTAATATTATTTTTAGTGCAAATCTTGCTCAAACTGCATCTTCTAATGTTCTTTGATCAGTCAAAAATTTTATTGTAGAGGCTTGCAGTAAAATTCAGTATCTTCTCTATTGTTCGATGCAGAAAGGTTATCCCTTGACATGTCTGCTTCGATGCCAATGCGTTCGTTTGTAGCAACTGATCCGGCGGTTAAGAGTGTGAGAAATTTAAATTGTACATTACTTTTACTAAAAATAAAGCTATTTCTACGAGGGCTACTCAAACATTCAGTCCCTTTTTGTCAGGAAAAAAGAAAACACTAGTTTGAGTCTATAAAAATAATTTCACTTTATTCTTTTACTCTTAAACTATTTTTTTACGTAGTCGCCTTCAATTTCAATACATTGTTTGTATCTATTCGCAAGCTTAAACAAACCCTCCTTAAAAATGGCGTGCCCTGTTGTTGGATGTCGCATTTAACGACTTTTTCGTTTTCTTCATCTGAAGTGAAGTGCTAGTTATCCATACTTTCTTTTAACTTTGAGAAAAGAAAATAGTTAATTAAGATACATTTCTAAGAATATAATATATTCACACTTGAGTAATTCCACAGATTATGCGATGTACAACATCGACAAATTTCTCTCACCGACGATTAAGTCAGATAAGAGATTTTCTTTCCTCAATATGTGCAATCGTAGGATGCAATCGTAGGATATAGCATAGTTGTCATAAAAAAGCAAAACTTTGTGGATAATTTTTCATGGCATTTCCAATATTTCTGCAATAATCGTTTACACTTTCACAATATTTATTTGCATTACTCGTAATACCTGAAGAAAATCGACTAATAAAACACCTAACTCCTCCCAAAAAAGATTAGCCCAAGAAATTATCAGTAATGGCGGTTTTTTGGCATCTTCCACGCTGCTCATTGTATATTTCTATGCATCCCTTGAGAAAATCTGTACAATATCTACGCACTCGCATCTTATGAATCTTATTACGTTTTTGCCGTTTAAACGTGGATAACCGCACGTAATTCACAATCGGACCCACTTTGTATTGCCAGCTCCATGATTATCGAGCACGTACTGCTGAAAAAACTATTCTTGACCACCAAAACCAATTCCTCTCTTATCGATAGAAGCGAAACTGAAACTATTTACAACTCAAGTTCTCAAAGTGGCGTCGGAAAGAAACGCCATACTAGGGAAACTTATTTTTTGAATATCCCTCGTATTAGAAAAGCAGAACGTCTCACTGTTCTTCAACATTCTTGAAAATTATTGTTAAAATATTCATTATATCTTTTATTAGGTCGCAAGTGTTCGGCTATTATAGAAAGAAATCAGCTCAATTCACTAATCATTTCTCATTGTCCGACTATAGCTGACGCAGGTTTCGAAAGTTGGCTTAATTTAATGCTTGATCCACATTTTCACTGTAGAATAGATATTCTACAGTGAATAACAAAAATGTATAGCAAAATCTTCCTGAAGCATCCTGAATACAAAGATACTGTTGAGTCGATTGAAATTCCAATTCGAACATCTTTTTTCTTATTTTATTGTGCACGAAATCTCGAACGTATTCAAGTGAATATAACGGATATTTTGACATAGAAATTGGCTTAATTATAGAGTAAAAAGTAATAAACTATTTATTCGTAAAAACATATTGAATATTGTTTTCATCGTCAATTTAAGTTTTCATACTTTGTTCCAATCCACACATACGAAGTTCCAATTGAGAGAATCATGCCAATCAATTACTTCAGAATTTTGATAGTTGATAATTCGACTTTTATAACAAAGTGTAAAAATAATTAAAAACCCTTTTATTTAGCTTTCACCTCTTTCCATTATCCGAGTCTTATGAAAGTCTATTGTATGTGTGTGCGCGCGCGCGAGTGTGTATGTGTGTGTTTTCTCGTACAAGATCATATAAATTGCAAAGTTAATGTTTTTTATTTTACATCGTTCATGTATTCTTTTAGACTAGTATATAATCTTTATGGTGTTTGCTCAATATCAACATATTCTACATATTTGTTCAACATTATAATATATATATATATATATATATATATATATATATATATATATATATATATATATATGATATCGTTAACTAATGTAATAATGCCTTAATTAGTACATTAAATATTAAAAAGTTTAATCTGTGAAGATTAAATTATTGCATTATCAATGCATTACGGACTTGGACTTTCGTATATGTTGACACATAAACTTTTAAATTATAGAGGAGATTCTGATATTGCCGAATCAATTTTAAGTATCTAGTACAATAAACATAGCCACTTACTGTTTTTCAAGAATAGTCTTCTTCATATTAGTCAAGTTATTAAAAAAATACAAAAGCGTTTTTCTTTCTTTTTTATACTGTTCTCCTGATGTACCATTTCCTGTATAATATATTACATTATTTTTATAAATAAATACGTAGTAAGCGAATGAAATTTTTTTATTCAGTTGTGTTGTGGATCAATTTACCATTTGGACTGTTTACTTTATTAATTAAAGAACAATTCAATTTAAGTCGAATAGTGATTCAGAAGAAAAAAATTACTAGAAGCGCATTGATTATTCAAATCCGAGTGAATGTGTGAGAAAAGTCTAATGCATCAATAGTAGTAAGCTACAGATCGATAAATGTAATAAATCTGTTTAGATAACTTTTAAATTTATGTGATTTTTTTATCTGCAGAGCAGTATATATCAAGCGATCCTTCGTGAAAAAGCCGAATAATTCGCACTGAATAAAAATGAAATCGTCGTCGGCAAAAGTCTGGTGGCACACACTAACTTATAATATAGGCCATTTTAATTAAAATAGTTCTATAGCGCACCACTTTTGACAAGCCAGCTAGAGTATTGAATCATTCGCTGCGATCCGAGAGCGATTGTACGAGAGGAGAAAAAGTGCGAAGATAATGACTATGCATAAGGGGGCGGGGGCGCAAAGGATTTCATATAAATGATAATGTTCCGCCAACGTAGTTCCTTCCTTTCATACTCTCGTACAGCGGCGGTCTGGTGCTCTGCCGCTTCAAAACTCCGCTTTGCAGAAATAGCTCAAAAGAATTACAAATTTCGACAGGCTAAAATTGACTATATCAATGGCCGCTATAGACAATGCTGCGATCTGGAAGTCTAAAGTAAAAATGGGGGAGGCTGCATGCTTCGGCTGCTTTTTGCTTCTCATAGGCAAATCGGAGTTCGGAATTTTCAACGAGGCCCGTGTCTATCAGCAATGGATGCTGTTTCAAATTGATTATTATTTGCGCATTTTTCATTATTTTTGCCGTGCATGCAATGCTATAGTATTACAAAGATATCACGCACTTGATTTTACATCACACTAAACTCCCTACTACCTTTAACGATAATAGGGATTTAATAATTCCTTTAAAGCTTTAGAGAAATTCTTATCAAATCAGGTGAATTTCTCACTCAAAGATCATTCTTCTCTTTCTTTTTCTTGCTATTTTATACTTTGACAGTGGTTTTTCTCCTCATGTTATAGAATAGTACTTTTGAAAGATGCATACATGCATCAACTTTCAATTTTTTCATTTTCTTGTCAACCGTTCTGGCAAGCCAACATTTAATTTTAATAAATTTTAGTTTATGTGAAAACAAATATACATATAGTCTTAAAGTTATCTAATCAATATATGATACAATATTTGTAAATTTAAAAAATAGAAAATTTGAATATAATATTTGTATAAACGCACTTGCTGTGATACGATTTCCCTACACATTTATGAGGAATAAGCATATCTATTAGCAACAATTTACTTGATGTATTGTTCCGTTATTTTATGGAAATAAAAATCAAATATTATAAAAGTTTAATACATTAATACATATATACATCATATAAATTTTGTTGAATGAAAAAAAACAGACAAAATATATCCAGAATGAAACATTGAACGATTATTCATGGTTTTGCTTTCAATTTTTTTTTCTTTTTAAATTTTCTTCAGTTACTAAAATGCATTCAGATACTAAAATATATTTACAAAAGAATAAATTCTGTTGCTTTACTGGAATACAGCTTAAAACACTTTAATACAGTGAATTTAATAAATTTTCGAATAATGTATCAACTAATGTACTTATTTTATAAAAGTAAAAATCCAGATCAACATTAAAGCGAGAGTATTAAAGACGGCGATCTCATGCCTGGTCTTATGTTCTGGCCGTTTTTCCTATAATGCTCGCTTCAAATAAATGAGTTGAGTTCGATATAATGGTCCTCCGATATTTCGACCACTCATAAGCACTTGATAGTATACGACACTTTTTTTTATCCACCATATGCAAAACATGACCTTCTTTACATGAATATTTTGCTTCGGTATCGATTGAGCGGGATCGCTGGGTTTTCTATACGATTTATTTGTTTAGGGTTATCGTAATAAATCCATTTTTCATCACCAGTGACAATACGATGCAAAAATGTTTTCTTTTTATACCGCTGCAGTCACATTTCGGACATGCAAAATGACCGTTCAACGTTTCACGGCTTCAATTCGTACGGCAACCAGTTTCCAACCTTTTGAATGAATCCCAGTGATTTTAAGCGCAGGGAAACGGCTAACGAGTCTTGTGTTCGACATTAAAATCAACATTTTTGAGTCGTTTGTACCACTTGGAGCACGTCGATTCATCAATACATACTGCCCTATAAGTTTTCGAAACCAAATGATAGGCTCAGCACACTTTTTCTCGCTTTAAAGAATAGAAGCAGCGCTTCCCGCAGATTACGTTTATTTGGTTGGAATCTTTTCATGCTTTTGGTTGATAAAATAAACGACGCCGAATAAAGCCTACGATGGCTCGATCGCTAGAGCGAAGGACTAGTAACTCGGTGATCCGAGTTCAAATCCCGGTCTCGACCGATTGATACGAGCACCGCTGTAATAATTTACATGTGCTTTGTTTACAAACACATCGTAGACCCCGTCGCTGATTAGCACCGGTATTTCGAAGCATAAATAGAGCGACGTTAAATAACATAAAAAAACGATACCGAAAGAAATGCTCAAATATAATGCTGCAAAGTTCAGACATAACCCACCTCTAAATATAACACACGATGTCTGACATTTCTCCCCCGGGATCGACTGGTGACGCACCCTTCTGACAAACGCTGAAACCACATTTGTACACCCAATAACCGATTGCCCATTTAGCTACTAGCATTATTCATCATTATCATTTTATGTATTTAATATTATATAAAAATGTAAAATTTTTCAAAAATTTTAGAAGATTTGTATATAATTGTATGTTTATATATTTTTTATCAGAAATTTTATTTTTTCATAACAGATTTGATGCCCCATTTTGTACATCATTTTGAATGATTACAAACTATTAAAAAATATTATCAAGATTAATCTTATTGGATAATATAATAGAAATATTGGAATACTACACATAGATAAAATGTTATTTTACAGCTATAAAAGTATACGGAGTAAGATTTGTGTCAAGATTTCTAACTACTTAAATTTTTATATTTCATACTTTATTTGCAATAATGTATAATTTTCTTCAAAATTTATCGATTCTAAAGCTGAACGAAGACTGAACAATGCATTAGTTGATGAATTGTACAGTAAGAAATGAATTTTATAAATTACTGTTTCTGCTTTTCCTTGTATATGCTTCTAAGTAAAACTGCACGATTTCAATGTAGACGAATGCTTTGCGTTCTTTAATATTGTATTATTTATGAATTATATAAAAAAGCCCTCTTTTTATAGCTTTGATCCATGTAGAAAGTCGATAAAGCATGTTCTATTGCCATTGGTTTATTGTTACTCCCAAACTATATTATGCAGCATAAAATGTCCCGGACACGAAGAGAGCAGGGGAAATAGGAGAGCAGATGACGAGTCCAAAAGTAGGTTTTCGTTCTTATGAATATGTTATCAGGGTCACGTTTTACGCCGGGATGCTTGTACGCTTCAGAGGCACGTACCTGTAAATCTTTTCGTCAACATTTACCTAGTCGATCGCAACTCGCGACATGTATACCCAGAGCGATGCCACTTTACATAAAACTATGAAAGTGATATGGAAGAATTTCATTCTGAAAACATTATTTTTTTCGGATCTAAATGACACTGTTCAAAAATAAAAATAATAATATATATTTCTTTTAATTGACTGCCACATGTTTAAATATAATGGAGAAGATTCAAGTAATTTCTTTTTATATTCAACAATGTATTGGTAAACTATTTCATCTGAATTTCAGTATAAAAATTTATATTTTTGTTATCTGAAATATTTTACATAATAATGGTCAAACATGATCAATATGATAACTTTTATAATCCACGTAGTGAAAAACATTTTGAAAATACACGTATCAAATCACACTCTTTTCATTAATTTGAGAAAATGAATTAAATATTGAAACACAATAGCTCATAAAGTAAATATCTTCCATATTGAAGTAAAAAAGTGATTTGAGAAAAGTAACGATTAAAAAAAATTAATAAACATTATTTAAAATTTATATTTTTTTTAGTTGAAGTGTTAAACGTTTAAGTATTGATAATATGTTTTTAATTATATGTACATATATATATATATATATATATATATATATATATATATATATAAATTCTTAAAAAGCTCAAACATTTATAACAGCATGAATCTTATATAGTATTGGCAAACTGTATTCAATTCCATTTACATTAGTTAAAAAGCATATTTTGATACAAATATATATTGGATACAAATAATTGACTTTTTTATATCTAATGCTTGGGAGACCATTACAAGTATTGCTAGAAATAATTGACAAATTGAAATACTTGAGTTTTCCATAATGAGATGGAGTAAATGTAATTTATTTTTTAATTCGTAATATTTAAAATAAATTTCGGAAAGTAAGGTAAGTCTCATCTAATTTATTGGTTTTCATTTGCTTATTTTAGCTGAAATTTTGACGAATAAAAAAATCATGTCATAAATTGAATATATTTCAATAATTGACAAATATAACTTAGCCTAAGATCTCATTCTTCTTCTGGGATATTTCACCATTTCATGCATGAATCGACGAAATCTACAGTTTCGTCTATTTGTTTTTGGAAGACTACCGGTTCAACAACTATAAAATAAAAATAACGAAAAAATTCATATGAGCCGCATGATAGAATAGAATTTGACAAAGATGGAGAACACTTATAGTGGTCTATACATAGAAATAAATGCGAATTGCACTAGTCATCGTAAATACTCGTATGATTTCTAGACTACTTGAAAATTCTCTTTGATGTGTCGTAGAAGACATACATGTACACTCGCCTTCGCCTTTGGCATACATGCAAGTCTAAGCAACTCCGTCCAAAGAGGGAAAGGTAGAAAAACTATGCAGGTTGAAATTAATTGATACATGACAGAAAATAGCCTTTTTAAAACTTTATTCGAAATCTCAGAATTATTATACATCGAAACTTATTATTATACATCAAATTTATGCTATTTACATTATTCTATGGACCTAATTCATAAATGCATAACAATAGTAAGTATTACTAAAACTTATTTTTATAAATAAATAGCATTAAAAACTAGGTGCTAAAACAACGAGCCTTATATTTACACTGAATCAATAAATATGATTAAGAACGACTAATGATGACACGTGTAGAGATCATGATTCGATCAACATAATTGGATAACTAGGAAAATACAACGTAAATATATTGAACATTGACTTGAAATCTGTTTATTACTTAACTACGGTTCAATATTCCTGATTCAAAAAAAAATGAATTACTTTTTGTTTCCTAAAATAGATAATCAAATTTGGCGAATCTGCAATAATAATAAATTTGCATTTAAGACGTTAAAAATTTTTGAATGCAGTAACTGTATTTAAAAGCTAGATAATCGAACTTGTAATTATGGGTTTGATGTTATTGATATCTATAACATTAATTTAAGATAAATCAGCTCTTTAAATGTAGAACACTTTAGCGAAGAGTGTCCCGTTCGCGACTACAGTACAAGTGTAATAATTATTATCTGCCGACGTAGATTGGTTAAACGTAACATTGACGGGTACGATAGGCGCCACCTGTTTCCCATTGTCTAGCTAATTACGCTGGGGCTCGGAGACCCCAAACTTCATAACTGTACCAAAATTAACTAATCTACGGATGAAAGAAATCCCCTCGCCAAGTTTACACTGCAACGCTCTAAACTCGCAGACGGATAAAGGGCAGAGCCTGTAAGGTGCGTGCGATAAAATCGGATATATTAGTCTAATTAACGTATGCTCCGTATAAATTTTTCTCTCCTCTATACTGTATACTTTAAATTTTCACCCTTCATTTCTTTCAACTTCGATTTATATTCTGCCATGCACATATACTGTTAACACCATCAGTAGTTCTGTATTATCATTATGTTATATATTTTATTGAAGAAATCATGTATATCAACAAGTATAAGAACAAAATGCAACTGTGCAATTTCTACGTTATCATTTGTTTTTTATACTAGTATACGTTATATTCGATATGCTGACGAGTCAAAGCAAATATAAACTTTAGAATTATGATTTAAACATACAAATAAATGAAAAAGTGCATATACGAATAAATGAAAATAAAAACTGAAAACTTCTACAGGTCAAGTAATAATACTTTCAGTATTATTATATCAAGAAAAAAAACAATAAGCCATTGCGCATTACAGAATCTGGATTAAATAGATGGAATTATTCAAAATCTCAATTATCAGCTTACTGTCGTTGCAGCTACTCCAGCTCGCATCAGAGACTGTGATGACAAACAAAACACCTGAATATTCTTCATCCACGCTCGATCTTCCTTTTAGTCGGTTTATCAGCTATATAAAAAAATTAATACGTTTGTATAAAAGTTTTACATGAATTATATATAATTATATATTTTATATAAGAAATTTTAGAATTTCACAACAGATTTAATGTATCATTTTGTATATCATTTGAATGATTACAAACTATTAAAAAATATTGTCAAGATTACGCTTATTGGATAATAAAATAGAAATATTAGAACACTACACATAGATAAAATATTATTTTACAGCTATAAAAGTATACGGAGTAAGATTTGTGTCTAGATTTCTAACTACTTAAATTTTTATATTTCATACTTTATTTGCAATAATGTATAATTTTCTTCAAAATTTATCGATTCTAAAGCTGAACGAAGACTGAACAATGCATTAGTTGATGAATTGTACAGTAAGAAATGAATTTTATAAATTACTGTTTCTGCTTTTCCTTGTTATGCTTCTAAGTAAAACTGCACGATTTCAATGTAGACGAATGCTTTGCGTTCTTTAATATTGTATTATTTATGAATTATATAAAAAAGCCCTCTTTTTATAGCTTTGATCCATCTAGAAAGTCGATAAAGTATGTTCTATTGGCATTGGTTTATTGTTACTCCCATGAGAGCAGATGACGAGTTCAAAAGTATAGTTTATACGACGATGATTCAAAGCAAATATAACCTTTAGAATTGTGATTTAAAAATGCAATTAAAAGGAAGAGTACATAAACGAACAAATGGAAAATGAAAATTGAAGACTACTACAGGTCAAGTAGTAATACTTTCAGTATTAGTATATCGAAAGAGAAAAAACAATAAGCCATTGCGCATTACAGAATCTGGATTAAATAGATGGAATTATTCAAAATCTCAATTATCAGCTTACTGTCGTTGCAGCTATTCCAGCTCGCATCAGAGACTGTGATGAAAAACAAAATGCCTGGCGACTCTTCGTTCACGCTCAATCTTCTTTTTAGTCGTTTTATAAGCTGTATGAAAAAATAAATGCTTTCAACGGAAAGAAGATAAGCTGCAGGTGGACTCGAAAGCATTCTTTGATAAACACAATGTTTAATATACGAATGCTCGATTTTAAAAGATTACTTACACTGTTAAGTATAATCTTAGACTCTATATCGCAACTGCACAAAAATATAACGCACGACAAATTTCAATATCTTATGTAATACTTAAAGCAGTAAAAAAGTAAATAATCTTTACAAAGAAATTTATTAAATAGAATAAATAAAGTTAATTGCGTAGGGATTAAATATAAAAATACGAGCGAGTTATTTAGACTTAATTTTTAAGTCTTTAAAAATACGATAGAAAAGGTATTATGAACAAAGCTATAGATATTGGTGTAAACAGATGTGAACTTGCCAAAAGTGCTTCTCGCACTACGAGATACGTAAGCAAATGGAAAAAAGCAAATTCATATAATCTATAATTTAAGAACGAGTCAAAGTTCACGGAACATCAATTTATAGGTTTAAATAAATTTAAGTAGCTTTTTATAAAATAGCTTTTACATTTTTAATTTATTAAAACGATCGAATTAATATAAAAAGGTTTAAATGGCGCACCGCGAGGATCTACAGAATTGTCAATTGTGTACAGGTTCGCCTATAGCTTATAAGTTAATACATACGTAGACGAATAAGTTCGAGGCTGTGATTTTCCAATAGGAAATAATTACAAAGTTATTAATTTTCACATACATACGCTGTCGTAATATTCGCCGAGAGGTTACGTTGTAAATTTATAGAGTTCGGAGGTTGTCGCTTGCGCCATAAAAACTTTTTCTCTTTTTTGTAAATTCGACACATGGGATGGGACGGTGTTATATAATCGAACGCACGCCAGATAACCGAGGCACTTTGACGTTCGTTCTTTCGAAAATAAGATCGACGTGTATGTTATATATGAATAAATAATTATATTAAATAATTACACTATAGGTTGTTTCTTTTTTAATAATATTTCTATAATATAAATTATATATATCACATCTTAAAACAATAACATTGTCAAGAATATTAATATTATTGTTATAAAATTTTATGATATTACATATATATACCGAAATTAGATAAACGTGTTAGCTATTTCTACGATAATAAACTTTACGAGTGCTCTCTACACTGCATTCTAAGTACTTCAATTAGTTTCTTAAGTAGCCTTCAAGGATTCTCAAACTACTAATGTAATATAATTTCGGAGAAGCATAGAAAACTTACGTTAGAAGCGTAATATCAATTGATTCGAATTGAGATATATAATATATAATATTACTATATTTCAAATTGGTACATTTAAAAATAGTTTTGTGTATATTGTATTTGCGAATATAGCATGTCTTCAAACGAAGAAACAATTGTTTTATTGATATTTGTAAGATTTACATTATAAACGTTATCGAAAATATTTTTCTAGTCTGGTTGAAATGTGTATGTTTATAAATTTATTAAGATATGTACTTAGATATAAAATACTAATAGATATAAATAACCTTTAGTTTATTCAATAGCAGGGATTTGATAATGTATAATAATATTATGATATCCCGTTACTGTTGTTTATTTTATTAATGATAGTGATTTGTTTCTGAACAAAGTAAGCCATATCTAAGGAAGTATATAGATATTCGATATATTATAATAAGAATAATTTAATTTTAAAATATATTACATACAAATAGATATAGAAATAGTTTGACCTATAATTTAAATAATATTAACAACGAAATAACATTATATATGCTAAATAATAGAATTTCTAGTACAATATTGATGCTGGATTTCGATTGAACAAAGGCTGCTAAATGTCTCCTTTCTCCTTTACTGTTTTGAATACATTTAAAATAATTTTTTTTATAGATGTTTATCGTTGAATCAAAAATTATACGCTATTTCATAAACTAGGAACAGAATAAAATAGAAAAATTTCCATAATTTTCCAATTTATTTTATAATTACAATAAAATGTTACCAATGTATAAGAAAGAAATCTTGCAGTCGTAATTTGTTATAATTTATATATATTTTTTATATTTATCTACAATATATAAGCAATACTTGAATTAATAAAAAAAATAGAATAGCTTAAAAAATAAAGCTATTCGAAAATATCTATTGAGCTGTAAGACAGGCTCAGGAATCGATGTTATCGAAAATACCGGGATATCCTTTCTTTTTTTGATAGATACGCCCAACTGAGAATATGTCAATAAGAACTAGTGATTGACTACAGTTAATTCTTAAATTAAGAATGGATACCCCAATTGATTGTTACATAACCTGTGTCATCCTGTAAAGGAAAGAAGAAAGTTACTGCATTACGCCGATTAAAAGCTTTTTAAAAAAACATACCGTGTATGTTGCATAATTAATTAGCAGCCTGTGAGATTTAATAGTGCATATTGCAGAAAGCTAATCTTAATGTATTAATATTATAATCTATATAAAGAGCTTGCATTTGTAAAAATAAAATGTATGTATATAATATAATAGAGACTATTTTAACTCGCAAAAATTATTGCCCCACTGTCAGTCGTCTTTAAAAGTAATCTTATACATTTAATACTAAAATATTTTTATTCTGGATCAAAAGAGTCAATAATACTATAGCTATGTACAATACAATAAATGGTATCAGTAACCTTTTTATATGAATAAATAAAATACATATATCATTTAGAATATTTTATGGCAAACCATTACATATTTAATTTGAAAAAAAGGTTCAGAAAAGAATTTGAATGGTGGTAAAATAATGCTCTTAAAAGTAAATTACAAAGATATTCCTTTCATTTACAACTTGTCGGACGAAGCCATTTTACTTTTTATGAAATATTGAGAATATATTAAATATCGATACTTTTGCTAAAAGTATATTGCAATTAAATTGTTTTAAATATAAAGTGCTGTCACATGCCTTACCTAAGTATTCTATGGAAGCACTAATTGACTCCAGTTCAATCTAATTCCCTAAACACTGTAGTAATAATGAAGTACAGAAAACAGTTTGCAAAGTTCATCTATTTATTATATTATCTTGTTAAATAAAGTAGAAAATATGTATGACCTGAATTTTTAGAACTTGAAACAGTGTATCTAAATAACTAACTCAAGCTTTAAAATTAAGAAAGATTCTTTGCAGAATGACATTTGCGTTCAATTTCATAATAATTTTGGTTTACATAATATATGGAGTAATTCGATCTATCTATGCGCCTCTTTCTCCATCATCCATGCAGCCTTACATTATCTTTACGCAGGCGCATGCATTTTAAATTGTTCACCAATATAAGTAGAGCGACCTCGTTCGACACCAATGCTTCGACCAAACTTTTGAAAATCTAAATTTCGCGGCAAAACTGTTCTGATTTACGGATATAGTCTGGCCTCTCTATAGCAATCTCCTTCGTACGACAGCGCACCTCTCGTCCTAGCTCGAGCTTGCGAGAGTTTTGTTTTTATCAATAGTTAATGCCCAATTTACATCCACTTAAATATTCAAAGGCTTGCTCGCGAACTTATTGGGAAATTTGGCGTTGCATATATATGTATATATAGCGATTTTCTCACGACTCGCGCGCAGTAACACCGCGGCGGCCTGCGCGGGCGCAGGAGGAGGAAGCTGCAGCAGGCCACTACGGATACGCGCTGCAGCGCCATATATATAATATATATATATATATATATATATATATATATATATATATATTATATACATATATATAAGATATACATATATATATATAGTATATACATATACATATATGTAGGTAGAACACCATAGCCGCGCGAGCGGCCCGGTCCGGCGTGACTGGCGCGCTCTCTGGCTGCGCCGACCTTTGCTAAACCTACGCCGCCGAGGCCGCACATTAAATTTTAAAGCCGCTTTCTATATACTTTCGGGCTTTTGCGATGATTCCGTGAGAAAAGTTTTCGCGAGCGAGCGAGCGCGCAGGCTGACGGGCAAGTTTGGGAATAGGAAAAGAGAAAGGGGAGGAGGGGGAGAGGGACTTTCTCGAGATAAGTCCCTACCGAGCTTTTCGGATTTGCTCGCTGCGTCGAGCCGCGGAATGCGCACGGCTCTTTTCGGCTCTTTTCCGGGCGCCCACCAGGGTTTGCGCGCACGAGCCTCTCCTCTCTTATACGAAATATTGTTATTACATCTAAATTGCGACGTCTTTCATTTTTCTCACGTTCTCCTGGGTCTAGCCAATTGAAAAATTACATTTTTAAATAATATTATAGTTTTGGACACACGTTTCTAGTCTAAATCTTCGAGGTATGTGAAATCTTATCCGTATCTGTACTCTGCAGCAGCTTAATTGAATTGAATCGAGAAGAAAGTACGTTCCGAGGCCGTTGGCCTAATGAGAATAGAAAATATCGTCCGTCCCCCTCTCCTCCCCCAGAAAAGCGCGGCGAGGGAGAGCCGAGAAAGCTCGGTTCAATCGATTATTCTCATGAATGAATTAAACGCAACTGAATAAGCCAAGCGCTCGGGAGAAAAAATGGCACTGCCCACTTCGATAGATCGGCCATCAATCCCTCGCGGCGCGAGCGGCGGTCGGGCGCTCGCTGCATTTTTTACGGGGAGAGGGCGGCGAGGGGGGTCTTTGGGACCGGGGGAGGGGACGCCCGCCCGCTCGCCCGTCGCTTACCCCATAAATACGCAATTCTCCGGGAGCCAGAAGGAATCAGCCCTCGTTCCCTAAAAGCACCGGGGGCTCGGTCAATTTCCCACCGGGGTCAAAGTCGCACGCGACTCCGCGTCTCGAGGCGCGCACGATCCACGTCCGCGAAGAAATTAGAGAGATTGAAGGTTAATAATAAGTAAGGGCGCCCGCGCCCACGCAGCGGCTCCCTTATATTTACGCGCAGAATTCCCCCTGACGCGCGCGCGTCGGGCGGCAGCCCGTCGCCGGGCTCTCGCTTCGCGCTACGTATACACCGCGTGTGTGCGTATACGGGGGCGCCCGCCCTCGCGTTAGGGCCTGGCGCGCGCGCGATAGGCCGATGCGCGAGGGCGTGCGATCCGCGCGAACCTTCGGGTTTGCTCCGAGGGTTGTCGGTGTGACCGTACGAGGGCCGTCGCTTCGAGGTTACGTGTATGCGCGTCTACCGCGTAAGCGACGCCGCCGGAGGACGGTACGGCAAAATGGCCCGGAGGACATATCACGCGCTAAAATCGTACGAAGCCGTTGCGGTATGACATAGGACAAGAGTCGGGGGTAATATCGACGGGGAGAGAAAATGTCGGAGCTGGTGGCCTTGGCTCGATCGAGCATTCGCGAAAATGCTTTTGCTTACGGTTATGTATTTGACTGCCTGCCTAAGCCGAGAGGGGTCTTCAAACGAGCGCAACTCCCTTTTCTAGCTCTGTTCTTCTTCGAGAGTTCTCTCGCCGGCGGATTTACTCGAAATTATGTGGATTATTTTTAGCCTCTCCATACTCTTACGCCCTCTTACATTCTTTTCTTCTTCTATTACGCCGAAGTTTTACCTTTCTCTCTTACTGATCTCTATATGATCTGTCATGGCAACCCGAAGGCTTTTAATATCTTAATTCTTGGCGCAATGTTAACCAATAAAAATTTGGTTCTATAAGTCTGCATCGAATCTCGTATGTCGGAGTGAAAAATAGAGCAACAATTTTTCCCTATCACAAGTGATCGAGAATTTTATATTTATGGACCAGTGTTCGACGAATGTTTGTAAGGTTCTACGTCGCAGCCAATAAAATACTGTGGCAAAGAACGAACTAACTGTAAACATCGGGATTAAATCAGTTTTAAGAGAAAATTCGGTTGAAGAGACTTCGACAAATTTTTAAGACGCTTTTTTATTAATAGTAAACTTTATTTGTAATTCCGACTGGTTTTACACATAAAAATATTTAAAATTAAAATTATGTAACAAACTTTTTTAACGATAAATTTCTGCGATATGATCGTCTGATTAAAGCCCTTTTTTATAGATGGCGTGCACAATACCAGAATTTGAAATCATAACTAAATAGAAGTTCAATAAAACTAGTAAAAAATAGAGCTCTGGCTATTGATTTTTCCTAAAATAAACAATATCACGAATTAAAGAAAATCCACTTAGGGTAATTTTAAAAGTTATAATGCAGATCAGGTCCTTCGGGATAAATAAAGCAATTCATCGACTAAGCTATTTATATTCTAATCTGATTGGTATACAAACACACTTTTCTTCTCACGTTGCAATATTTATAATAATAAGAATTTAAAGAAACTAAATTTTAACTGTGCCAACTATATTTATTCTCATTATTATTAAAAAATGAAGACGACGTATCGGTGACTCTATGAATTACTTCAAGAACAAGGCATGCAGTCTTTTTTGCCTGATTTTTATGTCAGCTATTGCGACCGAAAGAATAGTTAATTACTACTATAGCTGAACAGATATTTATAACCAGAAAATACATTTTTGTAACATGAATTTTTCGAAAAAGTAAAAAATATCCGAGGCATTTACACTCGTTTCACAGAAGGATTAAATATCAACACGTTATGAAAACACTCTCTCAGCGATCCGTAGGGGTCGCGCTCTTGCCCGAGCGGCTCTTATAGCGCTCAACCGATTCGTCTAACTCTACGGCATTTCCGCATTATTCAGCCATCTCATTCTATCGATGAAAAGCGATCGGAAAAAGAAGGACGGGCAGATCGCGGAATAGAAAAGGAAGAAGATTATAGGCACGTATTGGCGCATCGCCCCCCTGGGTTCGCGGGGGCTCGGCGCACGAGCTCTGCTACCTCGTGGCATCGAGCGGGGGTATATAAATGTAATCCAGAACCCAAACGTGACATACATAGTTACCTGCGCTTCTCTTCTGCGCCTTTCTATCGCCGTCTCTCTTTCTTCTCTCTGTATCTTTTCTTCTTTTTAGCTCCTCGTCTCCTCTCTCTCCCCCTTCTTCATCTGCTGCGCTTTCTACGTCTCTTTTTCTGGTCTGTTCAGCCGACGAGCACCCATCTCCCCCGATGCACATTGTTTCTTTGGCAGTCTTGGAATATAGCTGTCGCCTCGTATTGTACTGTTTTTATGCAAAAAGCATAAGCTGAACAAGCTAAACAGTGTTGCTCAGTTTCCTTCGGAGAGATTTAAGACATAATTAATGCGAATAAAATAAAAATTTTATATTATAATTTTTAATATTCAACTATCTTCGAACTTCGAAATTATTTTAATACACTAAAAGTTTGAAAAGCTCGTAAATCTTTTAGAATTCGCATAATTTTAACATCTTATTATTGTGATTTTAACTTATCATAATTAATTAACTAATTATTTGTGTAAAAGTAAGAGGTATGAGTTGACCAAATTTTAAAGGAAACTTTATTGAAAAAATATATTTCTACATTTGAATTTGATGCCTTGAAATCATTTCTGAAAGTATACTTATAAGGCTTCAATGAATAACACCAGACAATTTTATTTTGAACATTAGTATTTATTCAATCTGCAACATATTTATCATTTATCAACGTTTCAACCACTTTTTTTTATCGTGTGGTCCTTTTGAAGATCCTATTAATTTCTAATTCTATTAATATTCTTTATTTAAAAAGGTAGAGATGTATATTTTAAAGAAGTATTTCATTGAAGCAAATAAAAAATTATCTGAAAAAGTCTAAGCAATAGGTAATAATAATAACATTTATGCATGTATTCATTTTATTGTAAACACATTGCCTCAGGCGTATTGAATATTACATTTTTTTAAGTTATTCCAATAGCAATATCATATCTAGGAAACTACATAAAACATTCCTATTTATTAATGGAATATATAGAACAGAGGATTCAAAATATTTGAATTATGTAAAACTATCTCGAGGCATTACATAAATAATTAATAAATATGTAAGGTCTAATTGTATATTATGTGAGATACAAAGGAAATCTATAAGTGAAAAAAAAAATTAAATGCTTACCATCAATTGTATATTGCAAGTTTCAATTAAAATTTCTTAAATTAATATTTTATTTTTGAAGGGAACGTCAGATTAAACATTTAAAGCTTTTGGTCTTGATTATATACCATACTACTTTTAATATATTAACTAATTTGCCAAAAATCCTTACGGCTCATGTGAAATCAGTTAGCGGTGATCATATATATATATATCAATAATATCAAAAATGAAGGCAAGGATTACCCAAGTCAATCCCTCATTTATTTAAAAAAACAGGTAGAGCTAAATATTACTAAACTTTAACATTAACTTTAAAAAATTGTAACATAGTTAAAAATAATTTAGAATAAAATGTTAATGTTCAATTTTCGCCAGTTCTCGAATTTGTTATGCACTTCCGTTCGTTATAATTATAAATTTACTTATAACTTCTCCAACATAAAAAAAACGAGTCGCTATCCAAAAGTATTCATTATTTATATATTGATTATAAGATTAATAAAAAATATGTAAAAATATATATTTAAAAAATGAAAATTATAGATCAATTCTATACATATTTAAAAAACGAACATCAGGAGAAGCTCACCTCAACGGAGAACCAATTTTCTACAGGATGTGAAAAATCCATTTGATATAATAAAAAACAAAATATCTAATCATTTTTTTATTCAAAATGCCCTTCCTTTCCTTTATTTTGAAATGACTACTGTATAAAAGAACATGTTTCTATTTAAACATTGTAGATTCAGTGAGTCCTGGGTATGTCTTTTCGTTTCTTCATATTATTTTTAGTTTAGAACCTAATATTCATGATGTTTCTAAATAGAAAATCCTACTCAAAATCAGATTTATTTTAACTTATATGAATTTTATGTAATTTTTAAAGAAAGTCAAAAAATAAGCGAAAAAATTTTGTCGATCGAATCAATATCTACATCTAGTAGGTTGGCTTAAAAATATGTGTTGATATACATTAATGAATCTGGATAATTAAATCTATTATCACAATGAATTTATTAGAATCTTTATTCTATTACTATTAATTTTTATTGTTTAATTTTATTTTATTTTTATTCTTCAATTACATTTTGATTATGAATTTTGGAATTCAAAAAAATGAAATTTTTAAACTCAAGTTATTGTAAGTTATTAAGTCTGCGTTCAAGAACACTGTAATTTTATTTATGTTGTTAACATTCTCGTTCGTTCTTATGCAACGATAAAAAGTTTTCTACCACTACATGGTAGAGAAGTTATAAACACAAAATTTTTGTTTTAAATAGCATCTTTTCGATTGCTGGTTTTCAGTCTTCATCAGGCAAATGAATTATTAAAAATTCATAATATTTTTTAATATATTACTTTTTTTAAAAACATGTTGTTTTATATTTTTATAATTAAGTAAAGATTAAGTCAGTTTAAGTAAGTTAGTAAATCAATACTTTATGAAAGGCATAGTCGTATCCATCGAGGAGTATCAACGCTGTTTTTTATAAGTCTTATTATCATTCTCAAATAAAACACTTCCCGTCTAACCAGTCTGTCATATTTCTGAAATTCATATGAGAGAATCTCTTAATTTGTTACCTTATTAACAATTCTTACCTTATTACTTTATCCAATCAAAATATTCAAGTTTCAAAAAAAGTTTCGATCTAAGTAACAAGTGGCGAATAAACTTTTCGTGTTTACTTATTAAATAATTTAAAGAACGTTATTTTGACTCTTTTTTTACTTGATTTTGTTAGTCGAAGTTTTCCACTATAAGTACAAATTGTACTACTCAAAAATCCTTTGCTTAAAGGTGATTCATTGTAGATAGATGTGAAAATTTCTGATTCTTTCAGTTTGGAAGTTTGAATACTAATTTCTATATGAAGATATTATAAAAACCAGAGTGAGCAGAATACTAGTTAAAAATCATATTAACCTAAAAAAATCACTATTCTTAACTCTTTATGTCGATATCGTATTTATTAATTGTTAGTTATAAAATTTATGTAAAATTTTTTACAGCTCTGTTTTGAGAAGGTGCCAAATCAATGAATTGCCAGAAAACGTTGGCAAAAAATATTAAAAAAAATTTTAAATATATTAAATATAAATAATAATATACTTGCACCTATAATGTCTTTCAATTTTAATTCGTTATACAAGATCAGAATTTAATCATTTAATTAAATTACTTATCATATAAATAGATCAATTCCCAATCTCATTCCGAATTTGATGATTTTGTATACATTGGAAAATATTTTCTCATTAGCAATATCCTTCAAATGATAATTGTGGTTACAATAGTAAAAAATATTTACAAATTTCGGAGTACACTAATAAAATATAGATTATCTGGATACAAATATGAATTTTTTATTTAATTTATTTTTATATACGGAAGAAATATACAAGAAATGTATTATAATTGGACATCAAAATTATATAATTTATAAAAAAAGTTGTAAGTGGCAACTAAAGAAGTTATTGAATCTTCAATGACTAACTTTCTTGAAAGTCAGTAAAGGCAATTTACTAAATTTAGCTAGATTTTCACACAATAGAGAACGGACTTTTTAATAATTATGATGTTTAAAAAAAATTTTATTATGGAATAGGGATTTCTAGTTGACTGAATGCTTTCTTTTTATGTTATTTTTAATATTATATTTTTCCTTTGTAAAATTATATTTCTCTACTACATAAATAGTACAGATTTATTTAATATGAAGCAAAATTTAAAGTTATGAAGTAGTTAAAATAAGTTTTTAAACTAATTTTTTAATATAAACTGTATGTATTATAAAGTTTTTTATAATAATTTCGAATTGGTCATTGAAAAGGCCTACATCAGGATTTTAAGTTTAATTTATATAAAAAAAGTAATTACACGATTGTCAGAAGGATCAGAGAAATTATAATCATTCTTGTTTGAAATTTTCTCGAAAATTTCGGAGCTTTTTTCTATTTTCTGAAAAACTGATAAAATTTCAATCTTATTAACTTTAAATAAAAAGTGAATGTATTACGAAAATGAAGAGTCAGCTAAATTTAAATGTAGTAATATGAATTCAAATTGAACTTGAATTTTTATGTAGCACATCCGGCTAACTCAATTTTCGTCGCAGTCATTATTCAACCGCCTCTGTTATAATTGAGTGCGTTGTTACTAATCGGATAGCAATTTAATTTTTGCATTACACTTCACTTTTTTATTCATAGATAAGATTTAGGTTATAGACTATTCAATCTACCTATTTATATATTTTTTTATTTTGGATAACCTAAGTTATACATGAAATAATTTAGAAATTGTTCCAAACAGCATCTTTCGCAAAATGGAGTATTTGTTAAAAGTACTTTCATGTACCATCATAATAAATAAGTCAATGTATATTGTGAAAAGTAAATATAATAAAATCATAGCTGTAGATTTCGTATCTAAATAAACGTTATTTTTGGAATAAGCAATAGGGAATTCTCATCTTTGATTAGCTTAATCTTATTAAATAATGCTATAGACAACAGAATCAAATCGATATAAAGGAAAAAAGGGAGGGCGCGAACAGAGACAAAGTAAGAATAGCAGACGATGAAGAACGAAGGAGGGATTGTGGGGTTGCCTGATCGTACGAATGCTGCCAGCCGAAAATAACGTGCACCAAGGAATCGAATGTTTCGGAATGCGAACACGTAGGCGCTTAACGAGGGTGATCGAGCAAGATCGGGAAATATTGTAGGAGAGTCGGAGAAAAAACCGACAGCCAAGCTAATATGAGGAGGAAGGAAGAAAGGTAATAAAAGAAACTCGTAAAAGAGAGCAGACAACGAAGTAATAGAGCTGGAAATATCGGCTCAAAAATCTTTGTTCAAACTTAAAAGGATACTTTAATAACGCAGTTTAATTCCCTCGATAACTTGACAATGGATCTTTTCTTACGCTAATAGTTGTCAATCGTAGTGTGAACCTTGCCCCGGAATAATAACTTTGATCAATAATCGAGGGAAAAAAATGTTATGGAACGCCATGATAATTTTACAATCTATTAGCTGTAACATACGGCACTTTTTGAATTGCCCTTTGGAAAATGTTCAGACAGTATAAAATAACATAAAGTTATCCGAAACGAGGAAGTATCGGACATAAATAACATCTTTGCGCCCCGTAAAATTATCATAACTCTACTTTTGCATTACCTCGCGTTATACTATAATAATAAAAAATTTAATCGCGGCCACATACCGGGCTCATAAATAAGAAAGCAAAACAGCTCTTTATAAAGTCAATATTTGCGTATAACGCCGGGCTCCGGAGCGCGAGGGCGAGCGCGAGGGCGAGCGCGAGGGCGTTCGCGCGACAAATATCGCGCCCGCGCCGAAGAAAATTAAAGCCGGCCCATCCATAATGGCGATAGAAGAAAGTGCTTTTCGCGCTGCGCTGTCCGGCAATTAAATTATAAGCGAAACGATGGCAATAATCGCTGCCCCGAGGCTGGAAACGCCGGCGCGGGGCGAATGTATGCGCGCGGGAGCCCGATCGTTTTTTCCCCTCCATTACGCGCGCGAAAGAGCGGCTTTTGGCGCGGCGAGCGAGCGGGCTGGCGGCCGGGCTGGCGGCCGGGCGACCGCGGGGTCACGTTATGCCCGATTCGACAATATCGTCACGCACGGTTTATTATGCCACTCGGATCTGCTTATACCCGGGCCTACCTCGCCCCGGCTAGCCGTAAAAACATCGGTTTATAGAGTAATAACCCGAGTTGCGCAGTTCGCACGCTCCCCGCACTCGAGAGGACTGCGGCGCGCTCAGCGCGGTCTGCAGCTCCCGCTATATCCCCCCGGATCTCGGGCCACCTTCTTTTTTCCCCCGCCCCATTCTTTTATCGCTTTTTCTCGCCCCCTGCATTTGTTACAGTTTGTAGGAATTTCATACAAATTTTTCAATTATTATTGCAAACTTCTTGCGTCATTCCAACTTTGAGCAAAGCTCGAGCTTCCCAAGCTTATTAAAAATCAGCGGAGGGATTTCTCGCTCAACTCCGCAAGTTACTTCAACTATAAACAACGCCCTTGTAAGTTTTTTAACTTTAAAAACTACAGCTTTATTTCTCCAGCTTTGACTTGCGCCATTAATATTGTCTTCATAATGTAAACATAAAAATTAAATGCACTAATTGTTCTTCTTTACCTTTACCCTTTGCCACGAATTTCGCTGATAATATTGTTGCTATCGTGCTCGCTCTCCGCTTTTCACGCACTACCTTCCATATGTTTTAACCCTCTTCCTTTCTCTATTCTTACTCAGTAGTAAACAAGATATCTGATGTCCTTCGCACGCCATTTACCCTGGGGGCTCTGTCGAAAGCGTAGTTAATTCTCCGTATATTATCTATATGACGAAAAGCGACCGCTAAATTACCTAGCCAGCTCAGGTGACACGCTACTTTACAAAGGGGCGCATAACTTGAAAGTTGCAAATAGAGACGAAAGCTATAAATGCTTACTCATGTCATTTTCCTTTCTTATAATATTATATTATACTCAATTAATATATTCAGCCGTTTGGTTCGTATCGTTGTAATTAATCCTCATATGAAGTATTCCAATTTGTTTTTAATGTTAAATAACATTCAAATCTTATGAAGATAAACCTTCGCACTTTACATAAAAAACATCAATAAAATGTATTCGATTCCTTTGCAGTATTCTCTTATAGAAATTATATACTTGAAATAATTATGCACTATAATTGAAGTAAAAAACTTCCTATTGTTTGAGATTTTCTTCTTTCAACATAAATAATTGTACTTTCATAAAATAGTTGGACAAATAAAAGAACTTGATCATAAACCAATGTGTTTGGAAAAGAGATGCTCTTATAATTGAAGTGATTTTCTATTTTTAAAATATCTGTAATACATCAAAGTATAACAAAATAAAATTAGAAATAAAAAGAAGCACTAAATTTGACATGATTTTGTAATTATTTATATTCAGTTATCGTTATATTGATTTCTTATACATAAATTATAAAGATTATTCTTTATTTCTATTCAATCATCATTGTATTTATTTATTATAATATTTTATAACTTAAAATAACACCAATAAGCATTTGCACCTTTTTTCATTGCATTAAGTGAATCTGAAGTTAAATTAGCTGTTAAATAGACATTTCTAAAAAAATTCTTAACTTTATGCTATCGAATCAATTAATTTTTGAGTGACTAAAGTAATTGGAATTGAATAATATATGATAAAGATTATTATCTTAGTATCTATATATATATATATATATATATATATATATATATATATATATATATATAAACATTAGTATTTTAATGTACATACTAAAATTTTACTAATCATTATTTGTAACATTCCTATAATCTCGTTTTGTACTCAATGATGTAAAATAGCAGATTAAGGCTTCATAATAAGTGTCCTCATAAAATACTATGTAAATGCCGTCAGATAAGCAACGAGAAAAGCAATGCTCTCGAGAATATAGCTGAGGATTTAACCTTTAACTCCTGGCCAATATGTGGCATCTCGTTCTGTACAAATTATAGTAGTAATCTACTATAACTAAGTCTCTAAGACTAAGCGTATAACTCTTTTGTACATAATCAACTTGTTTTTTACATTATCAATTGTTTATAAGTTTTCTAAAAGACGCAATGTATTTTAGTGACGAATTAGGTCTAATTAAGCATGGCAACGCTGATTATCTCTAAACTCTATTTTCAGCTAATTTACACCACATTAGATCGGACATTTCGAATTAGAAAAATTTAACTAATTTATCAGATTTTTAATCAGTGGCCTCATGAATATATATATATATATATATATATATATATATATATATATACATATATCCCATTTAATTGAAATCAGTCAATTTATTAAAAATCAAAATTTTTGACCTGCTTTCAGCTGGCATATAGAATTTATCATATTGAAGTTTAACTCATTATTGGCTCTATCTTTTAGAGAAACTCAATATTCTGCATGATCCAGAGAATTAGAATTCCATATCGATGAGTTCTTGTATAAATTGCGGTTTTGAAAAGGTGAATCCATTTCATTGCATTTTACTTAGCCACTATTTGTAAGAAATGACGTCAAATCGGACGTTTCTGAGCTCAAATTGAGAAGAAGCGTAAAAATACTACAAAGTACGAAGTTTTATAAATAATCAGTAATACTTTCCAAAAAATTACAGCAGTTAAACAGCTGGAGCAATTTCTGATATATTGTTGGTTTAAGCGTTAAATAAATCAAATGGAGTAAGTGATAATAATGAAACAAATGAAAAATGAAAAACTTACAAATTAATGAATAATGTTAGAAATAGTTAAACGATTGATTTGTTTGCTACATAAAATGAAATAAAAGAAAATTACCTTCGACTAATACCTATGTTGGATATTATTATTTTCTTGGACGTTTAAGCATTCGCTTTCGAAATTATTTAGAAATAAGGACGATGGACGAAGAAAATTCGATAACTAAGTAAGTGAAGGTGAAATTTTGTAGCTTTAATTAACAAACCAACGAGAGTTGTATTTACATACACTAATAAGACCAGCATCCGAAAACACGAAACATGCCTGCGCATAGCTTAGCGAAAGGATCAGGTGGCGCTAGTACTACAAGACGATTGTAGATGGTAAATAAATATAGAGTAAAAAATTTGAAGGTTTTTCGGCGAAATATGTTTTCATACTTGTTGGTACTGGTCAGTATCCAATATTAAGACCCAGTGCTAAAAAAATAATGATGGCGCCGATTTTTTTTCTCATGTCTTGAAAGATAGCTAAGTTTTCAACCGTGCGCTTTTGAACTAGAACCATGTGTAATATATAAAATGAGGTGAAGAATTCGACGATTATATCAGCTAATATCTGTGTAGTGTCTTGCACTCAAAAGTTTGTTTCCTTTATTTTAATCATCTTATGGAAGCGTTAAAATAGAAACTGTAAACAGCTCCAACTGCGAGAAAAACAGATAATAATAAACAACCGCGATCGTTACAGATACAAAAAATATATTACCTTCGCAAATTTTCAAGTTGGTAGTGAATGTGCTTGGAATATTAGTAAAATACTTAAAAATAAATGTATTAATATATCACTATTTCATAATCTCTCTATATTTTTCAGATCCAAAATATTTACCTCATTATTATATCATTGAGAAAGTAATACATTCCTAAGCAGTAGCTTTTATCTTCTTAAAACGTTCGTAAACTCAGACAGAATTGTCCCAAACGAGTTTTAGTGCTAGAGATGTGTTCAAAGTTCAATCCTAGACAACCTCACTCTAGAGAACTAATCAGTATTTTCAATAACTAAAGTTTTTAATAATAGTCGGTAAATTGCAACCAATATTTTCAACAAAATTATGATAAGTAAAATTATTAACAGATAGTAAACTGATGAAACTCGTACGTTTCATAGACGCAATTTCAAAGTATGTAATGCTGCAAAAGAATAAAACAACATTAATGTATATATTTTTCTTTTTTTTATTTTATCGTAAGAAAGAAGCATTTACAATCAAAGAATTATTTTTCTTATCTGTAAATTCTGCAGTCTTTTCTACTAACATCATTATGAATATTAATTTAATTAATACAAATTTTTTATACATAATACATAAAGTTAGTCTCACATTAAAATTAATATGGAATTCTAGGTTAAGCCTAAAGATGTATTGCACGAACTCACTTCTATCAATATCTGGATTATATCTAAATAAAATAACGTCATAAAAATAGTTCTTATATAAATTAATTAATTAAGCGGGCATTTGTTTTACTCTGTTATTTTCTGTTCTTGAGTGAATTTAATAAGACTTTTATTCTTAAGAAACAATCGGTCTGAAAATTGTATTTAAAGGTGATATAAGAAATTACAATATGTAGTATTTATTAATCGATATTAATTAATTAACAGCAAGTAAACGAATAAATACTGTTTTTCATTTTCATGCATTTTTATACCATTTAAAAATTAACTTCGATTGTCTCGAAGAAGAAAAAAGCATTCCACAACAAAATAAGCTAAATAATGAAAACTGATAGTAGACAAGAAGAGAACGAGGAGAATGAGATCGAGAAGGGAAATAAAAAAAGTCGTGGAAGAAAATGAAGGAGAAGGAAAACGTGGCACGCGCCGACTTTTGTAGTAAGAAGCCATTGCGTAAGAAATCCATGAATAAAAGACGGCAATGTTGCTTTACTCCACGGATTTATAGACAGTGCAAAAAAAGTTTATTTCATCAATCATTGATCAGTGGCTCTATATAAAGTAAGTGCCTGGATGTTGATTTATATCAGAAAGCTGCTTGAAAGTGACTTACATCGGATGTAGAGATTTCAAATGTTTTGTGTGTGAATTTGAAAAAAATGAAGAATATGGAAGAATATGATAATCAAAAAGATTCGCATAAATAATTCTTTGAAATACTAATTAAACATTAATTATTTTAATGACTAAAACCATTGAAACTTTATTTTCAATTTTCATAGTTTCTAGATTATTTTACCTATTATTAATATTGTAAGATTATTATAAACTTATTATGTAACAGCATGCATACCCGACTGCATTTTCTCATATATTTATCTTAATTACTACAGTATATTAGAAACATTTATTCTGTTGCAATGTAAACAGGAAACTAAGTAAAACACTAGCAAATAAATATAATTTAATTATCTTCATCGTCGATGAGCATATTTCAAGATCTTGATTGTTCCAAATCTACTTTCACGTTCTTAGAATGACTAAAAAATCAATAAAATAAATAGTCTAGAATAAATTGTATTTGCGATTAAAAAGTTGACCCGATGTAATAGGTATGCGTCTATGGATTTAGCGGATGAAGCTACAATTTCGACCCAACACAAGACACCACATACTCTCTCTCTCTCTCTCTCTCTCTCTCTCTCTCTCTCTCTCTCTCTCTCTCTCTCTCTCTCTCTGATAATATACACTACAATATTAAGGAGAAATTCATCGTCAAGGAGAGCGCTTTGCCAGTATATAACGCGGCGCGTTCCTGCGTCTATATATACATATATATATGTTCGCCAGTGATGTAATGCGTAGATAGCCAAGGGGAAGGAGAAATAGACTGCGTCTAAGGACGAGAGACAGCGTATATATGCCAGACATGTGCACCCCTCGAAACTTATATCCGTTACAGCACGTGCACGCAAGAGCAAATTTCAGTGATCGTACAATGCTTGATCTTCTGACAATATGATTTCTGGAAAAAGAAAATATTGTCTTTTGAAGTCAAAAATCGTGACAGAAAACCTTAAAAGTATAATTATTCTCAATACCGTAATAAGTATTTTCATTCAATTTAAGTAATAATTATTTACATCAACAAAGTATAATAATAATGTAATATAATTTATAGAATTAATTATAGCACTAATTTATAAATTAATTTAATTAAATACAAACTGTAAATATATCTCGCGAGATTATCAATGCAATGGATAAATTGGATAATAACTATTACTTTGTTAATTTTTATTAATTCGAGTTAGTTTGGATGCTAGTGATAGTGAATTCATTATAATTTCTTGTTTTAATCATTTTCATTTTAATGATAATTATAAAGTGTTACTGAGATTCATTCGAGTCCTTAAATAAATAACACAAAAATTTTGTTAAAAATATATAGGTCCGGAATGGATTTTTGACATATAATGTAGATCTATAAAACATAAGTTCATTGTTGTATTAAATTATATATTATTAGATTTAAAGAAATAAAGATTGGATTTAAAATAGAGAAATGGAGGAATTCAAATGTTACGTAAATTATTGTAATGGAACTGATTCTTACTCCAGCGATATTATAACAGCATGTTAATTGTTTTACAATTAAAAATGTCAATTCATAATCTAAAAAATATTTAAAACTATTTATTGAAATTTGTATTATTGAAATGAATACTCGTAAAATAGTTCAAATAGATTGTTAATATATATTACGTATTTATTGTTAGCCAGAGATTTTTCAATCGAAACTTTGAATAAAATAACTTTTATAAAAATATAATCAAAGAATCGTTTTGATAAAAAATCATAATTTTATCTATTAAAAACAATTTGTGTTTAAATAAAATTTAAGAATTTGCATTGAAACAAAACTCAACTAAATTATGTTACAACGCGATTGAGCTTAGCATATAATCTTATTGAATCACGACGATTTGACCAAATAACCATGTAAAAAAATTCTGTATTCATCTCCATCCTTCTTTCGGACTTTTTAGCCTCCGTCTCTCTCTCTCTCTCTCTCTCTCTCTCTCTCTCTCTAGCACATATACACGCGTGCGCGCACGCGCGCGCACACACACACACACACTACTGTAAATTTCTCAGCCTTATACGACTTGGAGCAATGGACACAAGAAGAAAATGCAATTAACACATTTAATCGAAAATCCACAAGCTCATACAAATCGATTCTTTGCAAAATTAGCAAAAGATATAACTGAGTTAATCAAGCGTCGAGCTTTTGCCGCAAAAGTAATTCCCCTGCAATCGCAAACAACGTTTCATTAAGTTCGTGCATACGACCGCGTTTGCTTGCATTAAACAAGGTCTAACTGAGCACGATCGTGGTAAAATCAGACGCTTCCACGGCCTCTACCTACGAGAGGGATTATAGTCTTGTTCGGTGTTCTATTTCGGCAAGTCTAGAGAATTAAGGCAGAATAAATATAAAATTCAATATTTGCATAATTTTTTTAATATTTTTAACATAACAAACGTATTTCGTGAGTTTTTTATACACGTTTTTTATATCGTTTTTCATATACCTTCAGCAGCTTGAATACAAATTCTTCTCGTGTTTTGATTGAGTTTTTCGCCATGCTCTTGTCGAGCTCTTAATTTACATACACTTTCAAAAAGGATTGAGATTATTCGTTTTCAATGTAGAGCCAAAGCAATTAATCATGTAGAGAGACGAGCGAAAACTGAGCGAAAACTGAATGACAAGGAACGTGTAAGTGTCTTTTTTTAATTGCAGTGCTATTGAAAAGGTCAGACACTCGTTCATAGCTGCAGGTCCTTGCGAGCATGTACGTGAGCCGGGATCAACGAAAAGACGTGGGTGCTTTTGGTAGACCTGCGGAAGAACGGGAGCTATAGTTGCAAAGCGGGTACTAGAGCGAGGAAAGTTATTCAAATATCGTCGATTAAATTGAAGCAAACAGCAAGCTCGTGAGCGGCCAGTACGCGGGATCGAAATCGAGAGAAATTCTGGATGGATCCTTTGCCTGGACATTGTGGTAAGAGCGGGCGGGACAGGGTGGGGAGAGGATGGCAGAGGTGGGGAGGCAGAGATAGAGAATCGAGGCTTTAATTTTCGAGGGCGCAAGGCTTTTGTTCGTTACCACGACGGCGCGAGGTAGCAGAAATCCTGAGTAAATACGCTTCGATCCGTAGAACGCGATCACCGAGTTCATTCGTCCGGTACCGGCGAAAATGAATCTGAAAAGATACGGACAGACCGAGAGAGAGAGAGAGAGAGAGAGAGAGAGAGAGAGAGAGCGAGGAAGTGGGAGAGGAATGTATGAAGAAGAGAGTAAGCCCATGGCGAAACAGATGAGAAAAATTAATTGAACAAAGCAACGAAAACTAAGCAAAAAGGAAGAAATTACTTAAATAAGACCGTGAAGATTATAAAAAAGTAGAAGAAAGGCATTAGACTGTTGTAGACTAAATGGGATAATCAATCAAAATAACAGTTACGGATGGTCGCAAAAAGAAAGTCAGATTATGTTAAATTATTTTCCCTTCTATCTTTGATTATGTATAATGTTTTATATTTATTTCTCTTACCATATAGGTTAAAATGAATCTTTAGATAAAATCATTCTTACTTCTGCGTCGACTGTTAATATTTTACAAAAATATCATTGCTAATGAATTGTTCACGCCGTTGAAATTCATTGAAATAGTACTGATAACATTAAATTGTTTCAAATAAAATCAGTGCACCGATTTTCATAAATTTTTATTCATAAACTTGAAAACAAATAAGATAAATGTACCAATAAATGAGTATCTAAGGATCGCAACGACTTACTATCAGCTTAGGCATCGGTTAAATAAAATAGTATCAACAAAAAAATCATTTACAAATTTACGTTATTATTGAAAACATAAAGAATTAAAGAAAATGTCAATATTCTACATGTACCAGTACCTGAATATGCTGAAAAACATATACCAATAGTTCCAAATTCATGTTCTAACACATAACCCTAGTACATGATCCTAGTACGTTCTCTACTATAGAAAGTAAATGAATTTAATGAATAACACACATTACTTAAGAATCGTTGCTTTCATAAATATTCGTATACAATATTTGAAAACGGCAATCCCTTCAAAAATAGTTTGTAATAAAAGAAAATTTTCTCTAAAAAGAAGATTAAGTAGTTCGATAGGACATACGTGTGTATATATCATTTGAACATCTCAACTAGCGCTCTTCAATCTTGCATATATGGAATCAAATAATTTTAATAATTTTAATCGTATTTTTTTTTAAACTTTTCATATAAAATAAAAATAACATAGCTAGTTATACACTAGTATATAGGTACTTGTTGATATATTTACTTTAATACTTTGAAATCTTTTATAATTATCAATCGATTTTTATGTTTCATATACGGTATTTCTGTATATATTCTGAACAGAAACTTATCATAACTTTTTAAAAGCTTCTGGCCATACATGTAGTACCTTTGAGAAGTATTAAAAAATTTTACTCTATATAATTAAATATATCTGTGTACCTAATTTTTCATTTTATATATATATATATATATATATATATATATATATATATATATATATATATATATAGATTTGAAATGCATGTCTCAATATCAAATGAATTACATATTATAATATCATTATGATTATTAATAGATTCAGTCTTTCACGATATTCATCAATATAACCTAAATATATTGATCGTTGGATTTTATTATAAATCATACTTTCTATTTTTCTACTTAATTAATTCAATTGTAAATTAAAAACATTTATTAATCACCCCTTATGTAAATGAGGGACGAAGCTTTTTTTAATTATTGATAAATACTTGCAGTATCGAAAATTCGATATACGTACTTCCAAAATAGCACTCTGTAGTTTATTAATTCGGGGCGTTCCAATCACCTGCGAAGCGAATGAAACATTTCTCCGAAAATCAGTTCAAGAGAGCAGTTTTAATTTTAGAAAAACATACAATTTTTAGATTTTCTACTCTTTCATTAAGTAGAGTTATATTATAACATCTTGTTTACTCTAGCAAGAAAAGTTTAGCGCCCAAGTTTTGAGAAAGCGTCTGAATATTCGAATTAAGAGCTTGGTAGTATAAACTAAGATACGCTTGATTTACTATTAAATAGTTCTAACCAACTCGCTATAAAACAGCTTATTGATGGTAAAACTGTAGCTAAAAATCAGAAAGTCGTTCATTTTTTATTATCAAACAAATTATTATTATCAACCACTTTTTGATTAAATGAAATCTATTCATTCTAGCATGATAATATATTTAGATTAGTGTCTGTGTTCATATATAACTTTAGATTTAATTGTGTCTAATCGATTAGAAAGGAAATTTATAGAGATCTATGAACAATAATGAGCTGTATTTGCTTTGGAATAATAGTTTGCGCGTAAGCAAATTTATATACGTATGCATAAAACAATCCTTGTGCACGTGGATGGAAGTATTTGCGAATAAATTTATTCTAATGAAATCTTAATTAAATAAATAAGAAAAATATTTAAGTAAGCCGGAATTTAAAATTAAAAATTTTAAAAGTCTATGCAAAAAATAACGCCAATTGAGTTTGATGCGGGCGTGCGATGAATTTTGAAATATAAGTGAGTAGAGTTTCTACTAGTACTAAGAAATATTACACATAAGTCATTACTACCGTTACAATATAATTCTGATAATATCGATCACATCTACTATCAGTCAGTAGTAATAATTAATATATATTATTCAATGATTATTGCAATCCGTGAAAAATGTACGATATTATATCTCAATACTTATAGCCAAAATTTAAATAATGACGATAGAAATATTTTTGATTATAAAAATTATAAACATCTGCTGCTCGAAGAAAACAAAATAACACAAAGAATCAATTTTTTTTTCTTGACAAATTTCTATGCAATATGAAAAAATATGAAAAAATCATTATTACTTTTCATTATATAATGGATAGTGTTCTCTACAATCAGCAATAAATGTTAAAATGGTTACTCTAAGTGTGACATTTAATTTATATTATTTTCGTGCGTTATTTAATAGTTACGTTTTATGTATTGTTAAATTGTCATTGAATTTTTAATTTAAGAAGTTACAAATAATGTATAAAATGTAATTCATATTTAAATTTTATTTTATTTTTAAATTCTGTAATTATAAGAAGTATCATTGTTTTAGTGGCACACAGTCTTGTATGTAATATTAACATTTAACATTGTTTAAATTATTTATTGAAGCGTATTTACTCAAAATTTTAATAGTCAACATTTTTGTTCCAGAAAGGCGTGAGAAAGAATGGCTATCCAGATGTTCTATTTGAGTGTATGTATTAAAGAAGACTCAGAGAGTTGCAGACAATTTATTTAAATTTTCATCGAAATCTTTTCTTATTTATAGAAGATAAATTCATTAAATAATAATTATCTGTGATTTTATTAGTTAATCTCAAGTCGCCGAAAATATCATTTTGATTAACAATCATAAATTTGTATAAATAGCCATAATAATGGTTCTCATTTATTTTGTATCGACTAACTTTTCTTTCAGCTCCCAAGAAAAAAAAAATAAAAATAAAAATACGCTTGTACTATATCATTAGCAAAAGTTACTCGTCAAAAGTTCAGTAAAAGCTGCTTAGCTAGTTTTATGTTGATTCAAGAAGTCGGAAACATGATAAAGTTATATCATATTTCTTAGAACTTGTCTATAGTATTATACAATAATATTCGGCTGAAGATACGTGCAAGGTAAGTGCACATTCATCTGAAAACCAATTCTTACTAGTGGATGAAAAATACATTATTATATGTAAAAATGAAATACTGTATCATTATTTATCATCATAAACTATATTGTATGTTAGGATAGAATCACCTGACTGTCTCCATCACCTTAAAATTAAATTTTCCTTTGTTGTCCGACGTCTTGAACCGCTTCGGTTCATCTTCAAGGGCTCAATTTTATTATTTTTATTTTATTATTAATCTTATCTTTATTACTTTTAATTTTTAATATAATTTATTTCTGTAGTAAGTTCTATTTGAGATGTTTCGGGAGTGCTTATAAACAAGGATAGTCTGACGGTATTATATTAGTATAATATATTATAGTATAAAGACTATAAAAGAATATATTATATAAAAACTATAACAATATTTATTTGAAATATTTGAATCACGTACGTTTATATTATTTTTTAATATTAAAAAAAAATTTTAATCGTCGTAAAGAACAATTGTTTTTGGTGTGTTTGTTTTATCGAAAGAGAATAGAGAGAGAAAAAATATATTTAATGTATAAAATGCAATTTTAGAGTTTAACAACGTTTAATAACATAATTTTTAATGGAAATTATAAATTTAAATTAATTAACGTAGTTTAATGTAAAATTAAAAAAATGAAGATCCCATAAACTAAAATAATGATTCACGGCTTTATTTTTATACACGATTAATGTATTTTTCACCCTCTATTAAGAATTATGCCTCCGCTAATGGTGTACTCCTCCGGTTAGTTCCTGGGATATTTATCTGCATTCTTGTAATAATAGTCTACATTTTTGTTAAACTATTCTTTAATATATTTGTTATTTATTTTATTAACTCTTTGTTCATGTAATTCATATATAATTTTAATGACATTTAAGTTTTTCTCCTTTTTTGCTTTGAATAACATTCGACTTTTTGCGTATGTTCTATTATTTTGGTGTCTATTATTTTCTTATACTTTTTAATCGAGAGCTGCTGGCTTTGTGTCTCAGCTCATTAAGTAAATGGCAGAGTGCGCTGGATACCCGAGAAAATGACTGCGAGATTTTAGTAGGGACAAGGGGTGAAAAAGGGATGTTTTTATGAAACATGGATTAGGTATTCTTTCGAAGTAGTTTGAGCTTGGGCAAAAAAACGCAAGGTAAGGAAGGTAGAGTGAAAGAGGAAATGTATAAGAACGAAAAAGTAAGAAATGAGAAAAGAAAATAACAAGTTATCTTAAGTAAGATATTTATATTGGACATAAAATATTTTAATTGTTATAAGCAAAGATGACGAGATGACATTATTAAAAAATGTCTTAACGCAAAAGTAACATAAATCATGATTTTGTAAAAATTCTTATTTGAAATAGTTGTAAAATGTATTTAAGCCTTGTCGTATAATAAAATGACATTTTAAGCTTTTATATAAGTACTATGCTTAAGCATTGTAATATCCCATGCAATTAAACGTATATACAAAGAAAGAGCTTATATAAGATATTATATTGCGGAATAAACTTTGCGCTAGTTTGAAAGTTAGATAAATGAGTCAAGTACGCACCCATGCGTCAGCCCGTAAAAATGTTGAGAGCACCGAGGAAATAAAAAGCTACCTATCAAGTCGCGGGTGCGCGCGGGGCATCTCTCGCGAGCAGCGCGGCCATTCTTCATCGCATCGAAAAGCTCCCCGCACCACCGGCTAATAACGCATATAAAACGAGGTGCACCGTACGGGACGTTCAGATCCCCGAGAAAATCGGACGTTTTTAACCCCCCGCCTCCACCCCTCCTCCATTCCGCCGCCCCTCCCGCTCCATCCATGCCACCCCCTTCCGGCCTCGGTCGTTCCGCGAGCAATTTGTATTTTTTCGCGCGAGCGTCTCCCATGGCTCCTCGAGCGTTCGCGCCACTCGGTGCAATTTCTCAAGTATACTTTTCACGGCCTTTTCGTCGATTTAGCTCCCGTGCAGAGGAAGCAAGGGTATATAATGTAGAGAATAAGGAGGGGGAGAGGGAGGGAGAGAGGATGGCTAAGAGATAGAGAGAAACCGCTCGATTTCCAGACCGGCGTTGTTATATAGCCGTGGGAGAACGTTCGCATCTGTCAGTTTTTCGCGGACGACACCATACATCATAACGCGAGCGTGCAAGAAGGAGAAAGAGATGTAGGCCGAGGACACGGGCGAAGGGCGCGCGAGAGAGTGAGACGTCGCTCGCTGTAAGGGCCAGCAGCTGGACCATCTATCTTCCGAGGCTTAACTCTCGAGCCCACTGCGGAGGCGTTGCTCGTGGATGCCGCGCGGGTGTGATCCTCCCAGGGATCTATCTATGTATGGCAAGGGTGTATATTGTTCTGTTTCTGTCTGGGAGAACTTCTTGGACAGAGGAAGGGAGAGAGAAAGAGAGAGAGAGAGAGAGAGAGAGAGAGAGAGAGAGAGAACGACGCGACGATCGCTATATCACGCTCCCCTATTTTGCTCCAGTTTTTTCTTGTTTTGTTCCCCGCTGTTTCGTTCTTGCTCGGCTGGAGAACGGAACAATTGGCGGATCAAAGTTTCCGATGAAGGGATTTTCCGAATAGTTGGCGGCTATCGCGAACATTGCAACCTTTACATGGTACACTCTTTTATCATTAAGACAATCGATTTTCCGAATATAATTTTAAAAGATAGATTCAAATTATCAAGAGAGAAAAAACGCTCTTTTTATTTTTATCAACTATGTTTCTTTAAAGCTTCTAAATAAAATTTACTTATTTCTGAAAAATATTTCACACTTCAGTTTTTTCTGAATTTACGAAATATCTAACTAAATACATTAACTCTATTTGGTCAAACCGAGTAAAATCAACCCCAACGTATTTTTGACCTGGAATACGACCAAATAATTCAAGGAAAATGTGAATTATGCCGCCATGTGCCTGTAGTGAGAGAGAATCTTCAAGTGCTATTTCAAGAATTAGGATAATTGTGAGGCCAGTAATCCTTATCTAGCAGTTGCTTGAAGTCAAGCTATAAAATTTTTTCTTCTATCTGAGTAAAATTTGTCTTCCATCTAGAGTAAGATATACAAAATATTTTCAATTTTTTGATTAATTGTTTTTATACTTTTTTTAAATTGTGAATAGTGAGATAAGTACATAATCATCTGTAAGTATATATAAGCTTTAAATTTTTAGATCACTTTAAAAAATAATTTTAATTTTTCGCAAATGGCTTGTAACGCTCCATCTCCGCTCTGCTTATAATTTTTATTGTACTATTAGGGTTCAATTGAAGAGGGAGGAGCGTATCGGGATAGGTAGTTGGAAGATTTAGGCAAATAACTTTTAACTCGTAAAATTTTTACTAAAAAATAATATATAGTATAGTCTATTTATGTAAATACAAAAAAATGTAAAATAAATAACTAAACTATTTATTAATTGGGATTTCCGTGTAGATTCCCTGCAACACATAAATAAATAAAATAATAAATTATTATTTTGCTTCGAATATCCTATGAATATATACATATATTTACAAAGTATCGCGCGCTAATCCGATTATTTCGGGTTCCGAGATTTCGGACGGCCTTCACCGATATTCTTTCTCTTTCTACTATTTCTATATTTCCCTATATTTATCCGTACGGCTCGATTCGTCTACTTACACGAAACCGAGTGCGTTTTGATAATTTTATTTCGCAACGACACTTGTTCGTTTTTATATTAACCTAAGGTGTGCCTTATCAATAATATAAAAAGGTCGAAATTTTAATAAGGATATATTTAACTCTTATTAAAATTATTGCTTCCAAGTGCGTCTCACATAAATGAAATAATTCTCAACTAGTTCTATTTACATGACTTGCATTTTTAGTTATCTGTCTGACAGACTTTTGCCGGTGTATTATAATAATTTAATTCGGAGAAAAGGGGCGTATTTTCTCCGAATAAATTATATTCTGTCTCGAATTTAAATTAATTTAAATGCTTTTATTTCGCTGATTTTTTCTTATTTCTTCTTCTAGATGAATTAAACACTACCTTTTCAGAAGTCAGGTGTGCCTGTTCTCCTGAGCTAGCAGTTTTTATTAACTCCCTTTTACGAGTAAAGGTGCCTTCCTTTTGCCTCGAAAACGAGTTTTTCACCAGAAAAAGGTAAGAATTGATCAATAGAAGGAGTATCGATTTATTTCCTTACTCGAGAGGTCTCCTTCCTCAACGAGTACCGAAAGTAAATCACTTTCGTAAAAGGATGTATCGGTCGGAAGTTTTAATTCGTTTCGTTACTCGAGAGGTATCCTTCCTCAACGAGTACCGAAATCGAATTTTCTTTTGAAAAGGATAGATCGGTCGGTTGAATTTTGATTCCGGTTCGTTACTCGAGAGGTATCCTTCCTCAACGAGTACCGAAATCGAATCTGCCCCAAGGAAAAGGAGAATCGGTTGGAGTTTTGTCGATTCGTTTCGTCGCTTGAGAGGTATCCGTCATCAACGATATATGACGATTATGAGATGATCGTAGGGAAATCTAACACGGTTCTGGCGAGATTTACCTACATGAGGAAATCATCAGTAATACTGACTAGGATCTAGCCCGAACGAGGGATATACCGAGTATATTTCTGCACGGGGAGTGCCGAAAGTGAATCGTGCTCCTGGCAAAATTTAGCGCATTTTTATACATGGTGAAAGTACGTTAACAAAAATCTGATTGGCTAGTATTTATTTTAAAATAAGTTAATATTATTTCTATTGATTGAACTAATATACGATTAATTTATTCTATCTATTCTACTCTATGTTTGTGTTTGTTTGCTTATTAGTTATAAAAATAGTTTCGCGCGTATATCTAACTGTTATAATAATTTAGACGGTTTTCTTTACTTGTAACTCACGTTACAGGCCTATAATTTACGATAATATATCATACTAATATAATGACAGTTAGGCTGTTCTTGTTTAAAATCACCCCCGTACAATCTAAAATAGAAATTACTACTAAAAATAAAATTAAATAGATTAAAAATTAGAAATAATGAAAATAATAAAATAATAAGGGCAGTCGGCACTGGAGAGTGAAGTGTCTGATGAGGAGATGGATCATATTTCGGAGAATTCCAACTATTAAACCAATAATTGGAAGAATGAAAATAGCGACGAACTTGATTCGAAGCTAGAAAAGATAGTATTGAGCGAAAAATTGTTAACATCTCGAACGCGCGATCGAGTATCCACGATTTTGAAAGTTGTAAACGGTTTCAAATGGAATACTAATCTTTCTAATCAGCTCTCAGGACCGTTTTTATGTTTTCCCTCACTTATTGTTACTATTTCTGACTGTCGCTACGTTAGTATTAATAGTACGTCGAAATAGCTACGTTCTTAAACAATAATAATAATTTACAAATACATTTGAAAATGTTGAATTTTCTAATAACTTATATAAAGCTTCAACTCTTATTATTAATCTAATTTTTAATTTTATTTTTTTTAATTAAATAAATTAATGCACAGTAAAACTTAACATAGACGAAAATAAAAATTTTATAGCAATAGCAATTGTAAATTCTTGAATTATGTCTACCAAATTAAACGATTACAAAACTGCTCAGTATTTATATTTGATGCAGTTATCAGTGCACATTTGAAGAAAATACGAATATTATAATTTTTTTCTTCAATCATATATCAATATAAAGAAATTAATCTTCATCATTTACAGATAAATAATATGCACTGAAATGAGAAAAATAATAAAGTTGCATTACAAAAGTTTTAGTTTATACCTTAATGGTTTAAAATTTTTATAGTTCCTTGTATTATACACTTTAGCAACTTTTAATCTTATTTTTATCATTCTCATCAGCTACTATAAATAATAAAAATTAAACATTTGTAAAAATATATTAGTAGTAACTACTTTATTCATATAGAACTTGAAAAATTCAAATTGAAATAGATAAAATTATCTTTCAAAATGCATACGAACAATAACTCTTTCGATAAAATATTACTATATGTAAAATATGCTTTAAAAGATTCGTTTTTGACTGTAGTACTTAACTGAAACATTGCAATATTTTTTTTACATTTATGCAGAAAATTTTAGCTATATAGAAGTACGTCTAAAATTGTCAAAAACAACATTTTGTAAAAGTTATGCTTCTCATAGAAAAACGAACAATAAGGAGTAGAAATTCCAACTTCGACAAATCAATGACTTACAGTACAAAATAAAGAGGTATATTTTAAAAGTAAATCGTAGTTACTTGTTTTTACAACAATGCTTAATATATCGATACGAATAAATTTGAATGACAACGTATTTTTTTAATATATCAACAAAGTAATCATTAAAACAGTTATTTAAAAAAGACATTAACTATTTATTGTGTACTGTTTTATTTTTTAAAATTTCATATGGACAAAGACAATTACTATAACCTATCTGATTTAATATTGTTTATTTTATTTATTTAAGTTGAAATTTACCACGGAAACTTTTCTTGTAGTTTTAATTCTCTCCAATTTCAAGCATATAATGATATAATAATTGCTCCAATTCAAACATATTTGAAGTACATCAAAATTGCATTTTTATACAGTCTTCAAGTATTCTTTTTTATGAGAACTCGATTTTAATTTCGAATTTTGTATTTAGATTCTATTAGCATAGACACCGTTTTTTATTCGAGTCGGAAGTTTTAGTTTAATATAACTTTAACAATTCACGAGTCAATATAAAGTTTGCAAAAAGCAAACTAATCATTCTGATATTGAAGTTATCTGCGCTTTGTCTTCCTTCGCTATTTTCAACGAAAACCAAAATTTCTTAGAATATCGTAACGCTCATAAAGTTGAATGTTTACTCTCATCTCCAAGCTTATAATCAACGGCGGGCTTATAAGAAAATGATCGTTGTGCGCGTTAAATCGCACAAAAACGACTATCTTTTGAAAATGAAAAAGTAAAATTTCGGTTTTTGAACAAAACAAAAGAATATGATTGCATTTATAGAAAATTATTTTTTGTATAACACATAACGCATCGAATCAAAATAAGGGTTAGCAGTTTTCTACTTTTCTATCCAATTTCGAAGAAGTGCAAGGCGAATTTTGTAGATAGATAAAGAAGGGAAAGGGAGAGGGAGAGGGAAAGAGAGAGAGAGAGCTGTAGAGAGCTCCCATAAGAGCGGAAGAAGCTGAATGTATGAGTTAACCAGCATTTACATAGACGCTGAGGAGCACGCTCTGAATAATAATGACGGAAACGGAGTTGCGCACGCTTGGATAGTGTAGCATTCTGTGGTCTACGATTCTCGCCACTCGTACGCATAAAGTAATGGAAGTACTGGAAAGCTAACAGTTTAATATGTTAAAATATTCTTATGAAAATAAACTTGTGTGTAGTCATGAACGAACGACAATATTATAAAAGTAAACATACAAAAATAATTATGATTCCAAGAAAGAATTTTATTAGTTTTTCATGTAATTCAAAATATTATCAAGAATTTCCAAGAGTAGATAACAGCTGCAAAAACCCTTAATATTAAGTAATCCAAATCTGTTATATTTTTATGGTGCGAACATTGCCCTCATATATTTATCTTTTTTAATAAAGAGTGTTTCTTCAGAGGCTCTTCTACTTTTATAGATTTAAAAAATGAAAGAAAAGAAAACTGTATCAGCGAAATACTAAAAACTTTTCAACCGATTGAGTTTTAATTTTTCACATGCTTTAGTAGGTATCTACTTTTCATGTGAACTAGAATACTTATAATATATTTTATAAATTTTTTTTTCATTTAACTGGCTAACTCTTATTTTACATTAAGAACATTATCGTTCTCTATAGTAAACTATTGTTAGTATTTCAGAAAAAAAAAGAAAAACGTCCTTTTAATATAATAAAGTGTCAATAGAGTGGGTTTTTATTATTTCTTAAAAAAAATTCGTAAATATCAACGAAAAATGGCATTGTTAAAGTAGAAGAGCTACTACTAATCTCATATATATAAATTATTATATTGTTAAAAATAATAAAAATATTTATTAATAAATAGAAAACCAATAAAAATATTAGATCGATAAAAATATTTATTAATTTAATTCAAAACAGTCAACATAAGTCCAATTTTTAATTCTAATTTATGAAAAATTTGATTTTGCATTATTAACTTATAAGTTATCTAGTATGGATATTAAAAATTTATTATGTTGAAAAATTAGCAAGTTTTTATCAAAATATGCAATAAATTAGTTTTCTACAAAATCTTCGTATCCATATAAATATTAATATTCTTAAGATAATTTAATTTTGCATTCAGAATTGGTATTATTTTTTATTTTACAAATTATACTTATGACGAATGTTGTGAATGAAATGAATAAATGTAGATTATTTTATTTGTATTATTTATTAATTTTTAATTTAATTTTATTTTATTTTTTTTACAAATAATTTCTATTTCAGATTCTACGGGGATGATTATAAACAAAGACAGTCTGACTGTCATTATATTAGTGTAGTGTATTATTATATGAAAATTATAAAATCAATAAAAATATTTACTTATTTAATATTATTTTTTATGTATAACTTACAAAAATTTGCTCTTACAAACTTGCTCAACAGCTTATGCATAAGTACATTAAATTTATTCCAAATTTGCTGTAAGTATCGCTAAAATTATATGTTCAAAAAAAATGTGAGCATTATACGAATGCAACTCGGTTTTATTTTTTGACATGTGACTTTCTAGTTCATTGAAATAACTTAAAAATTATATTCTTGCAGATCAAAAGCCTACATGATAGCTTTAAAGATTGAAACTATATAAGCTCAGTCAGATTAACCTACTTTCTTGGTTACTAGTTGTAATGTAATTGAAGAATTCAATTGCAGTCTGAGAAAGGAATTGGTTTTGACATTTTAATGGTTTGTTTATATGTACTAGGTCATTCGTTTTCTGGCTCGAAGTCGGATGATCATTTTATCCGCCAAAACCTGATGTAAATGAAAGGCTTCGAGATTTTTCAGAATAAAATTAAACTAAAAAATAATCACCTCAAAAGAGATGAATAATGAATGCTCTTAATAAATATTTATAAGAATTTTGATTGTTGACTGACTTTTATATTTTTACACGTTAACTATCATTACATTGTTCATTAAAATATAATCTATAAATATAGCTTTTGAAAGATGCTCTTGCATAGCTAGATCATTGAGAAATTGATATATTTAAGCATTCAATCATTACAGAAAATTATTTTTTAACTGAAAAAATTGTTCATGATTTGCGTATCAGTATAAGGTTAACATTATGTTTCTATAAATATCTAATTAAAATGTATCAGTTTAAATATATACTTACTCGAGAATTCGTATTATAATATAATCTATACGCAATGTATTATTAACCACATAATTTAAAAATATATATAATACTCTATACCTCTAAATTTGTTCCGTGGATATTCTTGGAAACTATACGTTGAACGACAGAGAGCAATGAGCACCCAAAATGTCCAACGTTTCTACACTTGTACAAATTATTGTCTGTTTACAGTGTTATCAGAGTACCTAGGTATGTCAACTAACTGTAAGATAAAAGAAAATAAATTAGTAAGACTGATAAGGAATGAAAACATGGAAGAAATTTATAGCAGAGCAGAAAAAAAACAAAGATAAACAAACAGAATAATTATATAATGTAAAATATAAGCTCGACTACATTTTAATAAATATAGATGGTGGGCCACAAAAAGTATTACAAGAACATTCATTAGTGCTTGAATTCATAATTTATTACGTTACAGCTTTCATTTGTTCTATTAACGCCGCATTTTTCCACGTGACTTCAAAAATTGTTTTTAACCTTACCTATCATTTTAAATATTAATATTTCTCATTTTTACAACAGTGAGCTCATAAAAAACTTCTTTAACTTACATTACTAATGATATTTTTTGAGATTCATCACTTAACGTTATGATGAATGTATGCGCTCATGTGTAATCCCACAATCATCTTCCTGTATCACCAATCGCAAATATCATATACCGATGATTGATTCATGTAAAATTAACTACAGATGGCAATTTCTTTATCATCTCAATTCAATAATCTATTAAAATGGCCATTTAAGAAATATAAATAATCAATTTAATGACCCATTAGATAATGGAGTAATAAGATAAGATAATAGAAATATACAGACAAGTCTTAAAAATATTATTTAAAGAAGTTTTACTGAGTAGATGTCACGTCTATTTAGTACTCCATAACTTCAATTCTATATTTAATGCATAAGTAAAGGCTGTCCATCAAGCAATTCTACATATTAAAAAAATTAACAAGGCCATTCGAATTACATATTTAAGGAGCATACTGTATTACATCAGAAAAGATATAATTCCAAATGATCACGGCTCTCTCAACTATAACAGAAGTAAACGAAACAATTCGAATACCGTATTAAGATAATTTTAAAACCCAGTTTCTCGGGGTTCTATTCAATAAAGAATTTAAGGAAAAGGATAAAACAGAGGAGCTGGCTATAAAATCACTAGAAAAGCAAACTTATTTTAAATTGGTCTACTACTTGAACAGTATAAAACTTACCTAAAGTAGCAAATAAATATTAAAAATTATATATTCCTCAGACATCGCTTTAATTCTATGGGTAATTCTATGGTGACGTTAATGGTAATAGTTGTCCAGCAGTTTGACACATAAAAGTAACGTTGTTCATACAGAAAAATTCGTCATATTTAATAAATTTAACTAATAAATATTTTTATGGGTCATAAAGTCTTTTTAAACTAAATTAATATGATTATAATAATTAGGAGGGCAGTTAAACTTTTCTTGTACATAATCACTTCGATGGAATCTGAAATATAAGGTATAAATATTTTGGGTGTATAATAAACAACAATTATCAGGATATAAAATGTATAATAGTAGTAAAGAAATACAATTCAGAGATGAAATGAATTCACATATTTCATTAGGATTCGCAGAACATTGTTGAACATTTTGTATCTTTTTGATTTTGTAAATGTTGATAAATTGGAACAAAATATTAAAAATAAATATGAGAGGGAATAAATATAATCTAAATCTTGAAAGTATTTAGATTTAAAAGAACTAAAATAATGTAAACCTAATTAACAGAGATCAGTTAGTTAGATTATACGTATCATTAATTATGAAACCAGACGCTGTATCTTTATTATATTAGTAAAAATAATGATAAATATTCATTTTTATCTGAAATTTGCGTGTAGATCAATGAAGAATTTTAATATCGATATCATTTCTTTTTCGATTTAACAACTTTAATTTAACAACCGCTATTTGCCGTCAATTTAAAGATTACAAAAAAAGTAAAAGCGCGACAGTTAAATTCATTGGCTAAGTGAGGAATCGATTTTATTACAATTAAGCAGGTAGCACCAGTCAATACTCCGAGAAACGGAAGCAGCAAAGATAAGGACCGAGCTTGTCGAGCGCTCAGTTGATTTGTTCTCCCATTGCTCGACACACATGATTTCAATACCCGTAACCATACTTGGACGCTCGTCCTCGATAAACACATTGGTGATGCTTAAGCTGTAGATGTTGACAATGTACCTCTTGGATCTTAAGTCGGATACGGTGGACTTTAACATTCTCAAAGTTACCTCAGCACCAGCTAGAACAACGAACAACCCTTTCAAGTGTGGATGAAAGCCCTCGCTCAAAGAAGGCATAAAGTGACTGTTATTTCACCACTTTTCTTAAGTCCATGGTTTTAGTACGCGTTCATTAGTACATTAAATTATTTTACTAGTGCCCTTATTATTTTTCGTCGGCAACAGGACTACCTTTGGTAATTACTCGCTAGCTTATTTAGTATTGTATATACATATACTCTAACAATGCTTGGTATTTTTTCAAGTATGTCTCGCGGAGCATATTAGTACGCTTCTTTCTATATAGCTGTAGAACCGAGGAATAAAAAACTCGCCCCCTCTCTCTAATTACATAGCGTGCATTGTTAAATGAAATTGAATTAAAAGTTAATTCCGCCATTCTCTAACTGTGAGACTTAAATAAATATATTTTGCTTTAAACGTTACGAATAAAAATATGGGTTTTTCAATCATTTCTATTATAAATGAGTCATTTTTTAAACATCCTAGCAAGTAGACGTGTTTCTCTCCGCGAGTATCAACAAACGGCCTTACTCGAATAAGAGTTTAATTGTATCGCTTAAATTATTATATAGTGTATTTTATTAATGTATGTAATTTCGTTACTCTATGTTCAGTTCAATTTTTTTTGCACTGCTTTTGCAGTTTGATAAGATTAATTAAAAATGGTCACTTTGGGAAGTGGCCATAATCGGAATAATATAACTTAATACGTCTCAAACGTATGCAAATATATTTAAACCTAAAAAGGATCAAGCTATTATAGTACAAGCTATAGAGGGCCTAACTAATGATGACTACATTGACGGATTAGAAGAATTAATTAATGTTACTGATATGACTCATATATCTAAAATTTCAGAGGGAAGAATATGTGTATTTTTAAAGAACAGTACCCTGATTCAACAATTATTGATAAAATTATTGATAAAAATCAAGAGAAATTTATTTTGAATTGTGATCGAGTAAGGAGTTTACTGAAAAAACATACATTGACAAACATACAAAACAGCAGTAGTATACATGAAAGACATCGAAAATCTAATAGAAATACTGAACACAATAAACATACATTTATGCAATATAAATTTAAAAACAAGATTCAACAAAATAAGGAACAAACTCATTTTTCAAAGTAGTGACTCCGACATAGACATATTAGTATCAGAATTCAATAAGTAAATTAATAGTATAAAAATACATAAATCACATTTTAAATAAAAATGGAATATCAATGGAACTATGATAGAATATGCGTAAACGGTGATAGCTTGAGAATCTCTTCGAATTCAAGAATGTTTTTCTTTATAATAATGCAACCAAAACACATATGCAACTTAATAGTAATAAATCATCCAATTTAGATTTGATTTTCTCTACCTGCAATAGAAAAATTATGGATGTAGTTAAACTTAATTTTGAAATACATGACGAGACGCTCGTAGCAGACCATTTTCCGATCTTTACTTTTGTAATATAAAAAAAATCTTTTCATGTTAACTCACTGCGTACAAACTGAGATAAAGTATACAAAAACCTAGACAAGAACTATTCTGAATTTGTCACACATGTTTATTGCAATACAAAAGCAGCACAGAAATACTCTATTTATGTAAAAATATTAATTAATGCCGTAAAAACGAATTCTCCAATTACAAAATATGTAAATAAAAATATTGATAGAACTTCTGTAGCTTGGCAGGATCTAGAAAGCAAAAAGACTTAGAAAAGTACCTTTCAATGGCAATTTATAAACAAATAAGATGATTGTATCAATTAAATGATTATATCTACATATAAAAAAAAGTTTCTCAGGCTACAAAATTGTTTTAAATTAAAAAGAAAAATAATAATATTTTATTCGTTTTGCAGAAAGTAGAAATTTTCAATGTAGTTAAAGATTTGTATGAGGAACTGCTAAAGTTTTAAAAAGCAAATGGATTAAAATTCACCCCATTCGTACGTCTGAAAATCATCAAAACAAAAAGAAAATTATGAATGTTCTCGATAAGATCAGTTCACCGTGGTGCTACATAAATCCTCTGTTGTTAACTGAATTTCCTAAAAATATATTTTTAAGAAGTGCTTTTGACTTTTCAGAATTTAACATTGCTCTAGAAAGTGTTAAACTACGTTCTGCAGCAGGAATAGATGGTATAAATTGTAAATAACATTATAAATAAACTCCTAATAAAATAAAAACTTATTGTATTAGATATTTTAAACGAAACGTATTCAATTAATGACTATCCTTCTCAATGAAGTAGAAATATTTACACTTTATAGATAAACACGACGGAAAAAATGTATGTGTAAATTATTTGAACGAATGATTAAAAATAAATTTAAAAGGTGGTTAAAACACACGACTTCCCAGCTAATCAATCAAGATTTCGTAAAGGCCAATCAACAATGGACAGCATAACTAATTTATCTTTTACCATAGAAGAAACGTTTAGTTCAAGAAAACAGCTTTTACTGATATAAGTGGTGTATTCGAAAATGTATAGGCTGTTCGTTCATTCTTATCAAAATTTATAAAGCATATTACGTTTCAAAGAAGTATATTTTGAACAATATACCTACGATAAGTACAAAGATGTACCGCGAGAAGGGGTGCTAAATCAGCTTTTATATAATTTATATGTTTCAAATCTAACAGATAATCTGCCTATTAACATCACAATTTCTTATTTCGCAGACGACATTGCACTTTACTATACTGTAAAAGATCTTCAATTAGCACTAGTAAAGTTTACTTGAAAAATCGATTAACTTAATTTCGACCTGTGCCCAGAAAAAACTATATTTTTAAATTTTAATAGAGCCGATGTAAAGCCAGATAAGACTGAAATTAAAATACTTGATAAACCTTTTAAATCTAGTGATAAAGTACGGTTTTTAGAGATAATTTTTGATTATAAAGCATCATCAAATTTTTAAGAGGCACATGGTGGGGGTCAGTACCTAAGACTTTAATAATTTTTTATAAAAGCGTTATCAGGTCAATACTGGACTATGGAAGCTTGATTTATTATCCTACTCTATGTAAGTTAACATAAGAACTAGAAAAAATTCAGTATCCTGCAAGAAATGGCTTTAGGTTATAGAATTAGCAGTCCTACCAATTTTCTTATAGCCGAATCGAAATTACCTCTATTCAAAGAACGCGCTGAACACCTATTCCATAACTATCTGAATAAGATCTATTCTAATAAAAAGCTCACAGTATATAAAACGATAATAAGATTAAAGGGTCGTTTAAAAAATAATAAACTTCAATTTAATGACAGATTAATTTTAAAATATATGTCAGATGGCTATGATAGTGCTTCAATTATCTATAATAACGACAGTTTTAGTGTATTTTCACTAGAATATAAAGCTTTAATGAAAAATTACATATTAACATAGAATTCGTGTAATCATTAACAACAGTTGAGAATATAAACTCGAAAATTTGCAAACTAATATCAAATAAGAATGCAATGGCTACTTACACAGATAGAAATAAATCTACTAACTCTGCATTTTCCGGGAGCGCTTTTTTTGTCTGATACAAATGAAATTATAATCAATAGCTCTCCTAAATTAACCTCCATCTTTACAACGGAATATATCGCTATTTTCGACGCAGTAGAAATAGTACTGCGGTCAATGGATCGCGACATCTCCATTTTTACCAATTCTCTAAATGCTCTGCAAGTATTAAAAAAAATAACAATCTAAAGTTAAAACCAACACTTGTAATTACCCTATATATATATATATATATATATATATATATATATATATATATATATATATATATAATATAATATAAATGCCACAAATTCATTTGCAATTCTTCAAATAATTATAAGATAAGTTTCTAGTGGATTTCGTCCCACATTGGAATATATGACAACGAAATAGTTCGACTGTTCGACAAAGGAAGCAGCTATTGCTGCAACCTCTTATTCCTCTCTTCCTAAAATTTCATTCACAGAACAAAAAGATATATATTGGAAAAGAGCCTTCATAAATACTTTGAAAGTGATCAGAAGTCAAGAACAAACAAAAGATGTACATTATTTTCATTACTTTATATGGGTAAATCTAAACCATGTTACTATAATAAAAAACCTCTCTGTGAAATCGTTACTACTGGTAATAGATGCATATCCGGACACTATAATCTTGCGTAAGGCCTTGCAAAAAAAAGTGATCCCAGCTGTAATTATGGGAACTTAAAACAAAATGAAAAATCACATTTTGTAGCACGATAGACAGCGATCGAAATTTCTTGAAGCACTATTTAAATTAAATTTCAGATTACCATTAACATCAACTTTATCAATTACATCAACCGTTTTCTTATATAAAATATTGTAGAAATATTTGAAAATTGTAATCTTTCATTATAAAAAAAACTTTGTAATATAATCAATGTATTTGAATAATCTTCTTTAAAAAGTTGAAAATGCTTAATAAAACAACAAATAAATAAATTTTCTGTTATAAATCATATTTTATATCAATAAATTATTAAACATTTGTGTTAAGAGGTATAAACATGCAGCTATGTTATACTATTTTACAATAATGTAATTTATTCTTCATCTACAGTACCATGAAGAATCTATAATAAGTCTTGAATATATAAATATAGTATTTTTATTCAAAGTAATATCTTGAATTTAACTTTGCATATTTACAGGAGTTGAAAAAATATAACTAATTCTATTGATTCTTGGAATACATACTTTATTACAATAATCATTTTCATGGAATAAGAAAACGAACCAAAAATCCATATATATATATATATATATATATATATATATATATATATTTATATATTTATTTATTTGTTTATGTATCCCTTTATATTGCGAAAAACATTACTATAATCAATTAACAAATAACTCTTTTTCAACGAAGAAGTTTTTTCTAATTAATACCGATGGGAAAGGAATACAAAGTAAAGCAGTTATTATAAAACTTCAACTCTAATTTCATGAATTTAAAATATAATTTGCTCAAACGAAAAGAACACCAAACTTTTCTAACGCCACATCCGGACGAAATAAGATAGATTCTCACAAGTCTCACGCGCCTTTATTGTTGTGCAAAACTTTGTTGAGACTTACGTTTTGGAAAAATGTTTTAATAAGCATGCTCTTGCATAAGCAGCGCATAGTTTCAGTATTAGATAATGATATGCCATATATTTTATTCATGCTTTATGCTTCGCCCAAAGTGCGCAAATCAGCTCGCCGCTCTTATTAACTCCAAACTTTTTCCAAGAAGCTCAACTTCTCAAGAGGATCCCCTCGACCAATTAAGAAAATCTCGGCTCGCGTTCACTCGTTATCCCCCTTTTTTCCCCGTCGTCCGCGATCCGCGATACGCGCGCACCCAAGCTCTCACTGTGTGAGATTGAATGGCTAGCATTGTGATTCGTCGCTAGAATTCGGAATTGAGTCCGGGAGAAGCCTGAACAGACGAAGCGAAGGAGAGAGATAAAGAAAGAATCGGAGGAGGTTGAACGAATGCTCAAAAAGATGGTAAAAAAAAGTCGTCGAAAGTATGTATATCTCGGTGAAATCGATTTTTCAAGTATCATTGCTTTAAAGTTTGCCTGCCGCTCGGACCGGAGAAAGAGTAAAGTAATTCATAGTACGTCCGATTGCGCCGCGTCCGATCAGCCAGAAGCGCAATGCTTGTGTATGCACGCGCGAGATCTCCGATAAGGAAAAAAGTTGGCCATTTCATAACCCAACTACATTTAAAACGCCAAAAGTTCGCGGTGCAGCGCACGAGGTGCGAGTACCATCCGCGTCGATGGCTGCGAGAATGCGTGGCAAGTCCTCGCCCCTGCACATCTGCAACTTTCGCCTCGCCTATACATATCTGCACATATATATGCATGCGCAACCATAGTTATCTTATACGCTAATCACTCGTATTGATACTTTTTTCTACACTTTCTACACTCTCTCTCTCTATCTCTCTCTCTTCAATTTATTTTTTTTTAAATTATTTATTAATTCATTTATTATTTAACTTAGAATAGTATTTTTGAAAGTTTATAAAATTTATTACGTTAAATTGTGGAACAAAATAGTTAATCAATATTTTTAATAATAAACTTAAAGAAAGTAATATTATACTTATATTATATTTAAAAATGTTAATAATAAACTTTTCAAATAAGGCAAATCGTTAAAACGATTTTCGTTAAAAAAATCACACAAACTACATAGTATATCTTATTTAATGAGTCATTAATAACTTATCGAAAATAAGAAAGTATCATATCTTCGGAATGAAAAAGAAGTAAGTTTAAATGTAAGTTTATACACATATATAAAATAAAGTAAGTTTATATATATATATATATATATATATATATATATATATATATATATATAGGGAGGTTTAAATTCAACAAGATGCATCTGATTATCTTCAAAACGAGCCCTGTAAAGTTTTAAAGTTCTTTCTTTTCCATTCCGAAGGTATGATACTTTCTCATTTTCGATAAGCTATTAATGACTCATTAAATAAAATATACTATGTAGTTTGTGTAATTTTTTAATGAAAATCATAATTTTGGAGATGGTTGAGAAGGAACAACATTTCAAGCAAAAAAATTATAATAAAATTACGTTCATAAATATATAATTTTTTCAACATTATTAATTTCAACTGAACCGATTTTACACGTGTGAGTAGATTATTATTCGATTGTAAAATTGACCGACCTTTAATTGATAATAATAATAACGAAATAATGATAATAATAAATAACTGAAAAATTACAGTTTTTCAAGTATGAGTGCATTCTACAAAATTTTAGTTTGAATATTATTCTTTATTCAAATTCAGGGTAAAATTGAAGGGTCTTCATTAAATAGTACATTGTGACACAGGGGAGCAAAATACGCGTTTTCCGACGAGGGTATGTTTGCCCTCCGAGCGAAGCGAGGAAATGCCTTTGCTCCCATGTGTCCCATAATATTTTACCATACGAAGGCGCTTTTTCGTCTTCAAAGAAATTGAATGACAAACTGACAGAACTAAACAATGTCAAATCCTTGTGTTAGTCATGCTTACCATATGATAAAATTTAACCCGGACAGGTAATGTAAACTCCGCACGTAAACTGAATCGGTAAAAAATTTTTTTTTCTATATTGATACAACCTTTCTTGATGTTCATGTGAAATTTGAGCGCCATATCTCCATTAGTGTGTGTTCGTCGGCTGTTTACTTACGACGTAAAAAATTTGTCTGGCGATATGGACGATGGAAAAAAAGTTGATCAACGAGTTTGCTTGAAATTTTGTGTTTCCAATGGAATTACAGCTACGGAATCGTTGAAAATGGTGCAGAAGTGTTTTGAGTAGTCTACTTTATCGTGAACGCAAGTATTTGAGTGGCACAAAGCATTCAGTGACGATCCTGAAGTCATTGAAAACTTGCCTCATGCAAGTCGCCCATCTACCTCTGTGAACGACGATAACATTGAAAAAGTTGAGGAAATGGTGCTCCAAAATCATCGTGTCGGCCTCAGAAAGATAGCAGAGGCTCTCAATATTTCTTATGGATCGACTTAACATATTTTGGTTAATGTTTTGCATATGAAGCGTGTCAATGCTAGACTCGTTCCAAAACATTTAAATTTTGTGCAAAAACAACGCCGAGTAGAGGTCGCATAGAAGATGGTTCAACATATAGCTGAGGACCCTATATTCATCAAACGCATCATTACTGGTGACGAGACATAGGTTTATGAATATGACGTTGAAACTGCTCAACAATCTAGCGAATGGCGCTCCAAAAATGAGCCGAAACTGAAAAAACCACGACAAAGTCGGTCGAAAACCAAGGTAATGCTCATCATTTCTTTCGATTACCATGAGATAGTTCATCATGAATTCGTTCCAGCAGGTCAAACGGTCAATAAGAAGTACTACTTGGTTGTTTTAAGGCGTCTACGTGAAGCAATTCATCGTAAACGACCTGATTTGTGGGCAAACAATTGGAATGGACCGGCACATTCCAGCATGATTATGTCTAATTTTTGGGCCAAGCACGAAAGGAAAATCACCGCTCAGCGACCGTATTCGCCAGATTGAGCGTCCATTGAGGCCATAAGAAGTAATTCGCTAAAGGAACTGAAGGCAATCCCAGGTGAGGCTTACAACAGGTGTATGAAAAATTGGATTAAGCGTTGGCATGCTTTTATTGGATCGATAGGAGCCTATTTTAAAGGCAGAAATAACAATGTTATTTTTTTGGTCAGTCCGAGTCAAATTTGATCATATAGAATCAGCAGGTATAATATCTAAAGGTCCAGACAATAATCGCTCCGAAATAAGTTGCCCCAACGTGCAATTATCTCAATTCATTGTAATTTTAATTAATTAATTATAAAATGTAATTCGTTGGATTTGAAAAAAATATAATATTATCGGTTTTCTCTTAAGGTTATTACTGCAATTTATTTTAATTTTATAACATTAAATTAAATGATTTCTTCTTATTTGGAAATTGATAAAGTATGTTAAGAAGAGATGTAGGATCGGGAGGTGGAGTGCAGGGGGTGAAATCCCCTTTACTCAAAAAAAATAAGATAAGAATAATCAATTGAAGATTATAAGTTTGTTAATAATCTAATCTTAAAAGAAAATTTGAAAAAAGTTAAAAGCATAATAAATAGAATTAAAAATTAAAACTAATTAAACAAAATTCTTATAAAAAATATTATAAGAATTTTTATAATAAATTTCATATAGAATATAAATCTTATTTTATTTTACAATCTCGAATACCTAACTCAAAGTGTAAAAAAAATTGTCAAGCCTACCGGACTACACTGCAAAAGTAAGCCATAGAAATACTATTAGTAGATTCCATACTATAGATAGCAATAGATTGATGCAATTGATCCCAAAATTTCTTGTTCCGAAACTTTATTAGCATATTTTTAATAATTCTCTCTATTTCTTCCATATTTTGAATAATTAGAATAAATAATTCCCAATTATGGTGAACTAAATTTTTAGTCATAATAATAATATTTGCTTGTTTAGCTGCTTTATGTATATAATTTCTGCTTGAATTTTTTAATAAGACATTTCAATTACATAAACATTTAATTTTCCAAAGTCAATTATAATATTTTTAATTTATATGCACAGAATGGGCCTTATTTATGTTTATTGAAAATATAACAATTATTCAATTAAAAGTTAGTATGTCGGACTATTTTCAATATCTATACCAATACCAACGTGTCCTTGACAACATATTATACAGGTTCTGTGAAATCTATCTATTTCTGAATTTTTTATATATATTCTTTCAATTGTATATAATGTCATTGTTATTACACTTTCTTGTACAATTACCTACTTCGCAATTCATATTTATTTATTTTCATTTGTCTTCATAATCTGAATATGTACTATTATTAAATGTATTATTATATAAATAGTCTTAAAAATCAAAATGAAGGACTGAGGCAACATTAGACAATCATATATAATTTTATCATGAATTTAATATAAACTTCGTTTTCTTTTATTCATTAAACTAACGTAGTATCTTATTCATTTAAGAAGGAATAGTTATTTCAAATAAAAAGAAAGTGCACGAAAAAAAGAAGCCAAACCACTTATTCTCCTTTGCTAATCATAGATATTCACGGACTATGTAACGCCATCTATCGGTAAGAAGCAGTAGTATATTTGAGTTCTCAGCTGATCAAAAAGTGAAAAATATCTAGATTTACCATATGCGAATAAATACACATATACACAATAAATACACTGCTTGAAATACACATAGGACTAGTAATTGATATGCTATGATTATAAAATGTATTTGTTTAGTCAAAAGATACTAACTGATAAACGTTTATAATAAAATGATTAATTAATATGAAAAAAAATTTTTATTAATACAGACATGCTGGAAACTTATAAATGCACTTCTACAAATTGTAAAAATAAACATGAAATGGTGAATCAGCAATTTTTAAGTGAACTTTGAATAAAAGTGAAACAAATCGACCTTAATCTTACAATTTAAATACCGATCAATGATTTCAATTGATCTTCTTTGATCTCTTTAATTCCAATTGGCTTTTATGACGTGATATAAATCGGTAGATATATGTCTGTATATGTATAACATTTCTATTGATATGATAATCGTACAAAAAACTTTTTAATTTTATAATATCCACGATATTATTAATTAAAATTTATTTTGATTTTATATATCACTATTATTCTTGATTAAAATAAATAGTTGGACTACCTTGATGATCGCACATGTATACTTTATATAAGTTAAGACTGACGAATAATTGTAGCAATAACGATTTTTTAATATTCATTGAGTTACCTTTCTTTTCTTCTTTTAGTAAAGTAATAATTATGCTAATTTCTGAATAATTAAGATTCATACATATATAAGGATGACAATAAAAGAAACTAAATTAAATAAATTATTAAAATTTTTATTATAATTTTTCTGATTTTTTTAATTGAATTTATAACTTCATAATATTAATAGTATTTAGATTTGGTTCATAATTGATTGAATCCTTGTTTAATTTTCTCTAATATAATATATTGATATATTATAAACAAATAATACTAAATATTAAAATATCTGACGAATTACTTAACAAATCTTTTTATCGTTCGAATAATTTATTTAATGATAAAATTTATTATGAAAATGTCATTGCAGAAAATAAAATAAATAGTATGCGTCTGATAGAAAGAGACATAATATTTCTCTATTATCGTATGCAAATGATAAGAAAATACAAGAAAGAAATTATGTAATACACATATAATCGAAAAAAATATACAATAAAAATAAGATAAAATCAAATGTTACAATTAGTAAATAACTGGTAAATAAATGATATATTGGACCTTTCATAAAAATAAAAATAATACTAAATTAAAATCACAATAAAAATTATGCATTAATAACAGGGGAAATTGTAAATTAATATAAAGAAATAAGTATTCATATATAGATTAAAATAATAGAGAAACAAAGAAACTGAATTACAGAGAGCGAGAGAGGGAAAGAAGGAGAGAGAGAGAGAGAGAGAGAGAGAGAGAGAGAGAGAGAGAGAGACAGCGAGAGGGACGGAATGAGAAGTAAATAGAAAGTCAACAACATTTCACCTGTTATCAAGGTATGCTACTTCCATACATCATACATGAACTGAATTTTCAGGTTTTAATATTATTTTTTTGTTGTGAGATCTGTAAATATATAATTATTCAACAATAATTGTAATTTTATTATTATTCCAAGTATATAATATTAATTTCTTACCTCAAATACTTGATACTTGACATATATATGGAATCTGATTGCTGCTATGAAAATATAAACTCCACATACATATCATAGAGTACAGAAAGCTTAAAAATTTATGTATGCAATATTTGTACACCATCTAAAAATTTCCAGATTTTTGTGATTGTTAAATTAAATTTCAAACTCCAACCAATAAACTGATTTTCCAGAAAAAAATTGTCTCATTAATATTTAAAATATTTAATGAAATCGATTCTCATGTATAGAAATCATAGAGAAGAGAAGAAATTGTCAATAGGTAAATATTATACAAATAATTCAATAAATTAAAATTATATCTTTTTTTCCTTTTTCGATACTTTCCAAAGTAACTATTTCTTAAATACTTTGAGGTTTAATATGTTGGGAGGTGAATTGCACGCGCGCGCACACACACATAAATATGCACGCACCTACGCACACATACACATATATGTATAAATAAGAGCAAGATTACAATGTTTTCGCATTGTTGCGTAATACTTTTACACGGATTGGTTCTGTAATAATATTGAAACAATTAGATAGAGAAGTATTGCATGAGTAGGCAAAATCTTAAGATTTTCTGCATCCCAGTATGTACATATATTATCGATTTGCTCGTGCAAGTGTTGCAAATCAGATGCAGCGAGCATTACCAGCGGCTCGAGCTTCGCGCTACTCTCACACCCAGTAGTATAGTTTACGTCCTATACTTTTGTGACAGCGCATATACCGAGTGTGACGCAAGCGTCGTTGCACTCGTTGGTGGAAGGCAGCTGCTCTCTTCGGTTTGTGCTCTCATTGGTGAACGGCCGGTATAAGCTCTGCCAGGTGCTGCGACAGTATTCAGTTCTGTTGTTGATCGCCCACCGAACACTTGGTAAGTGCGTTTACGATTTATCTCCTTCTCTTCCTACACAATTCTGATTTTTATATTCTGGAGAAAAGCCGATGAAAAAATATAGCTCTTGTCAATTTTTTATACAAAGTGGGGTCTCGATTCATCTGCTTTTCTCGTGTCAAATAAATGCTCCAAACAAAGTGTTGAACAGCTGATTTCACTCGGATCAATGATAGCTCTCCTCCATCATTGTTATGCTCGGTGTTGCAGAGTGTCAGAATAATCACTCGCGATAGGAGCTGCTTTGTTTAATGTTAAAAAGACAAATTGTGAAAGAAATTTTTATAGAAAAATAAACTTTTTAACACTTGTTAATTTTACATATGCTATGAAACATTACTTCGAGTTTCGAGCTACGTCATCTTAACTCAAATATAAATTTTTTCAAAAATTCATTTTTTGTATCTGGTGTTTTTAAAATGTAATATATTTTATGACCAGAATGTATTTAGGAAAGGTTATTTCTCAAATTAAAAAAATAGTGATACAGTCGACAAATTAGTAGAATTAAAGTTTAATACAGTTGCAAGAAATTGTGATCAATAACTGCAGCAGTTTGAGGATGCATTTACTACTGCGCAAGGACGTAATATCCTTTGTCTAGTTATTGAGAGTCACTTACCGATCGAGTAACAAATGATTTAAAGAGACTCTTATTGCACTAGCGATGCATTATATATATATATACATATATATATATATATATATATATATATATATATATATGCGCGCGCGCGTGTGTGTCTGTTTCTGTGCGTGCATATGTACTACATACATATATAGATACGTACATACATTCACATGCATATACACACATATCTATTTATACTGATTTCAGACATTAATAATATTTTATAAGTTATTCCTATTCTAGATATAAAAATCAGTAATTTAATATAAATTAAAATCCAAATAACATTTTAATCTGTTATGAAAACTTAACTCTTATAATTCTCCCGATTCTAACTTTCTCTTGCAAAGTGTCTCATTCATAAAGTGTAAACAGTAAAAGATTATATATATATATATATATATATATATATATATATATATATATATGTATATATGTATATTTATATATTACCTTGTATATCCTTAAAATTATTTTTATGATATATCTGATAGTTACATCGACTTTTCAAGGAAACTCTCATATTAATTGAAGGTTGCACTTAATAACAATATTGAAATTTAATAATTTTATTAATCGAATAGATACTTCAATATTCTTTATTATTATTAATCTACCTGCTGCCGTCAATAATTTATCTGCTTCAAAATGTATAAAAAATAAACGTTTTATATAAATAAAAAGACAGCGAACAAGAGAAATAATAAGAATGATTTTTAATAGAAAAGCGTAATATGATTTATGAGTACCACTATTCTATTTTGCACTGCTAAATGCTAAATGCATCAGGGTAACAGCACATCAAGCAACATTCAGTGTTTATGTATGCAAGGAATTTACGCAGTAAGAACCGGACTTTGTTCAGTGATCTCATGCTAGATTGACAGAAAGTTATATTGCTCTGAATCGTTTATCGACCATTGTATCAAGAACACCATGATTTATTCCAACTAAAAATCAATGCAATAGCTTTCGTAGTAAATGAAATGAATGAGGTAGAAAATATTCCGATTGCGAATACTGTAAGGCTCGTGTTAAATAGACGCTATCTAAAAGCATTAGAGACAAATCGAGGTAAATAAATCTGCTTAAGTTCGATATAAAAATAATTACAGCTTAGTATGTCCTTGAACTTACTTGGGTCTATTCGAATTTGGAATTATTTGTTTCTCGTAGAGTTCACAATATTATAAGTAAATACTGCTTATTTGATTATTCGAGAAATAAATAATTTCGTATTTAAATATTTAATAGAACTTTTACAAATAAAACTATACCAATTAATTGACGTTTATTGTTCATTTTCGTTTATACGAATGCCTAAGAGATTCAACAAAAATTGCAATGTATAATACCTACAACGGTAGTTTCGATTAAGAAAGAATGTAAGATACAAAAAGTATTAATAATTTTACAAAATAAATGAGACTGAACTCATTTGAATTGTAGTTGAAAAAGACGGGAATGAATAAGTTCTTATGTCTTTTAAATAATATATGGAAACATTTAAATATCAGAACCAATCCTTTTATCTCAATTACAAAACTGCTTATTGACTGTCATAAAGCTACAAAATTTTAAATACGCAATAACAAAAATAATAATTTACCACGGGCTCTGTTATATTTTTGCTGTACTTTATTTAGTTTTAATTTAATAATAAAATAGTTACATAACATAAGTACTTCTTAATATGATCCTCTTGTCCTTTTATACAATTTCACAATTTTGAAAAATAGATCTTATCATATGTGTTTTCCCGCGTAATAAATTCAATACGTTTAACAGTATAATTATATATATATATATATATATATATATATATATATATTATCGTATATATATACGCATCTTTTATATTAGAATTATATCATGCGTACATAAAATAAAAATCTGTATATAGACGAGTGTTAGTACATTTTAATAAAAAATTTATAAAAAAACACACACACACACACACACACACACACACATATATATATATATATATATATATATATATATACGTATATATACCTGAATAAAAATATTTGTATCAGTAAAAAATTGAATCCTGCAACACTTAACTTGGCTTAACTTGATAAATGTATTATATATGCAAATAAAACTATATGGTTTAATGATTAACGGTTTATATTATTATTAATCTTGATATATTTATGAGATTAATATGTAATTTTTTCTTTAGACCAATAGACGATTGCTTAACTGGTTATAAATTTGTAACAAACTGAAATTCGTTCAATTTTATAAATTTTTAAATCATTTTCCATACCTCTGATAAATAATAATCTGATGATAACATAGAACATTATGTATGCTTATTATTTTAAAATCAGTTAAATTGATCTTTTTTTTTATTGCCCTATGGAAAAGCGCGTATGAAGTTACGTGTATGAAGAAATTTCCTACATTCCATGTTATCTTTTTCTATAACAGCATTATATATTAAGAAAGAAAATGGAAATATATACTGTATGAAACATAGATAAAGAGAGAGAGAGAGAGAGATAGGAAGAAAGAGAGAGAGAAAGAGAGAGAGCGAGAAAGCAAAAGAGATAAAGAGAAAGAGAGAGAGAGAGAGAGAGAGAGAGAGAGAGAGAGAGAGAGAGAGAGAGAGAGAGAGAGAGTGAGTGATCAGGTGGACGGAACAACCTACAGTAAGAGATATTATAGGCATAAAGATGTCATCAAACAATATAATGATGCACGTGGGCCTCTATAGATAATGATACCGAGAATGACTCTTGTATCTCTGTAATCAGCTGTTCACTATTTTGAAATCGATTAGTAAATAGATAAAGATAAAAGATAAATATTTTGATACTGTCACATCTTGTATAACAAGCAGTGTCTCCAGTTAATTAACAGCCGACTATATTATTTAATAAAATAACAATGAGTAGATTGACAAAAATGCAAGAAAAATATAAGTTTAAATAATAGCAACACGATATATATAATTAAAATAAAAAATGAAAAGTCTAATAAAGACTGTAATAAAGTACAGTAAAAACGTGGAGGAATAGTGCAAGAAATATTGAATGACAGAACTGAGAACGGATAAAAAGGAAAAGAAGTAAAATATCTGGGGGAGTATTGCACAAAGAAATGCACTTGCAATGTTACGCTGCATATATACAATATACATATATGCACGAGTCCGTACTTCGTTTGGCCAGATTCCAATTACTCGTGCATACGCTATTTTTGACGACTCTTTTTCTCTTCGCGTTGTTGTGTTGCGCGTATAGCGCTATATAATAAAAAAATTATATGCGCACGTGTAACGAATGTACATCAAACTTTTGTACAGGCACGTAATGAGCCGTTAACAAACGGCTATTATTGTCGTGAGAAATAACCTATGTCAATGATTTCAAATTCATTGCATATTATTATAGAGTCTCAAAGTAAATTTATAATCAAACTATCAATCAATTGAGATTACAGCATTACAAGTTCGATTAGTGGCATTTTGATAATTGAAAAATTTTGAGTGAGCTTTCCACATTGTTTTATGTGCTGTTCAATGCGCAGACAAAAAGGAAACCATATTTTGAGTTTAGGAACACTTGCTAAATATGTTCGTAGTCAAGTATTTAAAAGTCATTTACTTACGCTGCCGCTAAATGTATTCTTTTTTTGAATTGGAGACGATAGTAAATTTGAATATCAATTATGCAATTGCATTTCTTTTTGATATAACTTATTCTTTCTAAGATTAGGTTTCATCAATTTAATAACACATTACATTTAAAGCAAGGCTTTTTATATTTAATTCCAAAATCTTATTTCATTTAAGAATAAATAGTAAATATTATAACTTAATTATATATATATATATATATTGAAAAATTGTAAATTTAAACAATATTTATTTATATTGAAATCTGAGTTTAATTAAGAAATTATTTGTTTAACACGATAAAAGTATACTTTATTTAACTAAGTTTATCTTGCTTTTAGAAAATATTTTATTAATTTAAAGAAACTTATTTTTCAAGAGAATTAAGTTGAATTTTATTTGGAATAAAGAATTTCGATCAACATATACTAATAAATGGATTTTTTAATATATTTCTGTATATATATATATATATATATATATATATATATATATATATATATATAATTAATATTTATTACTAGCTTCAGTTATTAATTGAACGAGATTTGAAACTCAAGTATTTTAAAACGTTTAATCAGTTGTACGGTGATTGTTACCATCTTATACCTTGTAGTACCTAGTGTTAAATTACTCAAAATATCTCGTATATGTAATAAATAAATTTCACCTAAATTATTCAAAATGGCTGATGTAGGTAATAGATAAATTTGAAAATATGCAGTAATTTATAGCAAGTAAATACTAGTAGTAGGTTTTTGATAATTTCATTTTTCTTTTATTTATCACAAGGTAAACTGTAATCTTAAAATATCATTTTATCAGAGAAAGATAGACGGATCTTCACTAACCATAAAATTTTCAATAATTAACTTAAGCTTCTCTGATAAGATTTTTATCACGATTGTAAAAACTTTCTTAACTTAAAAGAAATACACTGAATGAAAGCAATAGTGCTGAAAATTTATAAAAGTTATATATAAATACGTACATATCGTGAAACAGAAATGAAATTATTATTTCTATCAAATTGCACATTAGATAAACTAAATTGAGTCTCATAGATTTTCATATTGCTGTGCGAATATTATTAATTAGTCTCCGCCATAATCAAACAATTATCAATAATAATAGAAAAAAACCTATGTAGGGTATTTTGTCTTTTATTATATTCCATACACTTACTAAAGTAATCAATCTATATGGGTTAATAAGATTATGCTCGTAGTATTTTGTGTAAAAAAATTAATGTAGACAGACTTCTTTTATTAAAATTTTAATGTTGTAATCATTTCATCATGTAAAGAGACGCTGAGTCAACAATATATATAAATATATATAATATATATATATATATATATATATATATATATATATATATACGGTAAAGATAAGGATTTGGCCATTATATAGATGCTGCTGATCCAAGCGTAAATTTGCCCCCAAAATTGTGATCTATTTTTTTCGGCACTGCAACCTTCTTATTCTCAATGACAGTACAGAAAACAACTAAAAAGTCCCCTCCCTGTTGTAAGTCAGCGTATGTTTCTCTTTCTGTTACAGAATAATAGTATGTATAAAGAATTCCGCGGCGAAGAAATTAAACACGAGCCGCGGTCGCGAGGACTGCACTCATTCCCAGATCATTTTAGAGAACCTAAGTTCAGCCTCTAAAAACTCCTATTCAGCGCTGCTCCAGAGAGAGAGAGAGAGAAATTTGTAAATAGTGTAAATAGTAGCGAACTTTCAAAGAGATAGTATTTTTAGCTGAAATTTTAGTGCGAATTTTCAAATACCAAAAAAAGAGGGAAGTTTCGATAAAAAAAGGGAGTATCAACACAGAATCGAACGATGGCCGACAACGATTTACCCCTGGCAGTAAAACTCCTAACTGCGGGGACTGCTGCTTGCATCGCAGACCTAGCGACATTTCCATTAGACACGGCAAAAGTCCGAATGCAGGTATAAAACGTCAAGCACTTATCTTAAAATCTCAGGATGACACTGTACTATACAATGTATTTATTTAAAATTGAATTCTGTTATTGGCTACATAGAATGTTGACTGCGGCTGGAATTAGTAGAGAGATTGGAATAAGTTAATCTATAGCTCGAGATTATTATTAACCGGTTGTTAAATGCACATTGTTGTTTAAGTTTTTCGAGGTAAACTAGATGCTTTAATGTAGTTTCAGTAAGGAAAATAAAAATAAGTACTTATACTTTTTACAAATTCCTTTTTATTAAAAAAGTAGTTTAATGTAATTAAAACATAAAAGAAGTTCGTGTTAAAACTTTTTAAGTATCGTCTATTTAATTAAAATCTAAAACTACCAAATCTATAATTTTATTATTTTTAGCTTCAAAATTACTGATTCCAGAAATTTTTCTTTAGTATATTTGTTTTTTGAGTTTCTCTGTGGTAAATATTGTAATATAGGCAATTTTTAATTTTAATAAAAAGACTTGCCAGCAACATAGGAACAGCTAGATAAATATTATAAACTTTTTAAAATATTAGTTGGCTGTAAACCGGTTACATTTGAGAGATAAAGAAAGCCTTTTAGTGAAAATTTTTGTTTAAAACTACTTACTTTTATCTTTGCAATCTATTTTGAAAATATCTATTATAAAATTATAAGTCCTTCTCAATGATAAAATACCTGTTGTCAACGAAATCGTATCAATGTTTTGGCTATGTATATCTATTATACGATCAGTCCTAAGCTTTGAAAAAATATTTATGCTAGCATCTTCTGAAAATCTCTTCGTTATAATATGAAAGCATTGTTGAAGTAACAAAAAAAGTGTTTGTTTAAATATTTTATTGTGACATCACTCTTGAAAAAATCTCATAGATGGGTAAATGTTTATGTCTTAACAGATAGCAGGCGAAGGGCGTGCACTCTTGGTAGCTTCGGAGGAAGGCTCAATAATTGCTCTAAGAGCGGTTCAACCTGGATTGTTGCAAACCATGGGAACCATCGTTAGATCCGAAGGCCTAAGGTACGATTCCTACTTACATTTATTATTTCGACATGGTAGGTACTTTGAGGGCTCTTGTAAATATCTACTGAGTAAATACTGCTAAATCGTAAAATTTTATCAAATTTAGTTACAATTTATTATATTTTCTTGAGCGAAATTATATTGCTCAATTTAGCAATATGCTTTTAATTTTATAAATTTAATTTTGTACTTATCATTCGTGCTATTGTATCTTTACAAGTAATTCTATGGTATAATAATTTGTTTAATCCGTACTTAAAAGGTCTATAGCTACATATAGGTGAAGTATCTATATGTTTTAAATTTTATAAATTCATTATAATTCTTGGCATATTATATATTAGAAATGAAAGGGATTCAATCAATGTCTCGAATGGCAAATTGAAAATTACAAAAACGAGCAAATCATAATTTAACCGATTATTGATGCTTTTCTTCTTATTTTAATTGTTTTATTGTAATTTTCAATATAGACTTTCAATATGCTTGAGATATTAATTCAATTCATTTCAATTTTAATTTCTATTTATGTTTTAGTTTTGTTTGCAAATATGGTTTTTCGGCTTCTAATTCCTTAATAGTTTTGACAATTTTATTAATAGTTTAATATAAATCCCGTAGTAAAGTTAACTATGTGCTTGGATCGGTGCATATATGTTACATTAAGCGTAAATAATTTTTAAGCATTTGATAATAATTTTCATATTTGCGCAAAACTAGAAGAAAACCAATAATGAAATAGAAGCTTCATTGCTTATATTATACTGTTTTCTTTTTTTTTATTGCCTATTTTTGAAAGTACCATATGTCTTCTATGAAGAACTGATTCTGATTATTTCAAATAAACATACTCGGATTCTATAAGATTAAAGATGAAAATGAAATTCTAAAGATGCCTTGCGATTTGAAAGGCAATTCGATCTAAATTCGACGAAAAATACGTCCAATTATCATTGCATGAAGTCGAATCCCGGGGGGGTATTTAGCGATATATTTGAGGGCGTGTTGTTGAGCGAGGGTGGTTGCAGGAGCCTGTACGGAGGTCTTTCCGCGGGACTTCAGAGACAGATGTGTTTCGCCAGCGTACGATTGGGCCTCTACGACACTGTCAAGACTTTCTACGCTGGAATCATCGACGGTATTTCCTGCTAAGACTGTACAAACAGTTTGTTTAAAAAAAATAAAAAAGAATAAAAAAAATAAAAAAGAATGCATACCGAAATACATTGCCCGTAGCGGAGATTCAGCTTGAAATTTCAAAACTTTTGTTCAACTCGAATTGCTTAAGAATAGTAAAGATATTGGTAGATGATTCCGTGCAATTTTAAAGATAACTAAGTTCGTATGATTTTTGTTTTGCCGATGATGTTTGAAAAATTTTTTAGTCACCTATAAAAAATAATATTTTTTCTCTTTTCCTATTACGTAATGAGCATATTTGAGTAAACTGACAAGAAATAATTAAAAATTTCCTTTAAATTTTCATTAATAATTTAACAAGTATTAATATTATTCATTGGTATGTATTAATTATTAAAAAATATATTGTTACATGTTCTTGCATCATATTCTTTATTTATTTACTGTATCAATTTTGTTGCTAAAAATATTATTTGTATAAACAAATACTTTTAATTACAAAATATGTCTCTGAAAAGAAGCATAATGATTTCGAAACACTGAGATTTGTGCTGAATTTTCGCTACAATGAGAGTGAAAAGAAGTGCATTTTTCTTTCATACCTCTGGCAATAATAAATTTAACATAATACCCATAAAATAAAATAAACTACATAAAAAACTCATTGATATAACCGTGAGTCGGGTATCCCGAATGAAACTTTTGTAACCAAAATTTAGCTTACACTCATATATAAGTACTAAAACTTTAGAATGCTAAAATATACACATAACAGTTCACGTGAATTAAACTTTTTATTTTGCTATTAAAAAAAAAATCGCATTTCTCGGAGTGCTTCGTTGTATGCAAGTCTTCCATAAATAAGAAAAGAAAAAAGAAATGAAAAAAGACAATAAAAGCGAAATGTAGTCGGCAAAACTTTCACTGACAGTCGCTCCGTTTTGATTATTAACAGGCAAGAAAGGTAACTCGGAGAGGAGCAACCCCGGCTCCATCAACATCGGCGTGCGCGTGGCCGCGGGCATAACGACCGGCGCGCTGGCCGTCCTCTTCGCTCAGCCGACCGACGTGGTGAAGGTGCGCCTCCAGGCCGGGAATAGCGGCCAGAGCGGCGGCGTCAGATACGCTTCGACCTTGCAAGCCTACAAGTGCATTGCCAAGCAAGAGGGAACGAGCGGCCTCTGGAAAGGTGCGTGGCGCCGTTGCTTATAATTTTCCCTTTTCAGCGGTTTTCCATCTTTTTTTTTCTTTTTCGAGTTTCACCGCGTCCGCGCTGCTTTGGAACATAATTATTATTGTTTTCCGAGGCCTTTTTCCACGGGCCTTTCTCCCCGCGTTTCTTAGCGTGTACTGCATATCCTCGTCGAACAGGAATTGTTTTCGCGGACAGAGCAGTTCGCTCGAAAACTATTTTCACGACCTTGGTGATGTTTACCGACCATTTCATCTATTCCGATCTCTGAAAAAGCAAAAGCCGTGGGGAAGGGGATTATATATTATAAGAAGTTTTGTCATTAATATTTTTACGGCTATACCCTCCTAGAAATAACGATCGTGCTAGTAATTGGAAAAATTAACAACTAACGACGATGTAAACTGCGCAGTAGTTAAAATTTCATTCATATCTTCAGTTCAATGATATTCTCTATATAATAGCTTTCAGTAATTGATATTTTGATAAGTGTACTATTTTATCTAAGTACCTTCTTCCGGAATGATTTAAAAAAATTTTACAATTTAAAAAATATTATATTTGAAAAAAAAATGGAAATAAAATCCTAGAAATCTGTTTTACTACAAAATATTTATATATTTTTACGAAAACAAATTAAAAATTTTCTTAATTGTCCTGATAAGATGTTCATGCTCTTGAAGAATCTTATCATTTATAGCGATACTTATGCAAGATTGGCACTCGATTCACTTTCTCGGGTATACGAAGATATTATAATAGTTCATATGAAAAACGACGGGTCGAACAATGTGCATTGAATAATCAATTATAGGAATGAATTTTGAATTTAAGTACATCTATTGCGTTTTCAATTGAAATAATAAAGTCAAAGCTATATTTATATCTCTCTCTCTCTCTCTCTCACACTCTCTCTCTCTCTCTCTCTCTCTCTCTCTCTCTATATATATATATATATATATATATATATATATATATATATCATCATCAAAATAAAAAACTATAATATTTAAGCGTAAAGCAAGCTGTATATTGAAATTAGCTTCATTAAAATTTTTATATTCATTTACCATTATGTAAAATACTTCCGATAGCCATTTTGTAATAAAGGAAAAGAAAAGTCAATCCACTTATCAAATACCGTTGACGTCCTTAGACCAATAAAATAAGTTCAACACGCCATTCACGTGGCTTTGCATGAAATTTTAATATTGGCAGGTACGAGGATAAGAATTGACATTTTTCAGTACCGTTATGATTAATTGCTGACGACTAGGCTTTCCCGTGACCGATACATTTCACGCGCGCTAAACATAATTACGAATCATCCGCGATTATCGTTTCGGAATGATAGACAAACATGTAAACACGGAAGATCGTATATAATGTAAATTAAAACTCCCACATCTGCACGATACGCATGCGCGCATATATGCACACGCACATACACATGTATGTGCGCGCCCGCGCAAGTGTGCGCGCGCGCGTGTGTGTGTGTGTGTGTGTTTGCAAGTATAATATAGGCAATTACGACACGACCTTTTCATTAAGCTATAAAAAAGAAGTTTCAGCAAATAACAAGTGTCTATTAGCAGGAAAATTATGTAATCTTTTGATTAATTCAAGAAAAGTTGAAAATATTTCCTATTGCTGATGATCTCTTTAAACTATTACATGATATTATTGAAACATAAGAAGATTGTTACGTCTTGTTAATTCTTGACAAAGCTATAACGAACCACGTCTTTTATTGAAGCTCATTCAATAATTTTCTTTTCACAGATTAAATAATATAGTAAAGAATTATTATAATAAGAAATTATAAAGAATTATAATATGAATTTACGTTCAAATGATTTTAATACGCTTAATAAGCTTCTTTTTTAGTTCAAATTTAAAAATTACTTTTTAAAATTTCCTGAATTTTGAGACAATTTATATATATATATATTACCATGATGTTATATATATAGCAATATAACTCTGGAAATATCAAGTTTCGAGGTGGATACACACACACACACGCGCGCGCGCGCGCGCGTATATATCTGTAGGTAAATATTGTATTTCTCGTTTCATGGAAAGTAATGGGGAATTTAATTAGCTTCACTTCCTGTATAGATCATATTGCAAGTACAGTCTTGCTTAAACATACATATATGCATAAAATTGTTCAATGAAGATAACAATGATACAAATAACAATTTTTACAAAGGTTTGAAAGTACGGTATAGCACAAAGACTAAAGATTTGCGAATATTTAAAAACATTATTTGAGAAAATCTACGAAAATAATTTATACGTACATATTATATCATATTTCCATAATAGAGGATTATAACTAATAAAAGTGCGTTGACAACTTAAATAGAATATTATTAATCAATCTGAATGGCCGATACAAAAAAATCTGAAATCTTGCAAAAATAAAGCTAGAAAGCACTTTGTCCGTATCTTCAGGATAAAAACTAACAATGGAAAACCAACTTTTTCTTCACAGGCACATTTCCCAACGTATCCCGCAACGCGATTGTTAACGTCGCCGAGATCGTCTGCTACGACGTAATAAAGGAGAAAATTCTAGAGTCCGGCCTCCTGCACGACGGCGTCCCATGCCATCTGACCGCTGCCGTGGCCGCCGGCTTCTGCACCACAGTCGCCGCCAGCCCCGTCGACGTAATCAAGACGCGCTACATGAACAGCGCCCCTGGCGAGTACAAGGGCGCCATGGATGCGGCGGTCCGGATGTTTGTCAACGAGGGACCCTCGGCCTTTTACAAGGGCTTCATACCGAGCTTTGCCCGCCTCGTCTCCTGGAACATTGTCCTCTGGGTCACCTACGAGCAAATCAAAATTCACACCCGCAAGCTGCAGACCTCGAACTGAGGGCGCATTCGACTACGTTCATTCACTCATACTTATATATGATGGTTAAAAGAATATTAGTTTAGATTTTAAGTTATCTTTTTTTCTCAGTACGCGACCCAGGCGGTGTTTTCGGAAACATCGGCTCGATTCTGCATTATTCTTCGTCTATAAGGATTATTTTGATATTAATATTTTACTGAATAGAGATCACTCTGTGCAAAATGTATCGTGGAATGTGGATGTTCTGATTTCTAATCATGCGCCTAGCATTAGACTTTTATCATTGAAATGTCATTTAAACTCGATATAACCTGAAGAAACTTAATGGTAAATCCACGAAGTAATTTTACTTTCAATTTAACTTGAGTGTGACTTTTATACTTAAGAAAAGATAGGAAATTGGAGCACGTGCATTCCCTCGCAATAGGCATCTTTAAAAACATATTACCTAATTTATAAAAATAAAAATTGAAAAGAAAAAAAATATTTATCATTAATAACCATGAGCTTTTCAGCTTTAAAACAATTTAGTTTAAATTACTTTACTTTTAAATGTAATGAAGCAGGTCTTACTGAATTTTGAAATGATCAAATGTTTTACTTAAATGTGAGGATATTATTATTTTAATTTTATAGACGGTGTTTTAATTGAATAATATTGAAATTTTACAACGAAATGAGAGAAAAAAGTTTTCTATTTAACACTAATGTTTTATTTAACATGAGTTTCTTTACTATATTAAAATTGTACGTTGACAAGTACCTGCTAGTAATACTATTGTCCAATCTATCATTTTCACCAACGTTGCTATTTTGCATTCATTAATGATTTCCAGACCGAATACGAGAATATCCATATACTGGAATAGAATATCTTATTACTTTGAAAATTCACTTACATCACAACCGTGAAAGAAATATAAAAATTTTTGGATACTTAAATATTAAAGCATTATAGTTATTTATAAGAATAATTTCATCAAAATCAAGTACTTAATTTAACCAAATGTGCCAATTATTAAAGTTAAATATAGGAAGTATATATAAAGAAAAATTTTAAAACCAAGCAATGCTTAATTTCAGCTGCATGATTATAAATTTTATTATTTAAAGTTGATAAATTGAGTAATTTATAAAGTATATATGGAAAGTATGGTAACTTTTCTCGTTTTTTTCGATCAGTTTTACCTTAAAAAGGAAGCTGACAGGAAATTAAATGTTGAGAACAAAATTTTGTAGAATAATTGTAACCAGTAAAGAAATCAAATCATATATTTTTAATATAAATGGTGCTTAATAGCTGTATGCTTAATAGTCGTAGAATGTTATTAATGTCTATAGATGCGTGTAGTGTAAGTAATAATATTCTACGAGCTTTCTTAGCTAAATAAATTGTAATTATTTTAGGGAGGAGAATCGCTCTGGCTAAAATACTATGAATGTATGGAAAAAAAATAGCAGAAAACTTTTATTAATGTGATTTATATATATTTACAATTGAAAATTCGAATGTACAAATTAGTTTTCGACTATATTATTATGTTATCAAAATGATCATTATATTTTTATCTTTTTCTATGAATTTGAATAAAAAGACTATACATCAAAACGTAAATAGTGTGCAGAAGCAATAATATTATTTTTTTCATGAACTCTTAATATTACAATTATTTTAAAATTATGATGCATGCCAACTCGTTCATATATTTTTTCCACTTTCTATTATTATAAAATCTGACTTATGCATATTATTCTTACTACATAGTAAAATGAAAACATTATAACTATTTTTTTATAACCCAAACATATTATAAAATAGTCACAGATAATTTAGCAAGTGTTTAGTCTGCATATAATTTATGTTAGATTACGCCAACCTTAAAATTATAACTTTAACATGATTTTGGGTTCTCGCAATACAAAATATCATTCAACATAAGAGTATAGAAATTATTTAGCTCATCAAATTTACATCCCTCACTGCAGTCAGGTGCAAAGTATCTCGTGAAGTAAATGATAAATTTCCACAATAATTAATAACAATTTATACCATTAATGATATAGGATTACGCAAAAACTTTGGCATATGGTATTGATTTACATTATTGTAAAACAGTATAACTTTGTGCATTGTGCTGCATTTTGTAAATGCATCAAGTAATTGTTTCCAAATTTAATTTCAAAAGATAGTATTTTCTGAATAGTTGTTCCGATAAGGTCATTTAATACATTTGGAAGTAGTGTTACTTCAGATAGATTTCAAAATTAATTCAATTCAAACAAATATTTTTAATTATTTTCGTGAAAAAAATGATCATTCATTCAATCATAATGATCTAAAGAAGCAATCAGGAATTTGTCTAATTTTGAGTTTTCTTGTATCTCTAACAACTTCAATAATTTTATGAATTCTATTGAAATATTATGAAATGAGATAGTATTTTCCACATCGTCAGTTGTATAGCGGATAAAGCATTGTCTGACTCCTAATAGATGGCATAAGATGAAAATTATACCATAAAATTTTTTTAAAAATTTATTATGTAATTTTATCAGATAATTTTAAAACATATCAGTCTGAATAGTCACCAGGTCGAACCAGATTCTTTTCTACTGTGCACATCATATACGAGCAAATGTTAAAATGACTTTACATATCTTGGAATTTAAAAATACTAAGTAAAAAAAGGTTTGTCGCATAAATTTAGCAGTTGTAAAACAAGACAGAAAGAAATTTCATTTTTTTAAGCTTAAACATCGCTTTGTGGTATGAATAAATTTTAGCTTTGAACCAGTATTTTAAATCAGTGTAAATTCAATCACTGATAAAAATCACAGTAGTTTATACACTCATTTAACAGTATATATAGACTGGCAATCAATCAATGATTGAAATTGCACTAGATTCCAGTAGTTTTCACTTATTCAAATGTAGTTTTTAAATCTAGAACGTCAAAACTTAAAAATAAATATATCACTTACAAGTCACGGAACTTGAAGAACGTAACTTCAAGTTTCATGCTTTAAAGAAATATAATTTTTCAAGTCTTTTAGATTTATTATTCCTAGCACTATACGAATACAAAATAAATATTACTTTTGTTACGATAAATACCATGTTTTTTCAAATCTTATAATAAGTAGTTAATCCTAAAAGTCATGATGATTTGAATGTAAATTGTATATATACATAATATGAATGCATCAACAAAATAATCTTTTCTTTAAACGTCATAAAAATAAGCTTGAAACAATACAAATTAAATAGATTATTAAATTATTAATAATGATTGGTATTATTTTTCTTATACAAAAAGTTTAACATTAATTATTAAACAAAATTAATAAGAAAAAATATTTGAAATATTTAAACTAAAAATTATAACCGATTTACGTTACGTCAGAAATCTGTAAGTTTCATATAACAAAAACATTAAAAAAATTACATTAAACATTAAACAAATAAGCACTATAATGTACATTTTTATCGTTGTGGAGTATCAATCTTTACTAATAAGGTAATTGTGAGTTATTGAAGTATACTATAATAATCGAAATTACAAAAAAACTTTTGAAAGGGTTTATGAATTTACAGCCAAACTATATGTAATTATTAAAGAGACACATAAATACAAATAGATGACATTAATACAGATAATAGAATATGTGATTATTACCTTTTTTGTACGCACTTGATAAATATATGCCATGAACTGTTTTATAAATATATAATATATTTGTTCAAATACGTCAAATTCAAGCAATCTCTCTTTAATTTAGAATTATGAGAATTTGGTTGATTCAAGTAGAATTTAAATGTTATTTACAAAATTAATTTTATCTAACATATAAATATTTATATTCTATGAAACAGAGAATATATGAACATCAGTATTGTTTGCAGAGTACGAATGGGACGCCCGATCGAAAAGAGCACTATTTAAATTGGTTGCATTGTTTCGATTTTGAAAACGTAAATATATTGAACCTGGTATGAAAAATAAATATCACAGTGTAAGTCTTCACAATATTCATATATTAAAGAATCGGAACAATTTCAATTGAATGTTAAGAGTCGAATAACTAACAGTTATTATTATTTATGAATATAAACGTTTGCTTCACATTTGAACTTGACTAAAATGCAGGTAGGATATACATAATTTCATTATTATATTTGAGTGCGGTTCTTCATGATTAGATGTAGCAGCTTTAAACATTGGATGAAGCAAATATATAGATTATCTTTTACCAACAATAACATATTGATTGTTTTATCATTGTTTTTTAATAGTTGTTTTTATATTTCAATTTCTAGGATGATGATTATAAACAACGAGAGGCTGTCATTATAATTTTAATTATATTATTTGATAAAGACTGAAAATCCAATTAAAAGATTTATTGGTTTAGAATTAAACTCAGCTACAGGTAAAAATTTTTAAGTAAGGTATGTTAATAAACTATTAAGTACTGTAATCGGTTTCAGGGTTTTTTTTATCGATGAATGAAATTACATGGATTGCCAGTTTTAATGTTTGTTCTTCAAATAATTATTTATTTTTAATTTATACTTTCTACTGACTGATGAAGTATTCATTGAAATAATCAAAAAGTTGTTTTGAGAAATAAATATATTGTTATACATATGCATATATATATATATATATATATATATATATATATATATATATATATGTATATATTGATATGTAATCTAATTTATTTCAAAACGATATAACTTTAAAAAACGATGTGTCATGCGCAGTACATATTTCGTTTTAAATGATCCGAATGCCAATAGAAGTCATATTTCAGACGATATGGGATAGGAACATTATTCGCATTTTTGTGGGTCTGTATATTAATAACTTTTTAATAAATTAGAAAATCTATCAATATATGTATATATTTGACATTTCTAATATAATAACTCAGAAGCAGAGGCATCATATGACATTTCAGTTATAGATTTGGTCTAGATTGAACAAGGTAACTCTGATTACATATAAAATGGGCCGTGAAAAATGTTACGACTTAACACTCACTTTATTAAGATACGGTACTATTTTACTTAGAAGACTAGAATTTCATCGATTTAAATTGGTTAGGAAAGTTTTTTGTACTTTAAACCGTTAATACAATGTCAGATTTTTTGTTAGAACGTTTGTTAAAAATTATCAGAAAGTTCTTTAATTGTATATTAATTAAAGATCGACCTGTTTTATGGGTAGGTTTATGACACCTGAAAAATTATCTAACAAAATTGTAGAGAATAATTACGAAACGATACATTTACTGACATAATTTATTGTAACTTTTTGTTTTAAAAATCATTCTTTTTTTAAACTTAAAAATTATGATTTTTTATTATAAACAATTTTAGGGATTCGGAGTATATACGATTTAATTAGAAAAACTTTGTAAAATGAAAAATTTTGTAAGTAAGAAAAAACCATGTTTTGAGAAAGAGTGTTATTTTTAAATTTCACAGAGCATCTTTTGGAGATAATTAGATTGATATCGGATACAATGGACCAAAAGTGATATCAAACTACGTGTTCTCACTTATCAATAAAACAATGTACATGATCAATAAAACAGATAGAGTCATGAAAAAAAATCATTAAATATCTTAAACATTTTTTATGCTTCTTTCATTTTTTACTAACAATGAGTCTATTATATATATTAATATATAGTTAATAATTTGGAAAAGAAAAAAAACTATATTCCACACGTTTGAATTGATTTGTCGGAATCGGTTTTTTTTTCTTATTATGTCAGTACGTAGTTTTCACTGCATAAAAAGGCGTAATATAGTTTTAGGTCTTGTCGTCCCGTATAAAATCATTAAAAACGCGTGTACACTGCTCAAAAGCAATCCCGCTGCAACAGCTTCCATTTAATGTCGGAGCGTTGGCAGCTTTGCACCGAGTTTGTTTGCATTGCAACTACATGCCTGATGCCCGATGCGTTTTCATCGGCTCGCTCTTGCTCATGTTCTATACGTATTATATGCCATACAACCGCGCGCAAGCGCAGGTGAGTTCCCGTGAGGGCGCGCTTGTACAATACACGCGGAACGGTGTGTGTATACGCAGTGTTCACCTACACACGCGCTCAGACGGCGGGCTTCGGCTTCCTGGCGATGCGCGGCGCTCCAATGCAGGTCCGTATCTCCTGAAACACGGCGCGCTCTCGCCTCTCGCGCAACGGCTTGCCTGCAGCGTATATAGCTATACGTATGCATATACACGAGTACCGAACAAGCACGCGTAAACCCGGACCCCCTCCTCGCGACGCTGCGCTCGCTCGCACGGTATATGCGAGAGGAGGTGCACAGCGCGCGCGCGCGTGCGAGCTGTTGCATGCGCGCCTCTCCTCTCCTCCGTGCGTCGTTCGTTCGGCCTCTCCCTCGCCCCTCTCGTCGCTCGCTCGCTCTCTCGCTCTCTCGCTCTCTCGCTCTCTTCCTTCTCGCCGCTCCCCCTCTTTGTCGACGGCTCGCGGAGGCGCGCTGAGAGCGAGGAGAGGGACGCCGCGCGCGGGCCGACCGGGGCCGCAGCGGGCGATAGGTATACCTTATAGCTCAGCGGCGCTGCTATAGCGCGAGTAATATAGCGCGACAGCCGCGCGGAGCGCGCCGCCGTGGGGACTCGCGTACACGATATCCGCGCCGTGCGCGCCCGTGCATAATACGCGGCCGCAGTCGCCCCTCGACAATACATATTTGCATCGGATTCGAGCGAGGAGCCCGAGGAGTCGCGGCGCACGGGCACCCGGTGCGCGCGATACGAGCTTCGGGCGGCGAACCCGCGGCCGCTCCTCCGCGTCGTCGGAAGTACGGCGGACTCCCCGCCGCGGCTCGATAATTCGCGCGACGATCGGCTCGCCGTCGACGGATCTCCGCGGGAATCGTGCGTGCGTGCGTGGTTGCCCGAGTGTGCGCGCGTGTGCAGTGTGCGCCTTGTGGGAATACACGGAGGAGGTGCGCGCGCGCGCAAGAGCAAGAGAGAGAGAGAGAGAGAGAGAGAGGGCGAGCGAGGTTCTACATAGCTGCGCGGAGCAACGGAGCGCGGCGTAAGGTTATGTCGCGCCGAGTGCAGGGTACGGCCGCGAGCGCGGGCACCCTGGGAGCCGATCAGGGCCGCTTCGTCGTGGGCGCGACGAGGCGCGCGCCAGCTTGAGCGAGGCGAGGACGAGGAGGAGGGAGGCGGAGGCCGCGCACGGAGCAGCAGGAGGCAACAAACCCGGAGCGGGAGACGAACGGGAGTGTAAGAGCAGGTCCCAGGCAGGAGCGTAAACAGCAAACGTGAGTACTCGCACCGTAGCGTAACGGGCAAAAGCACCCGTGCCCCGCAGATCCGGGCACGCGGACGTCCCTTCCGAAGCAGAAAAGGAGCAGCGCGCCGCCGCGGGGACGGCTCGATTTTTTTTCCTGGCCTCCTCTCTCTTTCGTTCACGGGCCCCGCGCGCGCGCTCGCTCGCTCTCGCCTCCCGTATACCTCCCGAGCGGGCCCGATGACCGTTGGCGAGCGAGCGAGCCTCCTTGCAATTTCCTCTCTTTCGCCGCCGATCGCGAAGGCTACTCGCGGAGAGTCGCAACCGATATGCACTCGAGGAATGGCGAATACGCGAGCACCCGCGAGTTTTCGTTTTATCCGCGCCGCGGGAGGCTACAGGCTATCTCTACGTGTAGGCCACGAGCGTCTACGAGGGGCAGGCCCGAGGGGGGGGGGGGTTGCGCATGGACCCCCGCTTCCTTTTCGGGGGTGACTAATAGCGTACGCGTGTATATATATATATATATATATATATATATATATATATATATATATGCACGCAGACGGCGTATGCAGACGGCGAAAAGTTTGTTTGGGTAGATATATATACGTGCGTGCGTCCTCGCGTACGTGTATACAAGTACGTGCACCTGTATGGTATAGGGGTGGAGCGAGGAAGCACTGCGTTGCCGCCTTTGGGGGCGCCATGACGGACGTGTTATGTGCCACCTTAAAAACAAGGCGCGGTGTCGAGGCGTGCGAGCGGCCGAGCGAGCGAATAAACGAACGAGAGCGGAGGCCAGAAAGTGTAGCTGCTGCATGGCAGTGCAGTGTGTAGCTGCGGCAACCGAGGCTCTTTGCGGTTTCCGCACATTTTTTCTCGTACTCTTCTGCTCTCTGTGTTGTTGCTGCTGCGGCCGCTGCCGCTGCTCGTACTACTACTTTCCTCCTCTCTCTCTCTCTCTCTCTCTCTCTCTCTCTTTCTCCTTCGGTCGCACGCAGCGGTCGGGCCTCTTTTCCATTTCCAAGTCCTCCGCTCTCCCGTGCAGCCACGGCTTCGTAGGTATATACGCGCCTTTTGTACCTCTCCCTCCCTCCCTCCCTCCCTCCCTCTCTCTCTCACTCGCTTCCTCTTTTTCTTCTTTCTCGATTCATCGCTGCATTGGTTTTTATAGTCCGCGCGTACTGCTGCAGGCGCATTTGTATCGGTTAATATTATGGTAGTCCTCGACGCGCGCTCCGCGCCGAACTCGCAGGTGCATCTGTATAATATGTACACCCTTTTCTTCGCTCCTCCCTCGTCCCGTTCTCCCTCGCGCTTTGTTTTTCCCCGCGATGACTCGACTTCTCAAAGAGGCTCGCTTCGGAGAATCGGCGTCGTAGGCGCGTTCGGGCGCAATCCGAAGAGACGGCGGCGGTTTAACGAAGCCATTAGCGCGGGTGGAATGCGAGAGGAACGCGCGCGCGTTACGGACGTCGCCGCGCGTTGTCGAGGCAGCGATCGGATGCATCGGCGCTCCGTACGGATCGGGAGGATCGAATCGCCGTAATTTGGAGGTCAGCACGAGTGGTGCGTTCCCTTTTTCCAGCGGCGCCGGAGCCGGCGGCGACCGCGCGCCGCGACTCGGTTTCCCATTGCCGAGAGTGGTTTTCTCATATATAGCCGCGGCAAGAATGGAAATTAGAACTTTCCTGGAGAAATTACGTTTTCTGCTCTCCCTCGGATTGGATTGCAATTCACTTTGCTCCGTGGCGATGTTATATGATGGGACTCTCTCGCCGGCTGGTTCTTGATCATCGTTTCGAGAATCCGTGTGCGCTCGTAGACGTGCATATGTTATACATACATACATACATACATACATACATACATACATACATACATATATATATATATATATATATATATATATATATATATATAGAGAGAGAGAGAGAGAGAGAGAGAGAGAGAGAGAGAGACAAACACCTTTATATAGATATACGTATGCTCGTACGTTTCGCGCACAGAACGATGAAATGAATTATAAGAAACGAGTTTCGCGATTTTTGCGCCGGGAGGCCTGCTCATAATTCAATCGTAGAAAATTTCTTCCGTGGCGTTTCTATTTTTCATTTAGCATATACCTATATACGAGCTGTGCAAAAAGTTCTTTAACGTTGCATAACGCATTCTTCTTCTGTGCGCAAGTTTGAGAGAGCGAAAAAAAACAAGCAAATAAGACGCTAGGAGCTTGTGTATATGAATTATATGTAGAATAAGGCTAGGCAGATGCGAAATGAGTTCGGTACAGGTCAATTTCAATTCTTTTACCTTTGATTAAAAATAGAAAAGATAATCTAAAAGTTTGATGCAGAAAAAAAGTAATTCTGGAGTTGATTTCAATGTTAGTCATACATCCGTATGTGTATATAGACGCGAATCAAATCAATATCTACCTCGTGCATGCTCTGTTATAACTCCGACGATCGATCGTTTGGCGCCATGATTCGTTGCTGCATCAAAGCGAATTATCGAAACGGCCCTCGGTAATTGTAGATTAAAGCAAATTAAGTGGATAAAAAATTGCATTAGCCGTGTAATTATTTAAAAAGTGTAGTCAATTTCTCGAAAATCGTTGTTATGTTAATTATTATCCTCTAATGATATGGTATATGCAATTTTTCAATTATCTGGGGAAGCGCAGATTTATCTTTGTCAAGGTTCGGTTCGAATGTTTAATTTATCCGTAAATAAAAACCGAACAAATCCGATGGTAAATATATACTTCTATTATGTTTGCTATATTATATATGTATTTAACGTACTGCGCAAAAGCGATTGAACATGTAAACTGTATATACATATCTATATATAAACCGTGAAAAACTAAAGCTGTTCTGACCGAGTAAAAGGTGTTCCTTTCTGAAACCGTGGCGGTTCGCTCTTATCGCCTTCGCTCTTCGCGCCATGGTTATTTAATGATAATGCACGAAAGATAAAAGCATACGCGCGTATTCATCCTGAACGGAATCTATTTCCATTGCAAGTGTCGCGCGTTCGCAGTCGTCAGGAATAGGAAATACAAGCTGCTTCAGCTAAAGATTTATAAAATGTATGCGAACGTTATTCGTGATTATTCGAACGTAATTTAAATTTGGTTTTGAAGACTATAAATAGAAAATGTATTATTCTTTAAAAAAGATAATCACAGTATTTTTTAAACTTTAATGATGCGTAGTATGTCAAGAGTGAAAATGTATAAGACAGAATTATTCCTTGTATTTTCTGTGCACACATTAAACGTATTATTCGTATATATGGTACTTATCAACCGTCTGAAACATATGCGATGAATTTTTCACCCTAAATGACTTTGCACGCTGAATTCCGCGCTCTCCACTTATTTTGTATTGCTTTATTATTTGCTTATAGTTTTCGTTTCATTGTGAATCGAGGACTGCAAATATCAAGAGTCAATAATATATAAAAGAAATAAAAAAATTTGAGAGAAAATGACATAATGTATTTTAGTATATACAGACTGGACTCGCTAAAAAGTAATTTAAATTACGCGTTGTATGCTATATGCCTTCGAATTAAAATATAATTGAGTGAAAAAGAGTTGACCCGATTGAGCGAAAATGGGATTAACGCGAGTAACCAGCTCGAAATTCCTGACAAGTTGCAAAACTGCTCGCGTTTCTAAAGCGTTTGCCGGAGTTAGCGTGTGGGCGCAGGGGGTCGAGGGGTTCAATAAGAGCGAACGTTATATGTATATGTGTATACGAAGGAAACAACGCGCGTGGTAAGCAGGATTGATATACTACTACGTAGAACAGGACCGACGAACGAGGGCCGGATCCCGAGTTTTCGGCGCGGAATGCGCCCAAGCCCGACAGGCTCGCCGGGGGGCGGGAAGGAGGAGGGACTCGGCAACGGCGTGGACGGCGACAGCGTCGGGCCACCGCGCCTCCGCGCCGGTCGTGAGTGCGTGCCGTCCGGTGCACGTGCGTCGCTCGCTCGCAGCTAGAGCTCGGCCGGCTTTCTTTCTCTCCGCGTATATCCGCTGCCGCCGCCGCCGCCGCCGCCGCCGCCGCCTCGGCCCTTTTGCGCGCGCAGATAAACATAGCCGCGGGGAGCGAGCGTACCCGCCTCCCGCGTCCTCCCTCCCGTCGCAGTCCCCGGCGGCGGCGGCGGCGTCGTCGTCGTCGTCGTCGTCGTCGTCGTCGTGCAGTGGAAGCGGTCGAGGGGCGCCACGGCGTTTTATATTTAGCGGCCGCATATACCGAGAGGAGAGCGCACTTTCGACCGCGCGCGACCGCAGACTTTTGCATCCGAGCTCTCGCGCGAACCCAATCGAACGTATATACGTGCGTGTCCATGTCTGTATGTGTATATATATTATATCTATATATGTGGGTAGATATATATATATTAATTATACACACGCGGCGGGAAATCTGCGAGCTCGGGGATTCCACGGAACGTAGTCAGGCAGGGAAGGGGAGGGAGGGGCAGGAGAAAGGGGTGTCGCGTAAAAATTTCGGGGCTAAAATTGCACTCGGGCGGTGCAGCGTGGCGCGGCGCGGCGATGCAATTTAAGAAAATAGCGCCGAGCGCGCAGCCTCCGGTTCTGGGCCGAGTCGAGGCTGCGCGCTTGCTCGTTGAATTTTATGAAGGGAAATCGTACCTCGGGCAGGATGAATGAACTCCGCGGGAATTTGAGCTAGCCAGGGAAGTCCGGGAGCGCTTTGCACTGCAAATGGAACATGCGAATAAAATCAATTATTTAGAATCTCGTAATCTTGTACGTCTCTGCACCATTATAAATAAGTTCTTGTTTAGCTCCGACACACTAAATTCTTATATTTATAGTACATCGAAAACTCAAACTCTCGCTTTTTTCCTCGTTGACATTGAAATATATTTCAATGCACACGGTAATAAATTTATCTCAAAATTATATTCCTGTTTCGTTTAATGTCGGTAAATTTTATATAACTATAAATACGTTCGTACAAAATTAGTCGCCAGAGGCATAGCATTCTATTATCGTCTATAATAAAAGTTTTGTCATTGATTAAATGATAATGCAAAACGTTTCCTATGCTGACACACAATGATTGAAATCAACGCTATATTGATGACCGTAACACTCCTTTCTGGACGCGGATAGTGCATGACAGTTCCTGAAAAGTTATTACCGGATACTGCAGATGAAAAAGCTGCAATTTCAAATCTAACATTTTTTTAGCGCTCGACATGGTGAATATGATTGAAAGACATGCATTATTATATGACATTGAAAGCATTCTCCGTGAAAGTAATGCCCTCAATCATTGTCATTCGAAACTTAATTCAATGAAGTAAAAATCTTACTTTACTTTGATAATTTTTCATTAACTTTGGATCATTATGAGACGAATCATATGAGCATTCGATTATTGACAAACCAATTAAAAATCTACTTTTGAAACAAAATATGTTAATGATAGAATTTTTAAAAATATATCAATGATTCTCTAGTATCATTTAAAGTATAGAAATTATTAAAATATCTTTCGTTCGTTTTCTGAATTAATAATATTAGAATTCAACAGAGATGACGAATGTTAGATCTATTTCTGTTACTAATAAATAAAAGCGTAAATAAAACCGACGTTTGTCAATAAGGATTCCCAGTTCTTTAGGTAAAAATGAATTCTTTTCATTTTTAATTCAACTACATGAAGAGATCAACGATCCTTGTCAAACGTGATTTAAAAAAAAAAACAATAAAACGTGTATTCATTCTTATTTAGCCCAAACAGATAAAAAAACTATTGTCTTCTTTTTACATTTATAATTATATCATTAGATAGAACACGATGTCTAGATAAAATAAATCAAAATAATTTGTTTGTAGAAGACTATCGCAAAAATATTTTTATTAAAGTACTGTAAGACCTCTTATAATTCTTATATACACTGAAATAAATGTACTACACTTGTTACAAATTATATAGTTACACTTTAGTTACACTTCTTGCAACTTTGAAGTTGGAATCATCCATTATTCATTTTCAAATTAATGAAAGTAATATCAGAATTATTTAAAGAAGTGGTATTAAGTATATAATAAAAAAATTTCCTAAATAAAATAATAGTCCACGTTCGTGATAGTTTTAATGTGCTGTAAAATTTTGAAACCGAGAAAGGCTAAAAATCTTAACGAAATTAATGTATTACTCATATACATAAGAGAACCAAAAAAATTCCCGCAATTTTTTCTTTGTTTATAAATAGCGCTATCTTTTCCAGAAAAAGATGGCGAGAGAACAGCGCACGAAAAGCAAAAAAATATTTTTCAAAGTTGATGTATTTTGAATTCTGAAAATGTTCAAAAACTCGAACAACTTTCTTCATTCCAGTCTTGGGAAATTCACGATTTAATGACTTATAGTTGAGATTTATTTTGGGAATATCTAAAAATGGAAAAAATGCTTTAAGGTTATAATTATTATTGTTATTTGTAAAAAAATTACTACTTTTGTAATTTAAGAAAAAAACTGGAATATTATTATTTTTTCAAATTAATATTCTACATTTTAGAAGTTTGTTTCGTCCTAAATCAATTACCTTATCTGCCTTGTTTTGGATATTTTCAGCTTTCCAAAACTATCTAGAAAATTACAATACGATTATTGTTTCTATATATATTTATATAAGAGATATAAGCGATATAAGAGATATAAAAAAAATTTTATATATGAGATATAAAAATTGTAAAGTTATTTTTTTAACAGTCGGTAATAATACAACAAATCATCGTATAGGCTACCGTAATAAATCAAATTTAAAAGAAAATAATAGAGAAAAGCTTTGTGCTGGAGTTGCTCAAACACTTTTATTAACAATTTTGGTGCAGCTCAATAAATTACAAATTTTTGGATTTTTGTTGTTGTGTAGTTTTTCATTGATTCACTTACGAAAGGAAAATAAAATAACTTCTATAGCTTCAGCAATAAAGCCTTAAAAAATCTTTTTCTATTTTAACTATGAAGTTTTCTTATGAAAACAACGCTTTTGAAAAATGTTGAAAAATTATACAAAATTTATATTCCTTTAATTTATGTTAGTAGTGTATATTTTCATGATAGGAGAACATTTCAAAATTTATCTATGATTGAGATTTTTAATCTCTCTATTTAATAAATCCTCGCACAAAATAATTTAATAATCCAAAGAATCGATGCAAGTGGATTTAGAAAAAACTCCATTATAATTCACAAATATATATCATATATCTGTGAGCGTAAATATCCTTAATAAATTAGTAACACCTAAGGAATTTATTTCTTCGTCGTGCAAATGAATTATTGTTAAATACTTTAATGGTTGTTGTAGCTTTATGGTAGCACGATTTTAATGGAGTGTCGACAAAGATCGTTCATTTGTGCAAATTCAGCTTGTAGTTGTTTGTAAAGTTGCAAGATGGCACGACACGTGCAAGAGAAATTTTTTAAAAACTGAGCGTGATAACTCAAAAATAACATTGAGAAGTTTTTTTCGACGATTATCCCAATAAAAACTCTGATAAAAATCAAGTATATATATATATATATTCATAAAATATCGGAAGCTTTTTGATTAACAATGGCTTTATCTATATATGTTTTTTTTGACAATGGTTACATTAAATGTTAATCTTTCTTTGAATATAGTAACAATAGTAGATGTTTTCGTATACAAAAATTTGCGCTAGCTAAACAACATAAGCAATTTCATTAGAGAGAAGCCTACATGTATTGTAGAAATAAGAAAGTGCGATATCTCTTCCGAACGGGAGAGCCTCTTCTTCGCGGCGACTTTTAAAGCCAATCCGAGGTACCCCGCTCAATTTGGACCGAATACGTAATCCATATGTTATAGTTTTTCCTAGGCAGATAAATTCAGAAAATTATTATGCTTCGAAAATTATGTTTAGTGGTTTAAAATTTATTTAGGTTTAATTAAATGTTAAAATTTAGGTTTAATTAAATGTTATCCTATTTAAGTAACGACAAGTTTTTGCATAAGTTTCTAACTCTACTTTTCCATATCCTAGAGCTAGATATTTCTGGTTTTACCAATGTCAACATACATCTTTTCGTGTTCTAAAGAAAGAACTACAAGGATATGATTAGTTATTGTCATACGTATCACCGATTTCCCACGAACACTTTATATTATGCTTACCTGAGTTGAGAAATATGTACATTTCAAATTAAACTTTCTTTTACTTTTACAATTTACGCTTTATTTATATCTGTCTTTGTAAGTAAACTTATTGCTTAATAAACTAGTCTTGCATTCACAAAAATATAACTTTAGGTTTTCTACAATAAATAATATTCTATCACTTCTTCCAGCAATATACATAAACTGAATAATATTATTTATATTAATAAACATGGAATATTTTTATAACATTTTTTAATTTTATAATCTTAACATTATAAAATTTATTGAAAAATTGTTATAAATTGCTTTATATTAAATGAATTGAAAAATATATTTTTTAAGAATATTATAACGTACAACGAAACAAAATTCAAAAGTATACTCTATGCACTCTCTCTCTCCCTCTCTCTCACTCTCTCTCACTCTCTCCCTCTCTCTCTCTCTCTCTCTCTCTCTCTCTCTAGAAGAAAAAACTTCAAACATTTTTAAAAATTATAAAAATTGTCTTCATATATACACATGTACACTCAATGAAATTTATAATATCTATACAATTCGCAGACTAGTGAAGCCATAAATTTTAGCAACATCATCGACATGAAATATAGAAAAATGCTTAATTATACAGACGAAGACTACAATTTCAGTAAATTATGTTGCAATTTCATTTCTGTATAAGTAAATGATATACCATGAACAATATGATCCTAATGTCTAATTATTTCACTGCATTCGATGACAATTACATATACGCGCTGACTATAAAAACGAACTATTGCTTTATTGGTACTCAGGCTTTCATTCTATTCTATTGAATTGCTGAATTTAAATTAGTTATTGCAAGAAAGGAAGCTTGAAATGAATTAAGAAAAATTGTGATAGTTAATAAAATAATATTAATTTTTAAATCTGCGAATTATTTCAGCGCTTGTGCCATTTATATTGAGAAAATTTTTTTGACCATCTATGAGCAATATTTTATTAGGACGCTGTATTTAAATTATATTAAATATATTACGTAAACATTTAGCCTGCATGAAATTGATTTTTTTCTTAATATCAATTTAATATACGTGTCAAGTAATATTTTTTGTGTGTGTGTGTGTGTGTGTGTGTGTGTGTGTGTGTGCGCGCGCGCGCGCGTGTGTATGTACATTACAACAGCATACTTTCTATGTAATAAAGTCAAAGAATATATATATATATATATATATATATATATATATATAGTGATATTCGGGACGTTTTAGTATTTACTCGTTCGATGACTTTCTAAGTTGTAGGTGTGAAAATATCCATAGCACGAGAAATTTTAAAATTATGCAATGCAGAGAACAGAATATATTCTTCTTGTTATTGAAAAAACAATATTTTACACCACTCTAATATCGAAATCCTAAGTGTAACGTAATTTCTTACCCCTTCTAAAACTAATGTGCAATCCCGCTCCGCTCGGGGATAAATCGTCTTACGAGATGAATTACCGAACCCAACATCTGCGTTGAAATGTACTATTTATTCTTACCGTTTTTATTACAAATTGAGACCATAACATGGAAATTTAAATGATGCAAAGAAACGTTAAATATACATCTAGTGGTAAAAATCACTTTATTATAAAATCTTAAAACACAATTTGTTTGCACTTGAATTGAATTGATTAATAATATCATTTAACTACATTAATATGAAAATATTCCTAATAGATATAACAGAAATGGAATATATTTTTATTAAACGTTTTCATTAAATTTTGAATATAAATTTCAGAAATATATAGTGGACTAAATTATATTCACATTATATTTACATATTATTTTATATGATCAATAGTCTATTATTATCGCTAGTTGAAATATAAAAAAAAAGAATCAGCGTTACGACTGATACTCTGATTTCAAAATAAACCAAAAAGAGTATAAGCAAATATATCGGTGCACATATTCGTCTAACATTTACCAGTTTACATTTTAATACCGTTCTAGGGCTGAACGATCATATGATACTAAGTATAGTCACAGAGTGACAGACATTATTATGGACTATATTCGATTAATTTCTCTGCATAGCTTTCCATTCTTGAAAAGCAAAAAATTTCAGAGTAACTATATTTTTCGCCTGACATTCGTACGTATATATTTAGGAAAATCTAGAACTACGAAGATAAAAAATGCAATGCACGCCCGCCGCCGCGATCATAATTATTACTTCCGCGGAATAAATTGAAAGGGTTGCTCGAAAATTGCCATCGCGCGCTATATACCAGCCGTATTAGAGCCGTCGGTCGCGGCGGGCAAGTCATCCCTGGCGCACGGCCAATTACGCTCCGCAGGTAGAGAATAATATTATACCGTGCGACGGCGCTCCGCGCTCTCGCTCGCCCGCGCGCCGATTGCACTATTCCCTTGCATTACGCGCGCGGGGCGCTCACCGGACTATGTATACATTATACCGGAAACGTTCCTCAGCGGGGTACCTGCAGCGGTGCGCGCGCGGGGCGCAGAAATGCCACTTCTTCCAGGCGCTCTTCGCGTCCTTCGCCCCCACCCCGCTCATCGCCACACTCGCCCACGCGAGAGAGATCGGCGCGGAGGAGCTCGCGCGAGACGAGCCTCGCTCGACTTCGCTACCCCCTCTCATTAGTTTTCGATTTCGTCGAGATCCCGGGCTCTGCATATCTGTACGTATACATGTATATACATACATGCATATATCGCTTTATATTTGTATCCGAGCGTGTGCAGATACATGCACACGTAATACGAGCCGATGCACATTCGGAAAAACGCGGCGCTTAAGAATCGAAAGGAGGTCTGCGCCTCTTGCGGATAATCCCGCGGAAGCCCCGCAAGACGTTATAACTGCCCGCGAGCGCTGTCTCGTGGGCGTAGCGCCGGTTCGGGACCCGCGGAAGCTGTACAAACGACGGCCGAAGCGACGACTCTTTCCAGAGCGCGAGCGCATTCGGAGCGCATATTTAGCTCGGGCTGCTCCTCCTTCCTCGCTCTTTCGCACCCGTGCGATCCGGCCCTGCACCCCCCCCCCCGCCCGCGGGTGAGGTCGCGCGCGCGAGCGCTCTCTGCCCCCTTTTCCGTTTTCGCCGTATATATATTTATAATGTACGTATAAGGTACATGCGCGTATCTCGTTTCTACCGTACCGTCGCCCCGCACAGCTTTTCCCTGCGTAACGGTCTTGCCACACGCTATACGCAGCTGTATATATAGCCACGCAAGTCTCTCTCTCTCTCTCTCTCTCTCTCTCTCTCTCTCTCTCTCTCTTTCATATACATATATATCCTCTATTCGTCGCGCGGTGACGACAACGACGACGGCGAGGGAGAAAAAGCGCGCGCGGGGCGAAAGGAGCCCGAACGAGCTCGCGAGGAAACGAAAACGAGTTCGTCCTCGCCGTTGCGTTTCTCGCGCGCCGCGCTTTTCTCCTCCCCCCCCCCCCCCGCGCCTCTTACTCTCGCGTCGCGATTGATTCGCTTACATACACAAGCGAGAGCTCGCGCGCAGCTACAACGAGAGGTCACTTTCGGAATTTAATCACGGCGGCGGCGGCGAGGATGAGGCCGTACGGCCTCTCGATTCGGGCATTTCTTTCGCCGACGCGTCGAGCCGGCCGGACGACCGCGCTGTATGCTAGTATTGCTACATTGCCCGATTACGTCGGGGATTATGTAGGCAGTGCACGCCGAGCAAGAGTATAATGCCGGCCTTTTTCCTCTCTCGCTCTTTCTCTTCGTGGATGACTTTTTTTCTCGCTCGCTCTCCCTCCCTCGTCTACCGGCCTCTCCTTTTTTCTCCGTCGCTCTCGCTCTGCGCTTCTTCGGCGAGAGAAGCGGCGAGCCCGTGTATGTAATCTATTGTGTGTGTGTGTGTGTGTGTGTGTGTGTGTGTGTGTGTGTGTGTGTGTGTAAGTGTAAGACCAGCGAACGAGCACACAGGTGCTCAAGGTTAGCCGAGCCGGGAGAATGCGATAAGCCAGGTATTATGAAGGAACTGAAACGAAACGACACGGCCAGCACGGCGAGCAGCGCGGCGTGGACAGCATGGCCACTACATAGATACCCGCGAAAAATGCGTCATCGAGTGTGACTCGCCTGTTAAACATCTTTATATATAGCAGACCCGTTGGACACTCTCGGCTCATATTATTATAGGCCTACCTCGCGGCTTACCAGAGAATCTTTTTGGCCTGGTGGATATTTCAGAGATTATCGAACGGGACCAAGCTGTGCGCTAGATTCTCTAGTTATATAGGAATCATAACCATTGTTATTTACGAGCGTGGCTTGTAGCTGAAAATGGGCCTTTCTTATTTATTAACTGGAACTAGTTTAACTATCTTAAACAATCTACTTTCACCGAGTATATATTTTGCCAAACAAAATTCATTATTTTCCATTTTTGCAATAAATAAATGTTTAAGCAAGCGTTAAAGTGCGTTTAAGATAGAAATAACTTTTTTATAATTAAACAATTTCTGAGCTGTAATACACCGAGCGTAAAAAGAATAATTATTTAATTTTATACTCGCACTTAGTTTCGAAAATTAGCCGATTTAAAATCTTTATGTAACGACAACGGTGTAAAGGAATTCTTTAGCCACGTGTAAAAATAATGTCAAAAGCTGGCAGTTCGAAATGGAAAAATTTTTAGAGAACCTACATTTTGATTCAAACGTCCACCACAGTGACCAAAACTATTTGACTGAGAACAGGAATTTTAATAACCTGGCCATACTGATTTTATTTAAGATAATTATCAAGCGATGCTTCAGTTATTAGTCATACTGTAGATACTATAGTGGTAACGTCCATTTACTTTCTATAGAAAACTTGGAAACAGAATTACGATCATCAGACTGCATATTAACGGTTAACAATTTTTTCTCCATTAAGTTATAATCATATTATACGTTAATATAATAATCTTTACTTAAATCTATAATTGATTTAAATAGATTTCTAAATTACTTCTAAAATTATATATCCCGATCGAGATCTAAATCATTTTTAATATATTTAAATGTTAAATTTAACATTTATGATTGTTGCAATTTTCTAAATATTCAACCGAACATAAAACAGTCTATGCAGTATTTAAGTATATAGTCGATTTCACTGTAATGGAGAGATAAAGAGCTCAAGTTAAGCTTCGTATATTGATATTATATAACTGCTAGTTTCATGAACTTAACTCTCTGTACTACAAAAAATAATATATATATATATTTATATATATATATATATATATATATATATATATATATACACTTATATTTTAATATACAAAAAGAAACATTTTTAATCCATGTAATTTACTATATTTAGCAAGTCAAGTTGGAGTATTACAAAAAGATTCCATTTTTGATGTTTATTTTTTTCTCGTATAGAAAATGGTATAATTGTTAATTATTATTTCGTAAAACTACATTGTAAAGGGCAAATAAAAGAGTCTTTCCAGCAATTGGACTTAATACACCGAAGGTAGAAAACTTGTTTCGTCAATTCTTAAGAGATTCATTTTTTTAGCGAGAAAATCAATAAAATTCACTCCTGGTAATATGTACGTAATTGACCCTTGCATGTCTATATGTTGTTCGTATTTCTTCGACGCTCGTCGTAAAGGTACGAGCACACTTGTGGACGAAAAATTTCGTGTAGCCTTGTACCTGAAACTGAAAATAAATCATCACACAACATAAACTTATTGTAAATATATTTATGTTATTCACGTGTAAAATTTTCACTTATGCAATATTAATATTTCACAAAAGTACATGCTTCCTTCAATAATAACATTTGTAATTGCAATATTTCTAAAATACAAATTTATCGGATATTTATAAATAATTTTAATGTCTCAGTTCATTATTTACAAAAAGCAATGTTTATATAAGGTATTAAACATTAAAATAGCGAAGTGTTATATATATATATATATATATATATATATATATATTTATTTATTTATTTAACACTGCGGTATTTTAATTTCTGAAATAAATTCTTTCGTTATTTTCGTTGCTTTATATATATAAAGGCTTTATTTCATAAATCTTAAATTAACGTATCTCGAATCGGTGTTTGACGTACAGCTGACAAGATAATGTTAAAAAAGATACGCTAACACTCAGGGGAATAGGAAATTCTCGGACAAACCTTTTCGTTCTATCCGACGAGAACTATACTCGATACACTTATAGTCTCAAATCCATATTACTTATACAAGCTTATACGTACTCGAGTTCATATATATAACGCCGCGCTCGCTGGGCGAGGGATCCCACCGCGCGAATTTCGTAATATAAAATTGTGTTTGCACGCGGCGAGGTCTTTCGTCGTCATGTCAACAGACGCCCTTCTTCCCCCGAAGCGCCCTTATATGTGTATATTACCTATATATATCGTAAACTCTTGGTCGATCTCGCGGTCGTCGGAGACGAGTTCCAGTGCCTTTTGCCGGATATACCACCTTGCATCCGCTCGAGCGCGCACGGTAGCGTTCGCGATTCCATGGATAATTGCACCCGAGTAGATACATCAGCCTACATAACGCGCAGGAATAGCAATTTACTCGTGTCTCCCCCTCCGCCTCGCATCCTCCTATATACACTTCCATTGCAATACGGCGCGGCGGGAAGGGATTTGTGGGCGCGTACGCGCGCGCGTAAAAAGATCGTAAAATCGGCGCAAGCCCGATAATTCGATACGTCCGACATTTGAACAACTCTGTGTAGTTCGCGCGGGGGGGGGGGCAATGTATTATTACCCTTGCTGTCTCGTTTAAAAAGAGCTGCGCTTTTCGCGCTGCGCTCGGTAAGTCTCTATCAGCCCTACAGGACCGGAATGCTTCCTCTTTCAGTGGCGCGAGAGTACGAGAAGGAGCTGAAGATCTTTTTTTTTGTTTTCGCTCTCGTTTTTTTTTCATTTTGTTTCTGCGCGCGCGCGTGTGTGTGCATATGTGTGTGCGCGCGCGTGTAAAGAGCCGAGGCCCGCGACCGTCGCGCAAACCGCTCTTTCCTCTCATTTTTCCAGCGCCCAGCATATTGTTTTTCTCATTCTCCTGTAACTGCGCTACGTGCGTGGTTTAGACTTGGAGATTAGGTTTCAAGTACAATAGCCGGATTTTTTGATATAATGCATGGAACTTTTTAACCTCATTGTTGTCAGATTGTATCCCGTTTTCGCAAGTTACAATTTTTTATACCTACATATAAGGACGTAAGAATATAATAATCTCGTATAAGACAGTGCAAAGTCTCTAAATTATTGATCGTTTAAACTGCTTTCTTTTCTAGTAATAATTTCAAATTAAGTTTTCTCGATGAAACATAAAAAAACAGTTTGGTCAAAATTGTTAGATTTTCTAGAAATGAGGAGACCGAGTAACAACCGAGTAAATTATTACTATACTCTATTACATAATATAAACGAGCTGTAACAATTTTCTATTTATAATAAAATGAGATAAACTTTTAATAAATTTTCCTGTGCTGAAAAATATTTGTTAAATTTTTTAAACATAAAAGTTCACATGATTCTGTAAACAACTCATCAATGTGAAATTAATTTATTTATGAATATATAATAACTGGAAATTTTATATCGTTCATTTATTTTATACACTGGCATAATATATAGTAGAGTACTTAATATATTTACTGAAAATAGTCATTACACTTAAATAAGTTATTTTTTAGATTTAATTTACCTATAAGCAGATTTAATAATCAAGTGGCGCGGGTAGCGCCACAAAAGCGAATTGGAGAACCGACAGCATGGTGCGGTCGTTACACTATTTATTTCTAAATTGGGATTTTGAATTTTTAATCATGAAAAAAATTATTTATCACTTATTTTCTATCGACAACTTTTCAAAGCATATATAGTATGTATGACCTGAAGAATCATTTCCCACGCCAGAATTTTTGCCTAAAGAGCAGTTTTTAATATAAAACTTCGTATATTACTATAGCAAATGTTTAGAATCATTTCATTTATATATATATATATATATATATATATATATATATATATATATATATATATATATATATAGTAATAGTAAAATAGTAAAACATAGCAAAAAGTTCGGTAAATTTTATAGTAAGACGCCGTGGGCATAGCCGAAAATTATCTATATAGTAATACGTTAATCATGAGATTGAGTGCGACAGCAATAAAAGAAAATGATGAATCTGATGAATTTAAGCAGGCAAATTTATGCTAATGTAAACTCGTTAGGGCTAGTATGATAACTTTTCACTTTTTCACCGAATCCGACATAAATGTGCACTATTTTTAATAAATATAAATGGATTTCAGTAATTTCATTCAGTGAATACTCTCAATAATTAAATATATTCCGAAATTAGGAAATTAATATTATATAGGTTAGTAATTCAAAATGCGAAAGCTAAGATCAGAAACGATTACGCATAATCATCAAGTAATCATATCCACCTTATTGTATAATTTCGTACAAACTCAAGAGTTCTCATAATTAAAAATTATAGTGAAAGTAATATTCTCTACTTGATGTCTCAATGACATTCCTATAATAGCATCTCAGAATACTATAAATTTAAATTATTGCAGTAAATGAAAAAAACAAAAACTGAAAAATTTTAGAAAAAAAATTTTTTATATACATGTTTTATAAAATACATAAATATATTTATAGGTTTTGAAGTTCATAATATGCGAAAACCATATCAAACTCGATTAACTATTTTACTTTTGTTAAAAGTTTTCTTTTTAGAGATAATGTAAATATTCTAATATATCAATGTGTAATGTCAATACTTGATTTTCGTTTTCATGTATGCTGCTTTAAGTAAAAATAAAAAATAACCGTGATAGCAGTTTGCTTGGATTATTCGAGAACAGTAAATAAAACGACTATGAATTCCATAAAAATATGTTTCGCTAGAAACATGAGATATATAAGGACTTTTGTGGATTGCGTTTGCAATGATTATTATCCATTAAGATTCATTATTATTACAAACTGTTAATAGGACAAAGCAACAAGAAGTAGAATGCTCTTTTATATAATGAAAATACCAACTCAAATTTTAAAAAATATTAAACTAAATTAATATATATTCTAAGTTTATTTCGAAGTACATTATTTGTACATTATGTTAAAAATATTTCACTAATTATAAAAATATTTCTAACTCGCATAAGCAATGAATTTCTTCTACAAAACCGATTTTTCATTTGAGATCTGAAATGGGAAAAGAGTCATTCACCTCATCTAGCGACGTAGAATGACTTTGTCTGTCAGTTACTGTTAGCTTATAAATATATATTTTGAATCAAAATAACGTGGAAGGCTAATTTCACAGCTATACGTCTCTATAAATGTCCTTTTACAGATCTCCCAGGAATGATGTATCGCGAGTTTTATTTTTATATTGCTAAAGAAAAGCAGAGAAAGACGAGGAGAGGAACAATTTTGTAACTATGCACATTCTAAAAGGCAAAAATAATTGGAAAGAGTAGATAAATAATAATGATAAGAACTACCGTTTTACAAAGACTCTAATGTTTAACGCCTGGAACAAATGGGCGTTGTTCAGCATGACTTCCGATTATTATTTGTTCAGCTTGTGCGCTACATTGTGATTTAAATTCTTCCCTTCGTAACGTGAAAGATATATATATATATATATATATATATATATATATATATATATATATATACATAATTCCAGACGAAGAACCGAAGTCACTGTACTCTATATATAGTAAACACCGCACGCGTTGCTTTGACGCTAAAAAATAACATCGCACACATGAGTTTTGGAAGCAAAAGACTCGTAGTTCTTTTAAGCGGGGGGGGGGATTTACGAAATTCCGGTAGGCCCTATGCACCTGCGGACCTCTATATACTTCATACGTGCTCGGTTACTTTCCACGCACAAAAGTTCAAAACGTGAAGGTGAAGTAGGCGTCGGAAACCGGGCTTTAAGCGCCGCGGCATTATAACAACTTGTATAGCGACCGATAACGCGCGCATACACATCTACACGCGCGCGCATGCACAGACATACACATAGGCACGCGTACGCACACATTCGAGATGGCCCGCAACGAGCCATTGTCCCCGTTATAGGAACACACGGGGCTGCAATTAGATGGCTGCATGGCTGCCAATGACTCAGTTGTGGGATGCGCGTCGAATCGCCCGCATTTCTCATTCTTCCTCGGCTCTCTGTTTCCTTCTCTCTCTCTCTCTCTCTCTCTCTCTCTCTCTCTCTGGCTGTCTCCCTCTTTTATTCTTAATCCCTCCACCTGTTCGGCCTGTCGGGCGCACGCAGCGTCTCGTAACAGAGGGGCAGCGAGCAGGTCATTCGGCCGACTGTATTATTATATATTTATACACGATTTCACGAGTCTGTTTATGCCAATGGCGAAGGAAAGTCGTCGAATCGTATCTGCATTATTTGGGAAGCTCCCGGAAGCCCGGTTTCCATCGCACGTTATCGTATATACACGCGAACACTGACACTTCCTTCTCTTGCTTCCGCGTGTCGCGTAAAATGTGCGCCCGAGCCGATGCCATCGGGACGTTTACGAGGGAAATAATAAGCGCGGAAGAGTGGACCGTATATACATTAGGCGAGCTCTCGGAAAACTTACGGACAATACACGTTTATATATGTGTACTCGAATTACGTGCATTTTTTGCAACATTCAATAACGATATGGTGAACCGCAGAAGAGCGCTGTATATAGGAAAACTACCGGGTGCAGGGTTGGCAATACCGCAGGGGCATATACATAAATAGATTTTTATTGCGTGGGGACTTTGTAATGAAAGTATAAAAAATACAATTTGAACGGGTAGGTTTTCTATATATATATATATATATATATATATATATATATTATAAGTCGACATTGAAAAGCCTCTTTTCCCTTTTATTAAAGCGAAAATTGAATATACACTTAAAAGAGGCCTACATTTACGAGTCCTTTTTTGGACTTGTTTGCATTTCGTAAAAGTACAAAGGTGGCAACGCAAGAAGAAAGAAGAAAGAACAATGCAGCACCCGTGTATAAAATTCAACCTATATAAGTTATTTAAAAGAAAAATTTACAAGTTTCATATATAAAATTGAAGGACCGGCTTTATTAGTTATTGAAATATAGGTGTAACACATTTCGATATATTTTTATTTCAAATAGGAGTAGGAGAAAATTTTGTCATTATCTAGCATAATTGCAGTTTTGTATATATAGTAATGTTTCTTTAGACCATTAGCGTGAAAGCGCTAAATAATACTAATGTTTTTTACTTATTCATACATATGGAGCTTTGTTGTATAATTATAATGATTTTCTCTTTATTTTCCTTTACGCACAAGCAAGTCACAGATAAGTTAATATATATATATATATATATATATATAATTTAATTAACTTGTGAGAAGTCTCTTCGCCTCACTTTTCGTCCCAAGTCTCGGTGTGTAAATTGTAAAGCATTCCTTTTGCGTTAATGAGTAAAAAATTCTTATTATATTTCTCTTAAGAATATAAATAAATAAATATATTTATTTTTTAAATTATTATACATAATTGCAGGTATTCGTTGTAAAATAATTATAATAAACAATTTTACAATTCAGTATAAAATTGAATAATATTCCACTCTCGTCGGACAAATCACTAACAAAAGACTTTCACGTTTGCCTTCATTCCTTATGCATTCAAAGTTACATGTACAAAGCAGTTTTTATATATGTACTCACCACTTTCTGATGTTATTCTATTTCTTCCTTCAGCTATTCTGCACACTTTCCTAATAAAAAATATCGATATAAGAAAGCAAAAATTTCATGCACATATCTTCCTGAGAGACTCCATTTTCTCTGAATCGATCCCATATAGTTGCAAGGCCTTGTGTAATATTCAAAACAGCATGATTTGGATTTCTTCAGCTTATAAAATATATCTTATATTTATCGATCTTATAATTTTAATGTTCGACTGGTTTCAATAAAATAGTTTTTATAAATTCATTTCTATTTATATATATTATAAACGATTGATATTGTTACTTATGTACAGAAATTTTATACTGTATAGCTTATATAAAACCTCTATATGTATATTCTTCAAGAAGTTAACTCATAAAAAGTAGATTATAAAAACCTTTCACATTATAAATAGCTACACAATCATTTGAATAATCTTATCAATATTAAATGTGCAAACTATAAAGTTTTATTTCAATCAATGTAATAATTTCTACAATCCAACTGCATTTTTCGTTATTGTTACTGGTACACCGAATATTTAATATGAAAAATACATCATTTCTATCACTTTTGTTATAATTATAAATATAACTATCTAAAATATAAATAGAATAATATTAAAAAATGCAGGACTTTCATGCTTTTATAGATTTTCTTATTGATATAAAATTTTTATTATTCATATTAACATATTGTACTTATTCTTTAAATTTAAGAATACCCAATTAATCATTTTATCTAACATCCAAATTCTCAAAATATAAAATGTTTTGATCTGTATTTTAAATAGTTCATATAATTATTTCATCTCTATAGAACTACTAGGTACTAGAATAAAAATTGAATTTACTAGAATAAAAAGATATAGTTTACATCAAATTTACTAAAATTTTATAATTGACAATTATTTTTCGACAGTTCTATAAATAATTACGGAAGAATAAAGACAATTTTTATTACAATTAATGTAAATTGAATTGATAACTTGAATTGTAAGGGATATATAAACATTTTCAAGTTAGAACACATATATATTATTTAAAAAGTCAATTACCCTCCATTTTATGTATTATTGTGGGTATAACGTAAAATCATTGATTTACCAAGAAATCCGTTAGACAGATTAACTTTAAAAAAATCAATAACTGTACACTTGGTGAAAATACGGGAGCCTCTTTATAAATTAAGCTTTTAGAATTGGCTAATAATCGTGAGGGGAATCGCTTCAAATTCACTTTCAGCCCCCCCCCCCCACACACACACATTGCTATTCGAAGCATCTTAATACCAACCGGTAAAAAAGTGCAGTCGATGCAAAATTCTACCTCCTTAATAATCGTGAGAATCGTATTAGATCGTGTGCTGTGACACGTTTATTCGTCATGGATCAAAAGCTGCGATGTTCTCACCCCGTTTCCCTCGCCTTGGTTGTCTATTATATACACATAGGCTTTCTTGCCGCGAAACCGCGAAAATCCTGTGTAATGATACGGGGAGCACCTCTCCCGACGATTTCAGTCAGGCGTGTATATATATATATATATATATATATATATATATATATATATATATATATAAAGATATAGATATAGATCTGTTTGTGTATGTAGTACATATAATAATTCTGGTATCTCTTGCCGCAGGCCGCAAACATGAAGATGAGCTTCTCGCTGTCCTCGCTGCAGCCCTCTGGCGGTAGCCTAGAGAGAGGAGAGTACTTAAGGAGCAGGGTGGATCGGCCTTACAACAGTCTCACCAAGAAAAGGTAATTTTAGATATTTATATATATTTATACAAACACACACGCACACACACACACACACACACACACACACACACACACACACACACACACACACACACCCATATATATTCTCTTAGTTATATATTCTCTTAGAATAAAACGAAGTCGGGACAATCCGAGAGAGGCGGAATGATATTTGTTTTCTCCGTGAAAACAGTTTATTCCTTGCGGTGCCGTCGTCGCTTTCAATATATATTTATATACAGATATATATGTTAATTTCAAATGAAAATGGAAATCGAAAGTAACTGAAATTACGACTATTACGTCGATCTCATCGGGGATTCTTAATCTGACAAGTTGAAATTAACGGCAGCGAATTTATCTTTCACAGAAAAAATTTATTATTTCCTCTTATATTTCGTGAATTTTCATACTTAAATTAATTCGAATTTCCTAGAAATTTATTTTGTAGTAAATGAATTTGCATATATCATAATTTATGACGATAATGAGGTCAATTAACAAATCACAACTTTATTAAAATTTTATACGTAAAAAAAATTGTTACAAAATACCATTTCAATAATATGAAAAGCATACTAATATTTTTCACCGTTCTAATAGCAAGAGATTATATTTAATTAAATCCTCAATTTCCAAATTTATTCATTCATTTATATACATTTAACATTTATTTACATTTAAAATATTCGACAATGATCAAATAGAAATTAGCGAATAATGATTACATTAAAAAAAAAAAAAATAGTAAGTAGTTGCGCTTTAACTTTCACTAAAATGCTTCATTGTGGATTCACAATTTTCTATATAGATAGTAACTCAAATTACTTCAGCAGATCAAAATATTTACATTTCTTAGACTAGATGAGTATTGTTTACAGTTAAATTTATCAAATTTATGAAATAGATTCATCATTTCAAGTTTGTATATAACATGTTTATTTATAGTTCCTTTTTTCCCTATTCATTTAAAAATGTTTTTACATGACACGCTTTCTCCATTTCTTAGTCAAATATAAAATAGTATGTAGTTATCGGCTACTTTATCCTAAATTTCTACTTAGCGGTACATGCCTACGAGATTATGAAAATTCCTTTTACATAATTATTTTTCTATATATTTACTAAATTTTTTTATTCGCTGAATATCTTAAATAAATCGTAAAAAAATAATATTATCAAATAAAGAATATTAATGGATACAAAGAATCTAGTATTATTGTAACTTTAACATGAACATTTTCTATATTGATATTATTTTTGACTTCATTTCCGTGAAAAAAGAAAAAAGAACTAAAAACCTACGCACAGTAATTTATAAATCAATTATATATATTATAAATCGTTCCATCAACCTCTGTCATTTTAATCACAAGTATAACATTCCTTAAACTGAAAAGAAAATTTAATGTTTTATTAATAATTTCTAAAGTTGTATTGTGAACTACTTAAATTTTATCTTGGAAATGTTCGTGTAAAAATACTCGTCAAAAAAAAGTTTCAGTCATACTTTATGTAATTAACATATAAATATAAAAAAGTGCTATAGATGTCCATCAATAAGTTAACGGTTTTAAAAACTATAGAAACGTATGACACACCTATATAAATTATAACGACACTTTCAAAGGATGATCCATTTTAAGTTTTAACCTCAAATTTAAATCTAAGTGAACGGAAAGTACATTGAAAGATTAAAATCCAATATCTAAAATTTTCACCATTTTGTCCGGCATATACCGGTTTGAAAATATCGATGTGACACTTGATGGCATACTTGATCGTGAGTGAGCCGGTTGATTTTCAATGTGCTCTTATAATTAGGTTGATCTGAGCTGATTCTTTATATATATTCCAATATTTTCTTTAATGCTCTAATTTACCAAACCCGAACACTGTTAAATATAATAAATCTTATAAACTAATGTACTACATTATAACAGAAGTATAGTAGTTCCCTTTATGAACTTAAATTTTTTAATATTGATTTGAATATTTAAAAATGATTTTATGTATGAAATAAAATATATTCGGAAAATCTTCAATTACTCGGTTATACAATATTCGTATTTACAATTTATTGATAATAATAAGGATTACTAAGCAATGAATTCAAACGAACTAAAAATTTACAATTAATAATCAGGTTATCACTTGAGGTTTTTTCAAAGTACAAGAAATATTTTGTAAATAATCTTAATTTAAATAATTCACACTGATATTCATAAAATTAGATCATCATAAAACTATTATACAATTAAATAAGTAAAGACAAATGATAATTATAAAAAATAAAAAACAATCTCTTTTATGCCGACTTACAGAAAGTGTCTACAACGTGTTTTTTCAGCTTAATATTGTATTGTTATAGTTTTTGAAATTATATACTAAAATATAAAGATTTCTATTTAAAATATTCCAGAATTCAATAGAATCAAATAAATAAAGGCAAATGATAATTATAAAAAATAAAAACAATCTCTTTTATGCCGACTTACACAAAGTGCCTACAACGTGTTTTTTCAGCTTAATATTGTATTGTTATAGTTTTTGAAATTATATACTAAAATATAAAGATTTCTATTTAAAATATTCCAGAATTCAATAGAATTTAATTATAAAAAATATTAGTGCATATATAACAATAAAGTATCTAAAATCAATGTCGATATTAATCCATTAATTGTATATATTTATTTAACAGGAAAGAACCAATGCACGAACAATGTATTAAAAACTGGTCTGGTCCAGAAGATACTAAAGACGACTTTTGGGCTGCTATACGTACGAATTATGATTACATTATGGATACAAATCTTATAGATACTTGCAAGGTGGGTATAGCTTTGAAATTGTTTGAAGTAGTTTTTACACATAATTATTTTACACAGATAAACTATTTTCAGTATTATTTGATTCAATGTAATTCTAAACAGAATGGTATAAATCCTAATAAATATACATTCCAAAAATATATTATATCAACATTGTAATGGACACAACAATAGTTATTTTTAATATAATAGTCATATCCTTCACAGCTATCAACATCTAATATTTTTGATAATAATAATCATAATTGAAAATTAAAAATACTGACAGATTGCTCCTATATTATACTGATAAATACTTATAATTGGTTTTATTTTAAAGCTTCTGTACCAGTTCATTGTATCGCTTAAATATACGGAGTACATTTACCTGATTATACAATTTTGCACATTTACTATAATAGTAGTTCACAAACTTCAGAAACGAGTTCAACGTATGGAAGTACATTAGAAACACTTAGCTGTACATTAGAAACAGTCCAGGTCAAAAAATGTTTTTCATATGTTTTCGTCCTCACTAAAATACTTTTCGTCACATTTGATGATTTTTCGAAAATCTTATCGAAACGATAAATAAGGGTTCGATAAAAGCTAGAGACTAATTTCGATTATTTTTATGTCAACTGTATTACTGAAAAAATCTATTTTATTTATTTTTACAATTTTATTTAAAGTAGAATAGATAATTACTCTGTTTTGTTCATTTTATGTAGTTTAAATATATATAAAGTTGTATTCGAACATACATGATTAATCGATAAATCTGAATGTGAAATCAAATTACGTGGCATTCACTAATTGTAATGACAAAATGTACTAAGATATTAATCTCATGAATATTTATATTTAAGACTAGTTTTTTGTAGGCTTGTATAATCTATATACACTTTGTCCTGAGAAATTTCTTATAATATTGGATTCTTCTTTCTTAATCTTAATAGAATCATTTATTATTACTAGAGGGCTCCATATTATGAAGTAATCATATCACCCTCTTTATTTATTTTCTAGTTTATAAAATAGAATATATTGTGTCAATAATTAAAATTTTATTTATTACTGTTTTTATTGTATATATGTTTATATACCCTTATTCATTATATTTTTTTATTATTGTCTCATTAACTGTAGTTGTTGAATTATCTAAATACTCCAATAATGTATAACGTATCTGATTTTTAGAAATCTGTTTCTATAACTCTTGGATGGATGACTTCATATTTATTAATGTCACATATTTACGTTAATACAGATTAAATATTACATGCTGTTGTTTTTAACATACACTTAGAGTATTTACAGTAGCTTTTTGCCTTGATTCGTTACATTTCGATATAAATTAATTGTCGATCCAGTTAATTTAAATGTCGCGTTGGTGTTATATAATACTATCTTCTCATAGTAAGGCTTCTGTTTCGTGTGATTTAGATAGGAATCTTTTGTTACGTCTTATTTAATAAGATATTTTAATATTGGTTTCTTGAATATTTAATAATTCGTCAACTTATTTTTAAAGTTTTTTAGCATCTATAATTTGTTTTAGTTGATCTGAATTTAGAAAAGTACTATATTTTTTACTTTTCTAATATGTATACTTTTCTTTATGCGGCATACAAAATTGGATACTTTTAGAATATACTTTCCTGAAATAAAATTTTTAATGCAGAGGATGCACTTATTAAATATTAGTTTCTTCAATTTCCTGTAAACTTCTCATTTTTCATGCATCAACGTAAATATATAATTGACATATACGTGAATATTAACGTCTTCAACTTCTTGAACACTTTTATAGCAACATTCTATTTATAGTAAAAAAAAGAATATTTTTTTAAATTTACAATGTATTTACCATACTTATCATAACAAAGATAAATAAGATAATACTTCAATTCAAAATTGACTATTTGAAATAAATTTTCTCTATACCGACCAGTAGTATAATCACTACGACAAAAACTGTAGTTATTTCCAATTCTGAAATTATTGGTGACAATTAGAATAGTATTATATTCTAACTTACATTATTTCAATCGAATTTGTTAACTTTTCTGCATTATTGTTATTTCCATGTATAATACATACTATATTGCAACGGTCTCCTAAGATTAATGTGGTGTTTTCTCTATTTCTTATTGAAGAAATTGGTTTCGATATAATTTTCTTTAATATAAAATGATCAATGAAACCATATATGTCTTTTTTCTGGATACTACTTATTACGATTAGAACATTTACAGAATTTTTATTTGAGGTAAATTCATTTGAGTTCTGCTGATCTAAATTTAATAGTTTTGTGAAATTGACATTATTTTTACATTTGTCATTTGTATTCGAGTTTGTATTGTATAAAAAAACACTTTTCTGTAAACGATATTTTAGTTCAAATTAGTAGTAAATAAAAATCACACTGAAATTGAAAATACATTTCAGGAATTGGAATTATTTGTTTATTTATTTGTTACAGGAAGCTAATGGAGAATTGGCATGGGATGAAGGTGACGTCTCAACTGTTTCTTGGGGTTTGAAAGAAGTTAGTTGCCAGTTTTCAGAGCTTTACACTTGGCTAGGCGTTCTCCAGGAACTTGTTTATTCAAAGGAAGAAAATCTCTTGGACAAAGGTCTACGTGCGGTATGTATACTTTCAAATAAATCTAGAATTAAGAACTTTCAAAGCATATAAAAAATAGTATATAGAATATTTGTAACAAAAGAAAACTGTAAATAAAAATATATAACAGATCATCTGCTTTGAAGAATTCGAATCAGATCTTCCTTCGTTTTGATTTAATTATAAATAATCATTTGACGGGTTAAATATGTTTTGCAATAATTCTGTGAAAGATACGCATTTTTAAAAAAAATGCAAATACAAGCATCTAACTCTGAATTCGAATTTCAAATATATTATAATATTATGAGCGCAATGACGTGTTCAAAATTTACCTGTCCAAGCATTCTTTGAAAATGACAATAAATGCTTACCAAAAAAGCACGATGTAAACAGTTACACTTTCTGTATATTAGTGGCACTTAATGCTGATTCTTATATTTCTAATGTATTTCAAAAAGTTTTTAAACGTGATTTTAGGAAAATTTTTTATTGAAATAATAACATTAATTATTTTTATTACATATAGTTTAATTAAAGTGTTTCTACTAGGAAGAAATAAATTTAGATAGAAATTTAGATTAAAAATAAATTAAGATAATTTTTACAATTTCTAATATTTTTTAAAAGCATAATTTTTTTTAATGTTTTGTATAACAAATCTGTCATTGAAGTCTATAAAATATTTTGCCGTTTATAAAAAGATCTAAAAAAATTAGTGTGCTTTTGTTTTATATAGTATATGTATTCAAATATAAAGCTTTAAATTAATGAAATTTTATTGTAAAATAAAATAAAATAAAAATGTTTACTTACAACTAGAGGCCACAACCGAGCAAGGTAACTGTGATTACCTACATAACGACCTTATATCATTCTTGCCAAGACATGATACTTTCATAATTTAAATTAGGAATTTTCTCTATTGAAATTATATGTGCATGAATCAATACAGCTTTTTTGTAACTGAAACCGTAATTTTGGCGTTGTATTTGAAAAAAATAGTACTTCAAGCTTAAAATTTCAATAAACATGTGTTTGCAAATATATAATTTCTTTGTCAGTATCGATTAAAATTCCGCTAAATTTATTCGCGTTCACATTAAGAATCAATTATTTGTTAATGCCTGCTAAGTCGGTTGAATTGCATTTGACAATAATTTAGAAACGATACCTTTACAGACATAGGTTCATTGACACTATTTTGTTGGAATTGTTATTCCTTCCTTAGAACTGCTGCCAAAAATATGAATTTTCATTATACAATTCGCCAGACTGGAAGATATATCAAATTAATTAAATTAAAAAATTTAATTTGAATCAAGAAATTTGTATAAGTAAAAAAATACAATCTTTTCAGAATATGAGAGCACTAGGTTTTAAAACATTGCAGAGTTTATTTGAAATATAAGCACAGTTACTTCGCTCAAACTGGAACAAATCCGTCATCCACATTTAATTCCATCTTATAATAATAGTTGTAAGGTTTTAACAAATTACAACTATTTTAGACTATAGAAGATATGTATATACTTCTCATTCTATACAATTAACAAGTAGCTTCTTATTGTAGAAATAAGTTGTATAATATTAACTATACGAATCACAATTCATAACAAGATTTCCTAAACAATGTAAAAATAATGTAATAGCCATAAGGCTTATATCATCGCCTCTTCTGTGCATATTTAATATGAATATATTTGATGAATTTTATAATTTTCTGATCGTATATTAATAAACATTATGTCTAGCCTTCTATGAATTTACAGGATGACCACCTCATGATATTATAAAGATAGAAGCTCGGATAAATGTTTTTTCTACTTTATTAATTTAAAAAGTGTTAAACCAAGGAATGCTGTTTAAATAATTTTATTTAAATTATATTAATAACATAAAATTATAAAATACAATTCTAATACCAAAAAGAAACAGTTAATTAATAATAAAATATATCTACGTTTTAGTCATAATATTTGAGAATTTAACTGAAAAAGAAACAGTTGCAGGTGTATTTCATCATTTTGAATTATATTGAAATACGAATCAGCACTTTTACAAATAAAAGATACATATTTTTACCATCTAAAAGACGTTTCCAAAAGGGATGAAAAACGAGAATTGATCGAAATATTTTTTCATTTTTTTATCTATTCTTAAATTTATTAAATAGTACTCTCTCTAATTTACGTCTATAAAAGTGAAGAAAAATAGAACTAAGGTAATTTAAAAAATGAATTACATCTATAAAAAATATTTTTAGTCAACGAATATTTAATAAAATAAAAATGTATAAATAATACAATTTACGCGCTAAATAAATTAAGCTGCCTTTTCATTTCCCTTACCTTTCTATTAATATATATTTATATGGATTTAATTAATGATATTTATTATTAATAATATTCCATCTGTATTCAAATCACTATGTTTTGTCATTGATGGTAATTTTCTTACTTCTCACATTTAAAGGCATTGAACAAAGAAAAAAAATACTTTTTTATCACTTTTGCATTAGCAATGATACCAATGTGCTATATCAGGATATATCTGCATAAATTTGCATAAGTTTATATAAAAATTAAAAAAAAATTACGAAATTATTTCTGTATTCTTAACATAAAATAGACATATGTGTACTATATAAAATGAGCAATCTATTTCATACTTTGCAATTTTGGAATGTGCTGTACCTTTTTAGTTAAAAAAGCAGACCTCACAAAAATTCTATATTCGCAATACTTACCCGATTTAATTAGACAATATCATAAGGCTCTAAATGCGATGATGCGTAGATTAGAAATATTTTAAATCAATTTAATATGTTACAAATATTCCATATTTATTTTGATGGTATATCAAAAAAATAATTTGAATCTTAACTATTTCTTAATCTTCTAATATTTTTGTTAAATTTACATAATAAAAAATGTGAACTTTTTCTTTTAGGCTCACACGGAGGAGCTGCTACGTAAGGCATATAGAAGAAGATTATTCAATGAACAAGCAGAGAAATTGATTGCTCGAGCTCCTTCTTTAAAAGAAGAAGTTTCTTGGCGAGTCGATCATTTGAATGCCAAGTGGGATCTCGTTGAACAGATAATGTCACCTGTGCAAAGACACGATGAACTCGATAATCAAGATGTTTCTGCAGGTAATTCTAAGACAAAGACACGTCAAGACATGATAAGTCTAACATTTACAAATTTCAGAATAATTAACGTTTTTTAAAATTTTACATGCTCGCTGAATATGTGAAACATATTGTTTTAAAAACTTTTGAAATAATTTTATTTTAACTATAGCTCGCTTTATGAAACTCGGTATTTTAGAAAATGTACTTTTTCGCAAATGATATTCAACAATTTAGTCTAAAGATTAAGGCTTATAAGAAAATACTGATGATGATAAAATATTTTACAAACTTAAGTATTGAGTAATTCTATCACAAAGATAATTAGTGTATGTAATTATGTTGTAACTCAATTATAAAAATTAGTTAAAATTATACACAATTCTATGTTTATACGTTACTTATATCAACTTAGGGTAGTAGTTCGAGAAAGCCATTGGCGATGCATGATCTTGAATATACCAAAATATGGTTAAATCAAACATTAGTCAAATTAAATTGTTTATAATGCTCAGAAAATGTATTTAAAGATATAACGTTTAAAACTACTAAATTTACATAGAAAACATTAGGAGCTCATTTATAAAGTCTCTTGTATTAATTATTGTATAGTGGAATAGTAAATCGTTAAGAAATTACCAGTTTCTGTAAAATAATATAATACATATAATGATTCGGAGTAAGTTTTCTCAGCGGTATAGATCTTGAATAATTGGTGTGTAAAATTCGTGATCTGTACAAATATAAATATACATATTGTTAGAAGTAAGCAAAATACATTGGTAATGTTAACGAAATACAGTTTCATAAACGTATGCTAATAATGAAATTAAAGTTGACTTCTATCGGCACGCCTATTTGCTAGGTCGCCTATGATCATAAGCTTTACTACTACTACCTTTAGTTGTTTAAATCAGTCTCATAAAATTAAGAAAGTAAAATATATCTTACTTAAGATTTATACAGAGCGCGACATACAACTCAGCAAGCCTGAATAACTTAGCAGGATGACGTCCAATAAAAAAACTGGTCACAGAACGATACCACAGAATTTGATACTGAAACATACTTTCAGGGTTATTGAAAGGTTATACTGATTTAAACCTCTAATTTTGAAATGCATTGATTTTTAGCTATTATTAATTGAAGTTTCATGCGTTAGTATAGGCAGACAGTGATGTCAGATTACACAATACAATCAACAGGCTGCCTGTAATACTATCGCACCTGATTTCAATTCACAATCGCTAAAAACGAGACATTTCCAGACCTAAATGCATTTGACCTCATCTCCAAATTGTTTTTTTTTTATAATCAGGAAGCAAAAACGTAGCGGCTCCCTCAAAAAAAATTCTTTAACAAAAAAACGACCTTCGAAAGAGTATTCAAGATCAAAGTCACTGATTTTTCGGAGCGATCAAAGTTATTTAGATTGGTCAATGAAAACAACACACTCTTTATAAATCAAGGAAAAAATAATGCCTATTTTGATTGTACGATATAATTAATTTAAATTTTTGAAACTGGATAATCGATTAAGTTCCTTGGTTATACAAATTCTATTCATAATTTTTCGATAAGTTTAATAATGTTGAAAAAAAAATCTTTAATTTATTAGGCACGCTTGAGAAAAATATATCAGGTGTATGCTAAAATCAAGTATGTGCTATAGTAATATCTTCAGAAAAAAAATTTATAGCCTGTTTTGAAATAAAATATATTGTGCATTCAGCGATGGGATAAGAGTTAAATTAAAGGTTTAAATCAGCACTAAATATCCAAATTAGATGACGGTTGAATCAGAATAAGACACATGATGTGCTAAAAAACAAAACATAACTTTATATTTAAATATTATCGATTTCTTAATAGATACTATTTTCAAAATCACTTGTATTACTGAATTGAAAATTTTGTCTATTAAAAGAAAGAGCTTGCGTGAAAAAATTGAATAAGTGATTTAATATACAAAGACTGTTTGACTTTACTTAAATTCAGAATAATTTTAATACAACGAAAAAGTACAAATTATCGCAAAATATTTTTAAGATTCCAATGAATCTAATAATTATCCTTAGATTTCAATGAATCTTAAGATAAAATCAGATTTAATTTTTATTTACTAACCGAGATAGAGTAATTTCGAATTTATCTTTTATTACTCTAATTCTACATAATTTATTCAAATCTATGGTACTAAAAAAATTCTAAAACTTCCATTAATAATATTATGGAAATATGAAAAATTTCCTTATGGAATAAGATTATCTTGAAAGTATAAATTAATATATGATTTATTTAGTATTATCATAATGTATTCGTATTTTCTAGATCGAAAAGATATGCAAAATTATTAAAAAAGTAAAATAATTTGGGACGTCTCGTGGATAAAAAACAACTTAAGTAAATTTTGAAATTTTAATAAAAAAAAATTATTGTAATAAATTTATCCATTTGTACCATTGCATTGTAATTAAATAAATAATAATTACAATAATTTATAATACAATTATAATTTAAAACTAAAATTCTGGTTAACATATAATAAATAAATACATAAATTTAATTTGTTCGTTACGAATTCAAGTACAAATTATATGTTCAGTTGTTTAGCAAAAATTCTATTTTACATATTTCAAATTGACAAGAGTCTGTTAATAATTTGCAAATTACCTATATTATTTTTTATCTATATTAAATTTTTTATGTTGTTTTTATATTTTGCAAAACTATAATGGTAGATTAAACTAAATTATACTATTAATTGCATTTTAATATATCGATGTGCTATTTAAAGATAATGTATCATTTCTTGGTTCTGCATATCTTGCCATAAGAGAATAGCTCGTAAATAAATGTTGGCATCGTGATTTATCTGCAAATTCCAGTACGTCTGCCTTCTGCAAAACAGGCGACAGTATTAATGAGCGAGTCTTATTTCTGTACTGTAATATTTATATCTTTGACCCAACAGATTTCGAACACGAAGTAAAATGCCTTAGAAAATGGTTGCGTGAAATGGAAACTCGTTTGCAGCCCCTCAACTTTCGCGTGGATTGGAGCAGAACTGAAATCGAAGAAAAAGCTATGGAACACATGGTGAGTATTTTCAACCATTTTAATATATTATATACCGTTATATCTGGTTATTCATATATCTATAGAGTGGAACAGGTGAGTAGTACAGGTAAGTAAGATTCCTACTATATTCATTGTGGGTATATTAAGTTTGACTGATGGTGATTATCATCATATATGTGCGTTATGAAAAAACCTAATTCTGTAACAGATAGATGGCAGTAAGTTGATATTTTTCTATACAATTTTTTCAAATGTCAATGTTTAATTTTTAAATGTCAAATATATTTATTTAATAGTATGCTACTTCTTCATAGTTCATTATCAATAAATTCACATTTTTGATACTTTTCAAAACTAAGATTTATTTTAAATATCCAAATATGAGAAGACGCGAAAATATAGCTGAAAATAGGTTATAACACTCTATATATAGTAAAATTATAAATAGGCTAGTATTATAATAAGATAATTTTGAAAAATTTCGTTAAAAAATCTTAAAAGTATATGTAGTATTGAAATTAAAAAAAAATGAGAGCAAAAAAGAAATGAATAATTTCATAGTGTTTTCATTTTCATTTATTGAAATAAACTAATTTAGAACTATTCTGAATTAAACATCAATATAATTAGCAAGTGTCGGTCAAGTGTCTACATTCGTGATTTCGGCTTAGAAAAGCTTTCATAGTTCATTAGTATGCTAACGTTCGGCCCTATAATTTTGTAAATATCTAATTTGATTACATGTATAAAGCAATTCTGGTTTATTCTGGTTGTCAAATATATTATTATATACTGTTCTTAGAGTATTTAAGTGCCATTCTACGAGCACAGACGTTAGTGATGGTACTGGAAGTATAAGCATAATGATAAGAGCTGAATTACTACAATCAGCAGGCTGAATTTTCAATTGGACTTTAAAAAGTTATTTGTTACACCAATATTTAAATTCTATCTTTTATATTCTACTGGTAATAATCAATTGATTTTCTGTCATATTAGTGAATTAAAAGTTTTATAGTCTTAGTGAATTTAAAAGTTGAATATTAAAAAAAATAACTACAGGTATGCAGATATACTGTGATTCACCGTTTAGTGACAAATTGTGAGCATAAAGTACTTTTTATAAGTGTTCTTAAAAAATATAATTATTTTTAAATCATTTAAAAATTACTTATAAATTGTTTTTATGCCGACTGTTGTAAACTAAATTAGTCCTTGAATATGAATCGGAGGAGCGGTTCCAAACATCGGACACTAATGGTAAATTAAAATTTAAGGTGACGGAGTCAGTCACGTTGTTCTTTACTAGAATAAAATATAGATGGTTTAATTTTTATTTTATTATTTTTTAATAGTAATTTTTATTTCAGCTGCTACGGGAGTGGTTTTAAACAAGAACATTCTGACTGCCATTATATTAGTATAGTAGATTATTATACAAAGACTGCAACACCGATTAAAATATTTATTAATTTAAATAATTTAAAAGGCTACCAAGTTTACTGATCGAGCAAAAACTAGTTTTACATAATATTGTGTGAAAACAGTGAATTATTGCAAATTTGTCATGCCTTATATTTTTTTCTACTTTACATTGCCGTAAGTTTTCAAATAAAACCATTAAATTACGAGGCAATAAGAACGTTTTTCAAATTTCATAATTACAAATTGTAAATAAAATTTTTAAAACATTCTCATTTTCACACCGTTTGATGAATTTACTTGAAAATTTCAAACAGTATAAAAGAGGCATACATGAAAGTCATGATCAGCTAAAATGCGCATTAAATAAAATCTTAAATATGATTTTAATTATAGAAGTATTTAGAAAAGAAATATTGCAAAGTTCCATCTCTCCTCCCCAATTCAACCCTAAAAAATATAATAAAAACGAATAATTGGCTATACTTTTGCTGACTATAGAATCTTCCGACCTTAAATTGATAATATTTACTTGAACTGTTCTTTCTTAAAAGGAGTTACCAAAAGTAGCTTTCATAAAAAAAAAGAATTTCTCTCGCTACGCAGTCCATTTAGAACTACAGAGAGAACTAAAATGCAGAGAACTACACCGATCGCATAGGAAAGTACACTATAGAGATAGTATAAACTTTATTTTAAAAAATATTCATATCTTTTATAAATAGTTTTCTTTATTGCATATGTCCGCATTAGCCTATAGAAATAATTAAGCAGTTAAAGTTATAAAAATAGATTCATGACAGTTACAAACGATTGCGAAAATATTCACATCTGTAGAAAGCGCCTATCTGCGTACTGCAAGAAATCTCAGAACATCAGGATTAGCTACTTTAGCAATCATTATTATTTAAATATTAAAAATATCGATGTATTAATTTTAGAACGTCTAATAGATTTTTAATATCTTCATATTTATTATACTTTTACTTCGAGCACCTACTGTTTACTATTAAATGTGTTTATAAAAATTGTTAAGGCAAAAAACTTAAAAATATCATATAGAAGTTATGATTATCCTTTAAACATTTACGAGATTGGTATGTGAATTTAAATAGAGGTATTATTCATTTTCCAAAAACACTAACTTTTACCTAATTCCAACCTCAAAAACTTAAACTTAGCATAATTTTTATGCTATCATAATTTATTATTTATCTGCTAAAACTATCCCTCTCGATTTAGTCACATATAAATGTCTCGCGAGGTGAATAATTAATTTTTGTAGCAGAGACGAAGTGTACTATTTAATATAATAAAAAAAATATTTAAAAAATAAATAAATAAATAATTTTTTGTTGATAGTTATAGTAAATAAGAGGTATGGTGATGTGTATTAAAATTTTTCTTTAATTAAGTTCTGCAATCATTTTCTTTTGATTTTTAAAAAATTTGATCACATTTCATTATTTTTGCTCTAATTATTTTTATCTGGAACTTTTCTACAAATATAAATCTCCCTCTGAAGACCTAAAGTATAATAACATTATTTATTACACATCGTTAACATTTTTATGTATATTTTATTTAGACAATATTTAATTATTAGCTACAATAAACGTCTGTTTTTTATTTTCTCTAAAATGCTAATTAAAAAACTTATTGATATCTTGTGTAGATTTTTGAACGTAAAAATGAATTATCTTAGACAAAATGTAATAGTTTCTTTGAAAATTTGGAATGAAAATCACGACTTAATACAGGTGTTTCTTGTAAATGCAGTTCTTTGAATAATCTGTAATTTAAATATTCATAATAATTTCTACAAATGTTAATGTTTGCCTATTTGAATATTGATATAAGTAATCTACTTTCAATTTGAAATTAATTTCCATGTTTCGTTATCTATCTTTCACTTAGAAGATTCGATAAAAGTCGGATTTTTATCTAATGTGAAACTGCACCTTAAAAAGTTTAATATTTACGTTCGAGTCCGAGTTTTTGAACGTGTAAGCATTAACTTTCAAACCTTTTGCCTACTTTTATAAATTCTGTTTTTTTTCTTTTTTAATACATTCATTTTAATGCAGCAGTCGATGTCTATTTCTAAAGGATGTATTTTCAACTGTATATATAAATATAACTAAGTGAGCTCGTGAATTCATTATCTCTTGATTGAATTTGTACTTTCCATTTTAGTGAGGTTACACTTCGTAGAATTATGTGTATATAACAAACAGGAAAATTATTTATTATTATTTTTTCAAATAAATATCTCGTATTATAATGTTTTTGCAATGTATTTTTATTGTTGAGCTAGCATTAAAAGTTGTTTAGTATATGAAATGTTATTTTAGAAAATATTATTATATACTGTGCCAAGCTCTATCTGTACATTATTTTACTTATCGATAGCATCTTAAAGTTTTTTACATTATATACGCATTTATGCATTGTAGAATATTTTAAAATTCCTATTTGATATAATGTAAAGAAACATTTTGATAAAAAATACTACTGTGTACAAATATGAGTAAGATTTTATTTATAACTTTTGAAATCTTTATTTATTCTTCTAAATCTAACTCAGCCCCCTCAAAATAACCGCCCCCCGCCCTGGATACAATGCAACTGTGTCAACCTATTTTTCTAATTTTCAAAACATTTTTTATACTCGTATTCCGGAATGGCCACCAGTTTCTTCTTCGATTCGGCTTTTATTTCTTCAATCGAATCAAAACCGTATTCCCGAAGTGATCTTTTGAGTTTGCTGAACAGCCAGAAGTCACACAGTGCTAAATTAAGCGAGTAAAGTGGTTACGGAACGATATTGGTTGGATTTTTGGCGAAATGTTCACGTAAAATCGACGCAGTGTGAGCTGGTGACTTATCGTAGTGCAAAAATCAAGAGTTGTCTTTCCATAAATTTGGCTTTTTGGAAACGAATAGCTTCACTCAAACGACGTATAACACTCAAAAAATATTCTTTGTTAACCGTTTGGCTCAGTTGGAAGGAATTCATAATGCACCACACCACGGTAATCGAAGAAAATAGTGAGCATAACATTGATTTTTGAGCGACTTTGGCTCTTTTCTTTGGCACGATATTCGCTCGATTGATCGATTCTTTCTGGATCGTAAGTCTAAACCCAAGTCTAGTCATTATGCGTCCATCTTGTTCTGATAGTCTGAAAGCATCGTTTCACAGAACTCTAGGTGACGTTTTTTTTCAAAAAAATTGATTTGTTTTTGGCATCAATCAAGATATCATTCTTTTTAGGCACAAAATGTCTTTTAAAATGGTGTTGACCGACCCATTTGAAATTCCAACAATATCAGCAAGCTCTCTAGTAGACAATCGACGATTTTTCAGAACCAATTCTTTGATTTTGTCGACGTATAGCCCATCAGTAGATGTTATTGGCCGTCTTCGATATGGTTCGTTTTCAACGCGTTCTCGACCGTCTTTGAACAATTTGTGCCAATCAAAGCATTTGCTCTTGACATTGACTTCTCGCCCCAAATGCTTTCTGCAACATTCTGAACGTTTCGGCGGCCGATATTTGATTCTACGCACAAAATTTAATGCCACTTCTTTGTTGAATAATTTCAGACATTATGAAAACCAAAGAGATAAGTTCTCTTGTTCAGAAAATACAAGCGTAGCTATATGACAAATGAAGATAATTGCGTGAAATTTGGCACAGATAACTCTCATAGTACTAGCAACTTAAAAATAAAAATATTTATCCAAATCCATAAACTCGGAAAGTTTAAATTGAAAAGTTTTACTCATATTTGTACACAGTAGTATACAAAATATATTAAGGATCGTAAATGAATACTGCAGAAATCACGAGAAAATTTGATTCATTATTTAATCTCTTAATTAAAGTATTTAGATCGATTGAGATCGAAAATGTATTACTATATCTCCAATTATTAATTTAGTTGTGATTCTTTTATTTTTCATACATCGTTTTCATTATGAAATCAAGGCCATAATGAAATATAGCTTGCTATCACAAAGATAAATGTCATTTTAAATCTAAATTTTTATCATTCGATATCGTTTGGAACGTCCTTTTAAGAAATTTTAAGAAAAGAATTATTTTTCAGAACGTCGTTTACTTAATATTAATCGACTGCAAAAAAACTCGTTTCTATACGCAGATTCGCAAAATACCCGTACTCCTTAAAAAAGTAAATAGAATAAAAAAACCTCTTCCTAATAATTCATAAATGGATTTTCGTAGCTTGGCGTTCTTCCAACTTTAATTAACCTATAGACTTCTTCACCGGCTGTCGCCAACACGGAACCGAGCAGTCGATCCAACTATCTCGCGGATGGATTTGGTGCGCGGTGTACATAGGCTCGAACAACGTACGCCGGCCTTGAAAAAAAGTCGCGTGGCGGCGAGACGATCTATGCTTTTCCCTATATATATATAAATCACGGCTGGTGCGGGGGGTGTGTGGGGGGAGGCGTGTCTCTTACGTAGGTATCTCCATTTGGTCGTCGGCGAGGAAACCAGTTCGCGGGAGACAAAGGGGGAAGGGTGGCTCTCCGGCGTCCGCGCTCGCGGCCCCCGCGTGCAGCGTTCGTCATCCGCAGCCCGATTAACCCGTCATCGTGCTCGTATGTAGGTAAGAAAAAAGCCAGAGCAGTTGGAGATAGAACCGGAGTTGGAACTGGACTGCGCGGCCTCCAGCTGGGACGCGCCGGAGAGAAGAGATTATACGCGTCGCCGTGGATCGTGCCGCCCGACTATGTGGAACGGGGGGGGGGGAGTGGCTTAGGCTCATGAATTATGGAATAGCACATATAGCCGAGTGGCGAGAGCTGGTTTTGGCGGCGCGCGCCGAGGCCGCGACCTCTGTTTTGGTCTTCGAATTTATCGCGCGCGGCGGCCGCGGTCCGATGGCGGAGCGTATAGCGAGAAGTTGTATGCTCGCGCTCGCAGACGCGCTGCCTAAAACGCGGGCGATCCGGGCACAGGCTCCAGTTTCACACGTACCGATGTACCGCTAGCCAAGCTCAATTTCTCATTTCTATCGCGCCATCTTCGTTGACTGAATTGCCGCGGCGCCTCTCGCATTGGTATCGCCCGCATCTTCGTCGGTGTGCAATATATAAGCGCTTAAACGGAATTTGGACAAACACAGGAAGTACGTTTAATCGATCGCTTGTATATGCCGTTCACCTCTCTGTCTCGCTCTCCCCGATCTAGTTTCAACGACGTCCACATATTATAGGGACGTCGGTCCTCAACGCCCCCAATCGCATCTCGGATTCGCTCCCTTTCTCTCTCTCTCTCTTTCTCTCTCTTTATATATATATATATATATATATATATATATATATATATATATATATATGAACACACATACATATGCATATAAAAATAGAAAATATACGGTTGCGCATCACGCAACGGCGGATAGACAAGCGCGTTGCGGTCGTAAATCACGTTTCTAGGTATAGGATACGATATTGGGCCTCGGCTCCCATCCGCCGAAATAACCCTTGGAATAGCTCCCATAGACCGGCGGAGGGGGTCGCTTTCTCCGCGGATACTCGTTAATCCAGGAGCGGGCAGGTCGTTGGGTAGATCGGGCGCCGAGAAGGATCGCGCCGCGGACGCACGGCCCCGGCGCGCGAAATAGAGGCCAAAAGCGCGGAAGCGAGGGATCCCGGCCGGCGCGGTCGCAGACGCGCATACGCCTATAATTCTTTGTGGCCGGCGACGGCGGTTCGTAAGGGATCGGCGGTGGCGGCGGCGCATTCGCGCATCTAGGCCGTCGGTCGGCGTCTAATTGTCTACCGAGAAGCCGCGCGGAGTCTCGCGTTGTCGTCATCGGCTGCGAAGCGGAGGAGGGGCAGGGGCAGATCCGTGCGAGATGGATGCCGACGAGGCGCGACCGGCGGCCGGTACCGCTATGCGCACGCGTACGAGCACGCGTACGAACACGCGTGCGCTCCCACCTCCTACCTGCGCGCGCGTACGCGCGGTAGTGAAGTGCGCGAGAACGCGGCGGCACGCTCTACGCACCCGCGATATATTATACTGGGTCAGCCAAGGCAGTCCCCTCTAATATATATACATACATTAGGTATATGCAAAAAACAAGTAGAGACCAACCGTGGGAGAGGTACTCGGCGTATAATATACAAAAGTATGTGTATATATATTATATATATATATATATACAGATGCGTATAAGCCGAGCGCGGCGTAATCGCCCTTTAACGGTCGGCCGCGGGCGAGCCACATAATAGTTATATTCATTTTCCAAGGAGAGCCGCTATATGTCGATCTGGTCGACTCTTGCAGTCGACCCTTTTTGTTTCTCTCTTTGGAGAGTGGCTGGCAGTGACGAGTACATATATATATATATATATATATATATATATATATATATATATATATATATAATATACCACGAGCGCTGCCGGTATCTGCATTTTCATTTTTCATTGTGTAACGAGGTCTACGAGCGCATCGCCCATGGATTTGCCATGCGACGTATAAGTGAGGGCGATGGATTCGCTTTAATAAGGCGTATATTTATATCTCCTATATATATATATATATATATATATATATATATATATATTTAGTCAGCTTCCTCGGCACGGGGGTTTGTAGCGAATATGAGCCGGAAACGTACAAAATCTCAATCGGCACTCTGCTAAGGATAGCTGTGTAGATGATGGTAAATGAGTTTTTAGGAAGAAACCGTTTACGCGTACCTACTTTCGCAAGTACGAGATTATGTACAACGCGATATTTCAGACTTTTCAGAAGCAATTAAAGCTTAGTGCGGTTGTTTTCCAACGATTTTGTTTTGAAGAGACCGCATTTTCTTGCGTAAGCTTCTCTAAGTGAGAATCAGAGAAAAAGACTTTTACTTCGAAGTAATCAAGCTTCTATTGAGTTTGATTTTTTTCTTAAACAACGTATGCAATTTAAGTTTTTCGAAAACTGCGCCTCTGAAGCTATAGTTATAATTAAGTGATACATGTACAAATAAAGTTCGGATTACAATTTTTTAAAAATAATTCATTCATCTTAATCTTAAAGTACGGTCTTCAGAAATTTCTAATCGCGCGATTAGAGGATTTAACCATTTTTTCATTTAATAGGAAAGGATTTTGAAAATTTATTGCCAAATGTCTGAACAACCAGAAGAAATTTATCCGAGGATCTGAAGGCGTTAAACGAAAGTTCATCGCGAGAACTGCGCAAAATGAATGAAGTTTCAATGGTATGACGATGCATGCACGATAATACCGCAGTTCTTGAAAGATTTTCTTTCTTGCTTCCTTGCCGTGCAGTGAAAACACCTGCAGTGCACATGTTATTGCGCCAAGAAAATAGATTTTCTATAGAAAATCTCGCGGCTTCGACAAACTTCTCCGACTTTCGCAGCACTCGAAGAAACTGACACGGATAAAAAAATCCACTTGTACGCGGCAGTAACTAACGCGGAGAGGTTGTGAAATTTGCAATCGCGCCTTCGCAGCTCGGCGCGATTGCCATTTTAATTGAAAATCTAAGCCGATTAATTGCGCTCGGCTCTTCGGTTAGGGGAATACGAGTGCCGATCGACAGCTCTTCAAAAATTAGCCGAGAACGCGAGAATCGCTTGCGTATAATCGACGGACGGTGGGCTCCAGCCGGACGATACAAGGAGCGTACCCTCGATCGGGGTTCATATAGAACCCCCCTCCCCACCTCCCAACCACTCGCCCTGATCCATCTACCGCGTACACAGCGATCTCGCGCGAGGGCAAAAAGCGCCGCCGCCATCGCCGATGACCACTCGTTTCGAGCCGCGGCGATCAATAAAGAGATTGGCGCCCGTTTCTCTATTACTACGCATATCGGCCGCGCTCGCAAGCTTTGCGCCAGACCGCGCTCTCGCGCTCTTATCGATATTGAAATCCGTCCGGCGCTCGCGCGCGAACACCTGCGTTGCGCGCTAAACTGCGACGAGGGCGAGGACGACGATGCCATAAAGTCCCCTGCCCGTTCCCCTATATGTCTTAATGCGCTGTACGCGAAATTGCCCCTCGCTCGAGCGGCGAGCGGCCATCGGCGAAAACTACGGAGGAGCCTAGATGAGTGGATCGCGTCGCGAGCAGAGCGCAATTTTGCCGCGTTATCCGGCGGGGATCGCCGCCGCGGAGCGGTGGTCTTTTGTATAGACGGGCACGAAGGAGTAAGGCCGAATTTACAATAAAACGCCGGCTCGCTCCTTTCCGCCCCTATCTACATCTCCCGGGGTGTAGAGCCGAGATTCGCCTTGGACATTTCAATGCGATCATTAAAGTGGCAATTAGAGTCGGAAAAGTTTTTACGAGCTCGCCACACGCTCTCGGGCCAGGTTGCGGGCAGAATTATAGAAAGAAATCCATACAGGCGGAGTTTCGGCGGTGCGCGGCGATTACGCGAAAGGTGAAACCGTTCGCGCTGACCACTGTGAGTCTTACCGACTATAGTACTATTTAGTGCTGTGGAAAAGTACCGCAAGTGCTTTAGCGGTATATCTATGTAGTTGCATACAGTCTGTTCGGTTTTTCTAATTCCAGATCAATCCGTAAAATTGAATTCAATCAATTTTAAGCTGTGAGGCTTTTATGGAACTTCGTAAAAACCGAAATATCCGCGTTAATTGAAGATCGTAAAGACGTTATGAGGCGAATCGTTCTTATATTCATAATATCACATAGAATATTGTACGGTATAGTAAACTGAGTATATTAATAAATAAATTTGTTGCCACGTGCGGGTATTCATTTCGAATTTGACAATTCGTGCAAATGCACGTGTTTATGGGAACGATAAATGACAATGTAAAATATACGGTTTTGGTAATCTAGATAATGATAACAAAATCCTGAATATAAGTACATTTTTAAATCTGTATAATAACATGAAAAATTACATCACCAAATGTGTTATTCCATAATTACGTCGAAATTTCTTTAAATTTTGATGAGTTAATTGAGTTAAATTTTTCAATTCCAAATTTTGTATAATAATTTGTTCGTGGCGTTTCTGGAAATACTTTTCATGACTTTTATCTTGTGTGCTTAAAAAAAGTAAGGCTTTAAAACTCATAATTTACGATAAATTAGAATTTTTTATGTCTCCTTAATAAATGCTGCGCGTATTTCAGTGAACATAGCATCCTAATTCGAAAATAATTATGTTCAAACTTCTAAACGTATACTAATATTTCCTTTATCCAAAAAAGCAGACATCCAAAGTCATTTTTGTAATTTATTATTGAAAAAAAACCTGCCGTGAACATTATTTTAATAGCTTAATTACGTGCTACTTTCCTATACATAAATTATAATTGTCGTAACCCGCGCGAATATTCCCATGCGTCAGCGCGGCAGGAAAAAAACTTTCTCGCGCAGCAAAAAAAAGACCGAAGACAAAAAACATCGAACGATCGTAAATGGCGACGGTATAGAAACCAAAATTGAGCTAACCGCTGGACGCATATTCGCTCGAAAACTCTCGGCGGTCTAGCGCGCAGGTCTCCCGCCCAGCTCTAAAGCCCGACAGCACAGAGTCGGACAGGGAGGGGAGGGGGGAGGTATCCCGCGTTTGCCCGATTTACCTACGTTTTCTGCCCGCGACCGCATCAGGGCTTCCTCTCGCGCTCCGACGTCTAATCAGCGCGGTGCATCTGATGGCGAGCGAACTTTCCGTGCTGCCTGCCCCGGCGCGATTAGATAGTTGAGATTTGCCAAGCTAGATTAGCGATACGCTCGAGTAACTTTCTCTGTTTCCTCTGCATTTATATACCATACGCTTTACGAAGAGTTGGTCTTTAATGCGACTTTTAATGCGGAAACTTGGACGAACTCTTTCTTCTTTATTTATTTTTATTTCTCTCTTTGATGCCTAGCAATAGAGCAGCAGGTACCACCTTTCTCTGGGGCACAACGTAGGGCTCTCTCTCTCTCTCTCTCTCTCTCTCTCTCTCTCTCTCCTCTCTCTGTCTCTCTCTCTCTCTTTCTTTCATTCTCCATCGCTCTCGGTCTAACGCTCTGTCTCGCAACTTCGTGGTTTACGGTGACCGAGGAGCTATATGCTAGCCACCGCTCTCGCAGCTTCTTTAAGCGACTTTCTTACGTATACCGTGGGATCTGATTAGATCGGACAGTTCGCCGCTTCTACATACGTGCGCCACGGCAGGTAAATTATGCAGCGTGCGCGCGAAACGTCAACTCCAGCTACTGTGTTGCTTCAGAGAAGGTTTCAGATGGTGAAAAGAGGGATGGGGGGGAGGGGGAGGGAAAACGACAACGATTGCTTATGTATATATGTATACGCCTGGCACTTTTTCCTCTGGAAAATCGTGCGCGCGCCAAGGCTGACGGTTGGGTTAGCTTGGGTTAGCGACAAATTTAAGCGTCCGCTGAAATTGCGCATGGAATACATACATGTATATATATATATATATATATATATATATATATATATATATATATATATGTATATATATACATATACACATATATATATATGTATATATATATGTATATGTATGTGTGTGTGTGTGTGTGTGTGTATGTCTATGTATGTATATGTATGTATGCATATAAGTGGCTCACGTAATTAGAGTCAAAGCTTAAAGAGAGTCACGATTCGGAATGCAAAACCTCTTGCCGCATCATTTATAAGCGAGAAGGCGCCTCTGATAAAAATTACAGGGGAAACCATTGGGCGCTCTCGCTTGGCTAGGTAAAGGTGGGTATTATGTATAATTTAAATTTATGTAATATATAATGTTGTACATAGAGAGAGAGAGAGAGAGAGAGAGAGAGAGAGAGAGAGTGAGAAACAGAGACACTTTGGAACTATTGTTCGCGGTAATTAAAAATAATTATATTGACTAGAGCGGTGTGTAAGTATGCTATATTCCGAGCTCAGAATTTTTAATACATGTTTACATATGTTCCACTTACAATTTGAGAATGAATATCAGAACGACAATCTCAGTGACTTCACGAATTGCGCTAATTAGTTTTAATTCGCGATGGGCTTTAAGCTCGATAAAGAAGCGTTCGTATAACTAGAAAGTTGAGAGAAGCCGGATCGTTGCGGTTATATAAACCGGATATTTGGGAATGCTCTCATCCAAGACTTAGTACCAAAGGCATAAGAACAACGCCTTTATCGTCACCAAGTACTTCTAGAGCCTGTGCGTGAGTGTGTGATGCGTGTAATATACAAACTATATGTATGCGTAAAAGTAAGAGCAAGATACAATGGTACTTCAAAATCTTTCGTGCTGCACGCGCCGGCTCGAAGGGGTGAAAGGGAACGCGCTGTTTTACACGCGCGCCTGTCCGCGTAGCGAAAATCGAAGCGAGACCGCGCGAGGTCGAGTGCGCGTTAGCGTAAGCGAGCGGCGTTAAACCGCTGCGGGGCCGCGCTTTTTGAATTATCGGCGTATCCGCGATATTACTCTACTGCGGGGGTTCGCCGCTCGCTTACGCCTTTACTGAACCGCCAATCGCCGTCGAAGGCCTCTGCCCGAACAATGTAGGTCGAGCACATTTTTCTCGATTCGCACCTGCACTTTTTTACTTCTGTTTTTTTTTATCGACTGACCCCTTCCGCCCGGCTCTCTTTTTCCCCTGCGCGATATTTTTTTTCTTCTTTCTATAATATATTGTTATATATTTTCTCCTCGACTTCTCGCGGAGCGTGCTTTGTTTTGCTCTTTGTCAGCGTGAAATTCAGCTCGCCGTGCCACTGGAAAGCACGGAACAATCTGTATATATATATAGACAGTCCCCCTGAGAAGAGTAACGTTATACACCGTCAAGAGATTCGTTCGCATCGAGTTCAGGACGACGACGATCGATGATCGAACGTCACGCTCAACGGCTTTTGCTTTTTTCTCCGATTGTTCTTCCTTCTCCTTGTACCCTGGCAATAGCTTAGTTCTTTTATCAGATTTTACTATTTTCTGATGTTACTTATAATACTTCCGATTTTTTAAACCCTTCATTCTATTACATACTTTTTAATTTTAGAAATTAGTGCAAAATAATATTTTTATTATTTTGTAATTTCATGCTAAAATAAAACCTATACTCTTTTTCCGTTACAGTATATGCAATATTTCTTAAAAACATAATACATAATTATTGAATTTTATTCTGTCTATTTCTGCGTACTGGTTTACTTTGATTATTACTATTACAGTAGTTCAGCGAATCTTACGATATTATTTATAATTACGTTATATATATATATATATATATATATATATATATATATATATATATATATATCATACAATTATAAAAATATAAATTTTCTTATTATTTAATTTATTGAAGTAATGTAAAACAGTTTTCTTTTAAAAGATAATATTACGACTATTACAAACACAATATAATAGCTATCAAAACAGTGTGAATTTCAGTCTTGCATATTTCTAAATATGAATTTACATGCAATATTCTCACCTACATTCTTGTTAAAAACATATTGCAAGTATATAAAACTTGTATATTAAATTGTTTATTTATTTAATTAATCAATGTAGAAAAGTGCTTTTCTTGAACATTTAAAAATAATTATGAAAAATGAAGACTTTTTAGTATTCAAATGAACGCAATTTAATACCTGGTGAATTAATTATTTTATCTGCAGCTATATATTTCTAATAATTACTACTGATTTTTTCATAAATATTATAAAAATAGTACATTATTTTTATCTAATAACGATTTAATTAATGGAGTTTATTTGTAGATAATCATTACCCTAATGAGACGTATAATAATGAAATAAACTCCATTATTATTAAATCATTATTAGATAAAAATAACAAACGTTTAAATATATAATTAGTAACTCCTATTGTAGTTTTCTTACTGTATCCACTGACTGACAATATTGTAAAAATAACTTTCATACTTTTCATATTTTAAATATTGAAACAAAAGTTATATAAATTAAATCAGCTCATTTACAACAGTTTACAAATGGGTTGATTCTCTACGCGCTTAATACAGTTACATCCTAAACAAACTCCGTGACGCTTTGGTGTAATTTGCATTTTAAAAAAGAGAAAACATATATAGTACATCGGTTTATCATTATAATGTAGGTTGAAAAATGACAAAGCTACAATCGGTGTGCAAATTACGATATTGTCGAGGGCTTCACTCGAGCTGTCATGATTTCAATATTAAACACGAGGAGACGGCATTTTACAATCGACTCTTCAGTCATCTCTATAAACACACACTTGAAATCTCGATGGCATCAATATGTTAATTTTCGTGAAAGTCTCGCGTCGAACGTCTCTTGAACCGATCGGTATTTCAGTATATGTACATGTATATACACTCATATGTATATATACATTTATAAACATATATATGAACAATACACGATCTTCAAAAAACTGCCGTCGTCACGCAGGCTTGCAAAAACTGGGGGAGAAAGTAATCAATTCGAGATATCAAACAATCCGCCTGTCTCCGTACACAGGTCGGAGCTGGTCAGGGAATTTACACACACGCGCGCGCGCGCGCGCTATGTCCCTATATATATATATATATATATATATATATATATATATATAAGAATCTCCTATACCATGCCCTCGTTTCAATTACACTCCCCTGCCCTTCTACTTAGCGACATGTGCGATCGCGCGTTTTGCATTTCACGCGGTGAAATTACGCCCGGGGCAGACGCGCGCGGGATCGATATCGGGCAATGACTTTTGTCGTTCGTAGCGATTGGAAATGGCACATAGGTCGGCGGCCGGAACAGCGACGATTGCGATGCTGACCCGAGGTCCGCGACGAAGTTACATCTCTTTGGGCGTCCCGACTTTGATCTTAATGTATAACGGTAAGGTGTAGCGCGATAGGCTTCCATTCCTCGCGTCTGCTCGGAAGATGATGTGTATATATAGTAATAAAAGAATTTCATTCCGTAACTCAAAAGAGAAGCGGCTCCGAAGCGACGGGACACAGTGCTGAAGCTATATATCTATTGAACGAGAAAGAAGGGGAACAGAAGATGGAGACAGAGTAGAGAGAGAGAGAGAGAGAGAGAGAGAGAGAGAGAGAGAGAGAGAGAGAGAGAGAGAGAGACGGAGAGAAAATAAGAAAGGAGAAAACGATACACGCATTGAGATATTGAACTGTCGAGTTCGAGGAAGGCCGCGGACGGCCACGGGTACTTGTCGTTTATTAACGGCAAGATATGACTAAAACGTCGATTTATAAGTATTTACGCGCGCGGTAATGCGCAACAGCACTGAAGCATAGGTCACGTCTAGCGACGGAGTCCATATACAAGGGAACGGGCCGAAGACGCGGCTCTCATACGAGATTTCTTGTCGACGCGTTTCCAACTGATCTTACGGGTGTCACTACTTTGCGCTTTAGCCGGCATCAGAAACACTTTCTGCACGAGGAGAAAGTTGACCCTTCGTCGTTCGAAATCGAAATCTATGATGAGTTTTGTTTTGGTCGACATACTCGAGGACGAGCAAAATTACTCTTCTCTTACATTTGTCGATGCTTCATGTCGAGAATGATTGCGATATCTTTTTAGCATTTCAGAGCTGGATACTAATTATATGTTATATGCTTTTGTTTACCCCTAAAGAATCTTTTGATTCACAATTAATTCGAGCTTCTACATTTAACAATTATAAAAAAAACTTTATCGACTGAACCTTGAAAGCTATCCAACTGAGCTTCTATTTTAGACTCAATTCTAACTAAATTTCTCCTTAATTACTAACCATAAAGTAATTGTATTGCATATGTCGCTTTTATATTCCTCTTTGTTGTAAAGAGAAGTCAGATTTTTTACGTCAAAATCAAAATATTCGATTGTTCCCACTTATAAAACTTTAGATTAGGATATATATGAAGTTATACACATAAATACACATACCTAATTCATATATAATCTGATAGTTCAGCTTCTGTAATATCCGAACATCCACTGTGAAGATGTAATTAAAATAAGTTGAAATGGAAAGCTCGTCTCGATGCGATGCTTGTATATGATCTAGATTTTTTATTGAATATTTATCTCAATCATTTTCATTATACTATCGCAGAATGGATCAACTTCGGTAATGGTATTTTTTCATATATGCATGTAATTTTCTAAGATTTTAGTCTGTAATTTATACCAATCATCAATCTACGCTACATGAATATGTTAACAATAGTTTCTATAGTTTTATTCGAGAAATATCTAAATATGCAATGCCCTCCACTTATAGTAACACTCGCCTGTAGAAAGTAATTATGTTCTTAATTATATAGTAATTTCAATATTACTTTTATATTTCCTGGTATGCAGGCTTTCAATAGCGAAAGATATGAATACTATCTCTCTTCTGTCTAGGTTTTTTCTATCTTCTAACAGTGGTAAATGTTCTTTTCAGTAATAGAACTCAATCAGTAATATTATTAATGTTACAATTAAAAGCACGCTACATTTTTATAATGGCACTAATTACGATCCCCTCCACGTCGATTTCTCCCTCAATATAACGTGTTATTGAATGTAGAGATATATACTGAAAATACTGAAGAAGTAATTTACCTAATATAACAATCAATCAAAATTTTGATTATTATTAACCACATTAACTTAAGTTAATATTTTTGTACTTTTCGAGTTTTTTCGTTTTGGATAGAGTCTAGAAGTTTCTGTAGATTTTAATCATAGCCAGTTAAATTTACAGTTAAATCTGAAGGCCATACTGATAAGCTACTATTTTCTGAATTGGAATCTTATAAACATCCCAGCTGGTTTTTTAAACATTTTAATTTAAAAGTAATACCGCTATGATCTGAGATGTCCATATAATAAAGCGAATGTTGAATAGTAGAATTGACAGAACCTAGATCAAAGTCAAGGACCTTCCTTTGGTTTGCTTTAACCAGATTTAACTCAAGTCAGTAGCTTACCCAGAGTTAATGGACTAAAATAACTCTTCAAGTTATATACTTCAACACAGCTTTCCCCTATCATTGATTTCAGTGTTCTCTCAAGTCAGGTGATGTGCATTGTGCATTTTGTACCTTTTCCATACATGACATAAATATTTTTTCATTGTATGTAAGATAAACTGAATATACGGTTTCGGTTCTTTTATAGTATCATGGTCGTGGAAATTGAATTGTATGATTTGCACTCCGTAAAATTTTAGGCCGGGAATCGAATGAAATTTTAGTCTCATATTCAAATGCAATCTATGGGATATAACAAATAATTATTTTTTGTACGGATTCATTGTAGTAGTTCTTTGTAAAGATTTGTTAGTAGGATTTCTGTTGAGAAAAAGGACATATTTATTATAGATCTTACGACGATTTCTAGCCGGAATATAAATATACGGCAAGATCTTACATCAAGATTCGATGATGAATACCTAGAAATTTCTAAAGGGAGTGTTATATTGTAAATATATATACTATATTTAAGAATTGTTGCTGTTTGATTTAAAAAAAAAACCGATTGTAACATTGTAAGGTAAATATTAATCTGTCATATTTATAAATCTTAGTTTAAACATATAAATACAATTAAATTGGATCGGAAAACAACGCAATGTTATAGAGAAAAAAGAAGTATACAAGTTTTACAGTGCATCGATGCTAGCCATAAATATGAGTAGTTTTAAGCGGAGATTCATAATTCGACGCTACAATCAATTTCTGAGCTTGAGAGTCTGTCGAAAATAAATTATGCATCTTTTCGCAATCCTTTGTACCATGCAATTATTCGAAATCGTATGAATAAAATATAATAGTCGCACGTTAATGGCGAAGGAGATTCGTATTCTTTATTTCAAATAAACCAGCATCGTTGCCTAGGGTCGGGGCACAGGCAAAATAATTCCAATGAAGCTCGTTATTGCCATCTGCGCGCGATGCATTAAAATCACCTCGCGAAGCAACCAGTCCCAGCGCTCCAGCCATAGAAACTCGTCTACAAGGTCACGTATTCCATTGCTACCCTATTTCTCAGAAGCCGATGGTGCATGGAGCGCATATTGCATATATTTCTTTTATCGCGTTGTAGCTCGCTTGCTCGCTAGCTCTGCGGTTACATCAGATGTGTATAGGGTCGATGGCGTACAGGTATATCATATATATATATATCGAGGTGTGTAACGCAATCGTCTGGCGCACGATCCTGCCGAGAGCGCGTACAATGCCCGTATGATACTCCAGTGCCGTATATATATATATATATATATATATATATATATATATATATATATAGAGAGAGAGAGAGAGAGAGAGAGAGAGAGAGAGAGAGGGGGGTTTGCACCGGCTCCACTGCTTTGCGGCTTTATCATTTCGCGCGATCGCGTCTGTTATATAGCGAACACCGAACTGGCCCCCATAACTAACAAAATCTCTCCACTTCTCAGTGTGGCAGCCTTTTGTGACCTCTGGCATTCGTTGTAGATGCACCGATGCATAATTCATACTCGCTCATAGTTTTATCAAAAAGCATGGCGTAAAATATCCAGGGAGATTGAAGTCTTTTAAAAATTAGAAATTTAAACTAACATTTATACTAGACGGCTTCTCAGTTCAATAGTTAAAATATCAAGTCAAGTTGTATTCATGCAGTTTATGTAGCTTTGAAGTTTACTCAATGTTATTGGCAACACATTTTCGAAGGGGAATTTTGATTGCAATGGAATCAATTAATCATATCGAGTATTTTAAACTATTGTTTATATATATATATATATATATATATATATATATATATATATATATATATATATTGGTCTGTATGGGAATTACAAATCTTTTTTACACATAAGGATTTATGTTGAAATTCAACAATTCAACTATTTAAATAATCTTTACATAAGAATGGTGACCTCAACAATACAAGCAGTTAAAATAATTATTACAAATTGTCATTCACATGACATCGAGTGTGACCTCGTTTAAAGTTTATTATTATTTAATTATTTCGAGGACTTTGTTACTATGTCAATATTTGCCTAGTTTCTATCAGTTCAGGATATTCATCGCTTTAGTTTCTCCCCTCCCTTTTTCGTGTACAATAGCAAGGATCATTATAGATCGAAGTGTGAATTGTACGCAGCGGTATTGTACGAATAATCGCATTACAGGGACAGCTGATTTTTCTCAATAAACTCAGCCCCAGCCGTCACGCAGCTGCAGCCGCACAAAAGAGAGAGAGAGAGAGAGAGAGAGAGAGAGAGAGAGAGAGAGAGAGATAGAAAGAGAGAAAGGATTCTTTGTCTCTTTTAGGCGTGCATAGATACACACTGGACCGTGCAATATATATATATATATATATATATATATATATATATATATATATATAATGCACGAACATTTATATATGAACATTCTATAAGTACGTCATACTCGCACCACTTTGAAGCTTTTGAAGAGCGTTTGATAACACCGCCGTGCAGGTATTAGATATTCTCGCAGATTGTACAATCTTCAAAAGGGATTGGGAGGAAACGCAAATATATGGCGCCGTTGTTCCAAGCGATACGCAGTCCCCAGACCGCTTCAAATCTACATTGTTTTCTAATGCTATATAGTTCCATGCGCATTCCAGCTAATTGCAATAATCTAAGAGTCGGGAATGGTTCTCCGGTATTATCCATCGTGTCGCTCAACGGCAGATTCCAAACGTATATATAAATATATATATATAAATATATATATAAATATATATAAAGTATCGAAGGTATATAATAATAACTGTAAATAACAAACGCGCGTCTATATATAATCGCGTTCGCTCAAGACGTGTTTATAAAACGTCGCGGCTAGTGCAGAAGATGAAAGTTTTAGATTCGCCGAGCACTTCCTCCGCGGCTTTCGCAATTACCTACCAATATTATAAGTTTTATTATGATGCGACTTCTATACCTATACATATAGGAGATTATTTTAGAAAGTGATCGAAGCCGAACGGCGACAACATTTTTAATTGTCATTTGCTATAAGCGATTGACGCTCCAATCTAAAAAATAACCGAAACTTACGCAAGCGACCCGAAGGATCCTTACGTATATAGCTGATAATGATGAACATTGTTAGAGGATGATAATATGGCCACTGCTATTTTAACAGAATAATCATTGTTTTGTCTCGAGATGTTAATAAATTTTAATAACGTTAATTACTTTTCTAACATGAAAACAGTACACCGATCGAATCAAATTTGATTTCACTTTTATTTGTGATCTGCGAGTTTAATATGATCCATCAAGAGATGATTTAAACATCTCACCTGCCCATATATATATATATATATATATATATATATATATATATAATCTAGTACACATACACAAACTTCATCAAAGTTTCTCCAAAATTTCATTACGTTCGATCCGAATGACTGGCCAAAAGGCATACTCGCCAAAATAACGAGTACGTTATCTTTAAAAATAAATCTCATCTTCCATTGAATAAAAAGAAACAAAGAAATTTTTTTATATGTATGTAATATATATATATATATATATATATATATATATATATATATATATATAAATACGTACATATATATGTACACTTGGAGTGTATATCGATATTGCATAGCCTGGCTTTTACGATAGAGCAGCGGCTTTGCAAAATGCCGATGCGATTTTCATGCTCGATTCGATACGTGCACGGTTATGGATATATGATTCGTCTGCGTATTATTATATAGTCCATAGTGACCTTCCACGTCGAGTTTCTAGATTTCGCGGCTCGATTTAATGGCTCGCGCTGCGAACTCGAGTTGACACGTGCGAGCCAGGCTGGAGGTAATCAACAGAGTAATGGTAAATCACTATATAGAATGAGAAAGCCAGTCAAATCGAACTTGCCATAATTCTCTTTTATAATTGTATATACGGCAATGTATACGTGTATAAGCGTATAAGAAGCGAGTCCAGTGCGAATGACTAAAATAGGAGAGAGGGAGAGAGAGAGAGAGAGAGAGAGAGAGAGAGAGAGAGAGAGAGTAAGGATGTATACCAGGAAGGCATGATTTCATTGTTTCTGACATAATTGAATTTTTGACAAATCATATTGGAGTATTGGATGCACGCGATGAATTTTCGATTTATATAGTAAAACTAAGCGAATTGTGTGACGCGCAAGTTTCGAAACTGATTGTTTGAAGCTCGATTTAAACTTCGATTTCAAATTCAATCTAAATAATGCCTTTAATTAATTTAAAAAAGAAAAAGAACTACCAAACAGTATTTAAAGCCGCCGGAATAATGTCCGCAGCGCCCAAAGCGAAACTTGACACGAGGAAAAAAATAAAATACAATTCGCCTCGTCGTTAATTTTCGTGCTGCGCTCGAAATTCGTCCGGAATTATTTTAATACGCTCGATACGTTTTGCATCAGCTGAAATTGTTTTACCGGTTTTTTACAGCCGAATCAAATTATTCAGAGAACTATTAGTGGTAATAAAGCATCGCTGCGAAAGAAATATATAAGCGCTTCCGAACGAAACAATGGGATGTCGAAAGTGTAAAAATATTCATTTTAACGGATGTAAAATCCACGATGTGAAAACAGAGTCGGGACGGTCTCTCTATCTTTCTTTCGCTCTTTCTGCAACTGGGCGCAATAAAAAATATGCGCGCGCGCGAGCGCGCGTACTGAAACGAAGCAACAGGAACTCTGGCAATTACAAGGTGTGATCGATCCAAACTGCTTTTTCTACTGTCTGAGCTGCTGTAACTGGGTTTAGGACTTCCAAGAACGTGATTTCTCTCCGAGACAACGCAAATCATTCTCCCATTTGAATGCTGTTGCTTCCATGGAAAAACTATACATCTCAACGTTTTTTCAAGCCATTTATATTCCGCGAAAATGGTAAATGAAAATTTAATTCGACCATTATACGAAAGGATTTTCACTTAATCTTATTACTTCTCGAGGAAAGTCATTGTTGCAATTTTATAGAGTCGTATGCTATGTGCATCGAGCAGATTTGATCCCAATTTTACGTTCAACGTACAAATTTTCTATATATTCTGCTATCGAAGCGTTCATTAAATTACATTGTGTATTGGTATATTTATATAATTATCATTAGTAATTCATTGATTATAAATAAAGTAAAATCTATATGTAAATAGCTGTCGCAATATAAATATATATTTGCTTAATGGTAACAAGCCTAAACTTTTCAGCGTAAATTTTTAACGCTTTTACTTATACTAAAAAGGAATTGTTTTTTTTATGACCTGAAGAGCAAAAAGTTTGGATTTGGGTCAGTGCGTCTTTTTACAGACACTAATTACATTTTTCGTGAACCCTGCGCAAACAAAATAATTACACACGCTTCGGAAACTGCAAATAGCTTTAAAAACATAATAACGTATTTACTGATGTTTTGTTGTCCTTTTCCCTTTTGGCAAAAAAGGGGGCGGCAAAGGACACCTCGCATTTCAGACCTCTATACAATGCAATTCGTATTCGCCGCGCTCTGTGTGCGAGTGTGCGCAGAGGAGAATAAAAAGAAATAAAAAGAGATTGGCTTTCCCCCAATTCATGTCGAAGCTCAAGTATCAAGCTTTAATACCGCCGATTTAACGAGTCGAGAAATTGCAACGAAGCGATATATACTCCAGCTTTTTGCGTCCGCGCCCGAAAGTCGCACAAACGCGTATCCGCGAGTTTTTGCGTCTCGCAATTTTACCATCTTTTAATCGAAAAACGAAAGTTCGCGCGCGCAAAGAAAACCGGAGCCGGCGTTTCCGCGTGATCCGCGACTGCTTTGGAGTTACGCAAGTGCATCGCGCAAAGAAAAGGCGCTCCCCCTCCGCAGCCTTCCCGGGCGACTCGCGAACCACTCGCGCGCGCGTCATTGTTTGCCAAGAGGGTCTTTTTCGGCACGCGGGTAATTACACGGCCGTCGCGCCGACCACCTCCGCTCCGCCTCCCCTCCCCCCCCCCCACCTCGAGCGAGCTCACGATAATTACAGGAGCGCGCGCGCATCGGGCATCGAGGAGTACGTACGGCTACTAACGAGTAGCGCCGGTCGCTGGCAAAGGAACAATTACGGCCCCACGCGGGCGAGGAACCTGCGCGCTCGCGCTCCCGATTCTCGCGGGGTATATTGAAATGCACGCGCGGTTGCGCGGTGCGGTACCGATTATTGACGCGCGCGCGTAACTTTCGCGTTCTAGCCGGGCGGGAAGAGGGACGGGGTTCGAGGCAGGAATTGCGAGCGTCTTTCCGCAAAGTGCGCATGGGCGAGGGAGAGAGGAAAGGGCGGAGCGAGCGCGCGTTGGTACTATATACTTATATATATATTTATACTCGTTGTTTCGTCAGAGCGCGCGCGCGGGTGTGCGCACGGGTCGTTGGAAGATAATCGCTCGGGCCGCATCGTCGCTCGTCGCGGCCGCTGCTCCCGAGGGATCGCGACTTTTTGCGTAACTCGCTCTTTTCGCCTCTCTAAAAGACAGGGGAAGAGAAGAGCTGCCTGTTACGCTATAAATCTTTTTTGTCAATTGTGCAAGTTTTTTTTTCTCTTTTTCTATGACTCGATATTTCGATCAATTTAATTCATTTATCGTAGGTAGATAATTAATGAGATTCCTAGTTTCTATCAATAAGTCTATTGCGAGACACCCGAAATTTATTTAGTAATATTTATGTTATAATTTTATTCTGAATATTAAGGACGTATAGTTGTGTCCAAAATTTCAACTACTTCCTTAGAAAAACAAAATTCTATATATTCTTATCGATGTTGCTTTTTTACGTTCAGTTGCATCTCATATTATTATATAATAAATTTAATAAAGGAAATATATAACTCGCTTACTTTCGAAAACTTTTTTCTTTGAACGAGTTTCTTTCTATTTCAATAACAAAACAGGAGAACTTGGTAATTCGAGAAAACTAGAGTAGATGACAGAATCGGCTTTTTACTTTTAGTCAGTACGAATACATTACTATAATCCCAGGTACATTCTTCAATTCGTTACAGTTTTAATTTCGTATACCAAAATAATTTCTCTTTGCGTAATGGTTAGTTTCTCGTACTCCTTTAGAGATAGAACTTCGAGCCATTTCTTTGCTGGTATCTTCGAAAAAAATTCATAAAAAAGTTTATCATAAAAATGCCGGTGCAAATTCAACAACAACCGCACAGCTGTATTTCTGTTACCTCGTACTCGAACTCAATTCAAAATTTCATTCTTCTGAAATTAAACGTTGCTTTCATATTAGAAATTTTATTGTCTCAATTGAAATTAATTGAGAGACTAAGTGGCTCTAGTGCATTTGAATAAACTATACTCAATGGGTATCTGCGGTCTCCAGTATAATACACATAAGTGTACTTCCTGTATAAAGAATCATATTATTCCAAACAACAGAGACCTAAAACCTTTATTATCGAAGGAATATTTTTATTCCTGATTTGATCTTTCAGTTCGTTGGATTTTTCTAAATCCACAGATACATTTTTCAATTGCCTTCTTCTTTTACGCCTTACTACCTCATAGTCATTGTTCATTATTTATATATAACTATAAAAATGGTTCAAGTAAGAAAATCGATAGTTGCAGCGTAAATTGCATTTATTCGTTCTTTTTCTTTTTTTCTTTGTGAAAAGAGTAATAAGTTGTAAACGGGCGTGTATATATATAATTGAAACGAACGAGGATTCCGAGGAGGATAGACTGTATAGAGTACATACAAAGTATAATGACAAAGTGAAATCGTGCCAATCTCGAAAAAGATATCAACCCACACCTAGCTGGGCTCGCGCGTGCAGACAAACATTTTACCACTTATTTACTGTCTGCGAACACGAGAAGCGTATCTTATTCAAGTAGATCGCGGCAGTAGTATATACGGCGAGGCATTAGAGCTCTCTGTTCTTGCTCTCTCCCTTAATCTCGCGCGCCCGCCCGAAGTCCCGGACGAAGTTCAAGTTACAAGCCGCGCGCCTCCGCCTCCGCGGCCGCCGAGCCGTTCGATAAAATCGCGCCTCCCTGCTACCACGTATACTTTGTCCTACGATACGGAGGAGCTCCGCCAGCCTCGCATCCTCGTGCTCGGTCGGCGGACGACGCGTGAAAAATCCCGCGCAGCTCGCCGTATAAATCCGTATAAATACGGAGCGCGCTCGAGCGCCGACGAAGATGCCGCCCTAGAGGGTATACGTAACGCGCTTTGTCCCGCGAGGCGACGCGCCGCGCGCCCGGGCGATTATTTTCGACGGGGCGCGCGAGCGGCCTATACCTAGAAGTCGCGGCCCGCGGAGTGAAAGTTAGACGGATAATAATAATCCCGCGGCTGACTCACCCGGCTCGCTAGGAAGACAATGGGCTGAAAATATTCTGCCCGCGAGCGCGGAGCCCGCAGCATTCATTGACCAATTGAGGCAATTTAGCGAGGCGACGCGCCGGAGAGGGAGAAAGAGGGCGACGTGGCCGCCCGGCGTATACGTGCGCGCGCGCGCGCGCTAGTTAAGCCGAGCGGCGCGGCTCCCGCCTCCTCTCCCCCTCCTCTCCTCCCCCTCTACCGCTCTCTTTGTGCGCGGACGAGACGCGCTCGCGGAGACGCTCGCGAAGAGGGCGCGATGCAGCGCCGGCTACGGGTCTTGAACTTGAATCCACCGTCGTCCCGTAGCCTCGCGTGCCGCGCTCGCGCGAGAAACAATGCGAGATGCGCTCGTTAAATTGAAACTGTGACGGGTGTCGGGTTTTTTTGAGCCGCTTGCCGTACCATCGGGCGACGGTCGCATTGTGCCCCTCGAGAGAAGCGAGGCTGTTTTTTCTATGCATACATATGTGGTGTACATGTGTGTTTGTGTGTGTGTTTACGTATGTATCTGTCCATTATACGCGAGCGTCCGGTAAAGGCGCGCGGCTCCGCGATGGGAGCTCCGCTCGTGGAGTTTCCCAAAATGTCTCGACTTGGAAGAGAAAGCCGCGAGGAATTGCGCGTGCGCGCGCGGAGGGATACGAACAAAAGAGGAGCGAGATTTAGTTATAGAAATCACGCGATTGTAACGGCGCACACGGCGGAGGTTTGGCCCGGCCGTCGATTTTTACCCCGATTTTTACCCCGATTTTTACCCCGATTTTTACTACGATTTTCAACGATCCAAGAGATAAAGTGGGAAAGTCGCGCCTTTGTCGTAAGTGGTGGAAAAAATTTTATCGGTTAGTATGGGAAGACTAATTATTATGTACGCTCGTATTTGGAAAATTTAAGTGCGCGCAGTCTATGTTGCGCGGTGCTCTGCGAAGATCTCTTGTCGTGGGAGTACATAGATGCGAAAATCTCATCGAAAAAATTGTAATATATGCTGAATGTACAATGTCATAAACGAGTATGCAGCGATCCTTTCGAAACTATAATTATTGTTGCACAAAGCCAGACGAGTATAATGAAAAGGAACTGTACAAAATATGAATTGGGATATTGCAATCGTCGCATTTGACGAGAATTGAAACATTATCATTAATTTCAATGAAAGTCATAATATCTTGTACATGTTTTTACCAATGTTACTTTGGCCGACTTTGGCAGTATTCATAAAAGCTAATAAACTCATTCAAATTATATATACACGGTTCAGCGGAAAATATCTTTACAACATGAACGTAAAACATGAAAAATTAATTCAAATTTAAGTGGAATGCAATTAAAGATGATTTGCAAAATTATAGTTAAAAATAAGCATTCTTGAGACACTGTAACTTTTGGAACTGATAAGCATTATTAGATGTGCTGTGGTTACTTACAAAATGAAAGGCTCGCCAAAAATGATTAATAATAATTGCCCCTCGTATGATTCAGTTAAACTTGTGCTTCGTGTTAAAATTTGCATGTTAATATCCAGCAACTGTGCCTTTAAACGGCATAGATATAAATTTTCAATATTACCCAAGAAGGCTAAATAAAGTATCAGCTTTTATGTTGTGTATTTCGAAAAAAAAAGTCATTTTCAGTTTTCTTAAAAGCGGCTAGTTAAATCCAGTTCATTAGCTGTAAGCTTACATGTATACTATACGTATGGATAATTGAAAAAGTAAAAAGATTACCGCAACGCAAGAGGTAGCGTCGGAGCTCCCGTCATTATCGACTCTCTTTCTCCTCTTCCCTTTCCCTGCTTTTAATTTCCGAGTTCCAGCTCAGCTTTTAACGGCGCCGCGGCGAGGTTTTCCTTTAACGCGTGACTGGACGTGCCGCTTGAAAAACCTCGCTAGTCCGCAAGTTTCCTGCGTTATTCTCGTCTCTTTTCTAAAACGCGCGCAATTCTCTCATCTGCAAAGCCAATTTCATATACACATGTACGACACTTGCGCTCGCCAGCGGATAGGCAATTTACTCGCTTTTTCCCCGCGGCTACGTGTTCTGCGCGAGCCTTCTTCCTTCCTCATTGTGTACGCGTCTACGGGATATATAGCGTCTATTCAAATACTGTCGATTTAAAACAATTCACCTCAGCTCGTATTTTTATTTACCACCGCCTCCGGTTCATATATCCCTATATTTTTATCCGCGCGCTACTATATAACCCTTCGTTCTTATTTTTCTCGGCCAGGCTATTTCTTCTACGGGCTGGCTAACCACGCGCGCGGACGTGCTCCGGAGAGATCGGGAAAGAGAAAAACCTGGCATCGAGTATATATCGAGGTAATGTAAGTATAACTTGAGTTTTTCTCCATTTTCGCACGTGAAATCGATTGCGGAACGGAAAAAATCGATTATACACGACAGCTGCAGTAACAATCCGTGTGCCTTAAGCAGTTTTTCTTTTGTTTGGAAATGCTATATACAGACTTTAGAACCGCTACAGGTTTATTTTCTCGCCCTTTTGCAACGTTCTGTTCTTATTGCTAGAGTTTTTAATATTCAGCCAAGCTGTGCGTATATTTCCAGTAAAATGTTTTCTAATTTTTACGAGTACGAAATACGTAACGGCAGCGCCGCGACGACAAGTGCGCGCTTTAGAAATGAGAAAGTCAAAAGTACACGTCCCCGCGAAAATTTCATTTACGTGCCGCCAGATATTCTAATTATACACATATACGTATATATGTGCTTTTTACAGGCTATTAATGAGCAGAGGTGTTTCACGAGATCACGATTATTGCCAATAGAAATACTAGATAAAAAGCAAGAGAAGACAAAATAAATCATACATGTACCGATGAGCTGGAAACAATTTTACATTACTTCAAGCTCAAAATTACAACATAGCATGGTTTTTCAGCCCTCGTGGTATAAAATGTCGTTCAGCTTTAGTGTCTTAAGTTAATTATTTACCTCGTCAGACTCCCCCCCCCCGTCTCCGTGCCTTATACACAATAAAATACATTATCACATCAGTGGTTAAATATACCGTGAGATATAAATAAATTTTATATACATGTTCATAAAACAAAATTGCTATCAACGATTTTTTACAATGACCCTGTCGCATCATTTGATACCGTTGAAAAAAGTATGTTTTAAAGAGGATGTTATTCTAATCCAGAAGGAAGAAAAAAATTGCTGTAGTCCAATGCAACATATACAATTATTGTTACAAATCATACAAATGCTGGGATTTATTCAAATTAAAACAAAACATCAACACACGTTCCAATAAAACAATGTTTAATATATAAAAATAGAAATACAAAAACGATGCGAACCGTAGCAAAGATGAGAAAAGCAATGACTCAAACGCTCTTACGGCGCTATTTTAGACTCTTTACTCCCCTCAAAAAGGAGTCCAGTTACAAGCGATAAGCCTTGCTCGCAACAATCGCAGCCCAAACTCTTCGCGCAGCCGGACGGATGGAGAGCCCGAGGTGTCCAATCATACACGTCCCCTGATTTTGAAATTCTCGATATTATCCGAAAGCCAGAATACGACCTATTTCAATATAAATCTGTAGAAAGGCTTTCTTTCAAGGAAAATATCCGAATTTCCCATCACAGCACGGATCAATGCTTTTAGGAAGCATAACCATTTAACCTCTTTTGAAAACCTCAAGATTTTCTCAATAGTAAGTATTCGGCCACCTATTTGTGAAACCGTATACAAGCTATTTTACGAGAAAATCTTCGGTTTTCCCGTCACGGCACGGTTCAATATGTATACCTTATTTGTACACGTACTTCGGCCTATAGCTAGAGTCTGCTCGCGATTTTTAGGCGCCTTTTTCATCGACTTCTATTTTTATAGTCGCTTCGTAATATAGAATTCTTCTTCAATTTAAACATTTCCAAATCTCTCTTTTCTTGTCTTTACAACTGAAAATTTCCTTTCATTTAACGTATAATAAAATTATTTATCTCACAGCCGCTTTTGTCCGAGGTAATCTCGTACGCGAGTCAAATTGTATACATTTTTTCTTTAACTACAAACACAACGTCGCTAGCTAACATAAATAGGTTTAATATCATTCGATCGAGAAACGATTTTATTCTATACGTAATATAATCTAATATTTATTACAAAGTATTATCTAGAAACTTAAAATTAAAACTAGAATGTCTTAAAAACAATTTAATGAATCAGCTTCACTTAATATTTAAACTTAAAATTAACATCAATATTTAATATTTCAATTTAATTAATAATAGAATGTTAGTACGATTTGAATCAGTAACAATTATATATATCCTTGTTTAACAAATCTAACCCAAAAATTATATTTCACTCCCATATCTGCCGGTACGGTTGCCATATGGTCAATATTAACTCATCAAATGGATTAATTATTCGTTAAATCGTATTGTCAAAAGTTCATTCGATATAATCGCATTTGTCAATAATTAATTTACAGAGTAACGCTGCGACGATTATTTAAACGGAACACAGTATAGTTGCATCATTTATACACCGAACTGCGGCTACATTCATTTCTACGTTGCAACACAAAACTTTATAAACTCAAACTCTGACTGCCCTCGAATGCGCGTTTAATCATTACGGTTTATATTGCTCGTAGGTGAAAAGGCTTTCGGTGGAACCCCGCAGCGATCGGTATATAATACGCTATTTTCGTTACTTATATGACCACTCGCCGATTTTAACGATATATCCTTCGCTGCATGCGTACGTATAGCTAATGCAACGACCGAAACGTCGATTAATAATATTTCTCGCGCGATTAGGCAAAGTGCGCCGCATATATAAGCAAATATCAGAATTTCCATTTCCGTGCCGATCGCGCATAGAAACATACTCATAAATTGCGAGATAAGCGTAAATTTATCCAGTGCTATTTTTTCAATCCTCGAAGGGTGGTATGACCGGGTAAAGCACAAATTCAGAGTTAGCGCTTCGCGAATGGTGTACTTACTGAGATATCAGTGTTTCGTTAAAAACCAGTAGTGCCTTTGGAGTATTAAATAATGTTTATTGCAATGCTGTTTAAAAAAACATCCGTGCAAAATTGATTAAATAAAACTCGGGCCGTTTAAATGCTCGTATAAATAATTATATAAGCTTCATTTAGCTCGTATGCAGAACTTGTCTCTACACAAATATGCACTTCAATATAAATTTAGATACAACTTGTACATAATAAATTTTATTTTTTACGATTACTAATATAAACAATTTTCAATTTTGAAATATAATATGCATGCTTATAAATATACTCAATTCAATCCGTTGTATTAATTTATATTTAAGTTGATAAACTTGGATCTATACTAAAAACAAATCCACGTGTCATATTTAAGGAAAAATATAATAGCGATTTAATAGCGTTCTCAAATTTGAACTCGATCTTCGGTGTACGAGCCTGTTCGAGGTTGATGGAAGTTTCTTAAATGAACATTTTTTAATCAAATTGGAAATGGACGGGATACGTCATTAAGTCAAGTTAACATCCAAGGTAACATACGACTTATTTGAAGATCCAACTTGCAGGGCTTTATGTTCATATAATGGACCGAAGCCACTTAATCTAATATGACGTACTAAAACTCCCATTGTTCTCTTGTAATTATTTACCAGTGGGAAACAAAAAATTATCCTTCCATTTAGAAAATCATTTTAAAAATTGATAATTGTACTAAGTACACAAGTTATCCTTTGAAACACCATTAAAATAGAAGACGAGGTCAAATCCAAGGCTAACATTCAATCCCTTGTTAAAAAGTGTACGTAAAGACTAACCTTGAACATTTTATTATAGGCCGTTTAAAAAGACCTATTCCTAAAAAACAACAAAGGATATACTCATGGATTTTCGCTGCCTTATGTAATGTAAGACTTTATGTAAAATTGTTATAATTTATTTTTATATTCAAAGATAAGAGGGATGAAATACTTCTTAGATAACTAATTCAATTTTTATAACACTTCAAATGAATGAACTTATATACAGTCGCGAGCAAGAAGTGCCTTTACAAAACTGCATTGAATAAATGATATACGATATATGCGCAACTTTCGAAAACGACCGACTTTTTCAGGAGAACAATATGATTTTCTCGAAAAGAGGAGTCAAGCACAAATAGCTCAAGAAAGATTTCCCGTCTTTCTCTTCCAGCCTTTTGGCATTATTATTATTGTCGCGAGTCAAGAGGCATATATACGAGATACTTTGCCTCAAAGTCGCGTGTCCAAGATTGATGAATTTATACCTCTATAGGCAAAAACGCATATGCCGGTAAATCTCCGCGTCGGACTAGCGTCACTCGGAGATTACAGTTTCTAGGAGGTCCCTCTCGAGCCGCGCCGATGCCGCGCGTGCGCCTAAGTAATTTTTTAAAAGGATTGTGCCGCGCGCCTGCACGGAGCATCGTGTGCGACGAAGCGACTCGCTTCGACGCTCTTTTATTTGCTAGGCCATCTTTGAGATAGACTTATGATTAAAATCCATTGGCCGACGCGCGTTTCGAATGGAAAACGGCGCGGCGCACTGAGTGATTCTCCAGTCGATTTATTGGCGTGTTGTTTACCTCGCCATTGTCTCATCCGAGATTTCTATACGACATATATCCCGCAAATAATAAACAAGCTGAAAGAAGATCCGCGTTGGTTAATAATTACGTTGGAAAATCCTTTCTACAGGATCAAAAGTATATTTCTGAAACAAGATATGAAGTAAATCTTGCGATGACAATGGATAGGAAAGTAGGGATGGGGTTCATTTTTTAGAACTCGCATAGGTTGAACGAAGTATTATACGGTTAAGTAAAAACTATAATTTTCCGAATGACAATAGTAAAAAAGGAACCAAGTTATGATAAAAAAATCCGAATTTGAACATACATGAAATAAAGCAACACTTCAGCGTACGATTAAGACTCTTTAAATTTTGTGTACTGATGCATGGATCTAGAATTATACTCCTCAATTTAGTAATTTCACCGTTAGAGGGAATATGTTATCTTCTTTCAGCATCAACTGTAAATCTAAGAAAAAATTAAAAATTGTACCTGAAAACCTTTTACATATTTTCTATAATTTATCCAAAAGATTTAATAATTTACTTGATAAAAATACGCTCGATATAACTACATACATTTAGTTATACTGACCTTAATTTCATAGACATAATATTATACGCTGACTTATATTGTTCCAAAAGCGTCTTAAAATTATTATATTTTTGTTGTAAGTATTTCTCACAATCGATTATTAAATTTAAAATATTTCATAAACTAATATTAATCAAGTATTATAACTTTGTATTTTATAAAAACATGTCTATTAGTGGAAACCATAGTCTAAACCTAAAATGAATAATGCATTAACTTAACTTATAATAGTTTGACATCTAGAAAAATTTATACTACGTATCTCGTTGATTATTTATCATTATACAAGCTCGACGAATTTAAATAATTTTTCATACTCTAACGGCTTAGTATTATGTTTAATATACACTATTACTGATTTAGCATTGGACCTACTGAATGCATTAATTATGTTTTTTCATATATTTTCAATACTATATTGAAATATATTTTAAATAAATTTAAGATAGTACCTTTATTGATAACATTTGATGTTTCAATATTTCTTTTAATATCTGCATTAATAATTTTGCCATTTTTGTATTTAATCGGTACGCAATAATTGCACGTCTTTTATTACAAAAGGTATCCGATGACTAATGCATTTCTGTATAGACGCGAGCTATCATTCATTGAGTTTGAATATCTATGCATTAGTCATTCAGCAAATTTCTCAGGTTGATAATTCAAATAAGCTTCTTGTGAAATGTCTTGTAATCGAAGCGATTAGATACTTTTCAATAACAAGGATTTTATTATTAATAAAAAGACAACGTTTTTGCATTTAGAAATTGTAACAAATATTATTTAATTTAGAATTTTAATGTAAAATTTAGAATTTTCACTCTTCGTATAGTAAAATCGAAGTATCAGAAATTACGATAGAAATAAATCTTAGATAACTAATAAAAATAACGATTTACATCAGGAATCTCGAAATGTTAAAGAGAAAAATCCGCAAAAGTTCAAGTCATCCGCATTGAATTTCCCCCCTCGATGGAGCTGCTGCCTATCAAGGGAGCCTGAGGGAATCGACGAAAGCGAAGTACCGAAGGGACAACGCGCGATATCAGGCAGCATCTCGGCTCGCCGGTAACATTTTCCCGCAAGTCCAATCACCGCGGTAACCTCCCCCCCCTCCCTCTTTATACGCCGCTCCAGGTCTACCTCATCCTCGATGCCTATATAAGCGGCTCGAACAAGATCGTAACTATACCGCACGCGGAAAAAAGTTCTGCGAGAGCATCACAGAGCCAGGAGTGGAGTAATCTCGAACGTAAGAACCGATCGTCCTTCGGAGTCCACGGCTTATACCGCGCACGTTGGGCCTTTTTCTGGGTTTCTATATAATGTACGCCCGTGTGCGCCCTCGCATACTTATACCAGCTTATACACACCGAAGGCATCGGTCTTTCGTGGGTCATTCAGGGAAGAGGCAAATCGCGCGCTGCGAGAGAGAAAGAGAGAAGGGCAAAAGGAAGGGCGAAGGAGAAAAGGGAAAGAGGGAGAAAGAAAGCAGGTTCGTGAGTAAGAGGGGGTAGTGGAGCGCAACGAGGGGGGGGGGCAGATGGAGTGTGTGTGTGTGTGTGTGTGTGTGTCTGAGAGGGGAAAAAGAGAGATAAAGAAAGAAACCCTAACAAAGTATAGTTAGAAGCTCCCCAAGAGAGAGAGAGAGAATGCGCAATAACTGCCAAGGATAGCACAGCGACCCTCTGCGAAACATCGCCGAGAAGCGTCGGTTCTCGACAATATAACGCGCTTTGAGAATCTAATCTTTTTTTTACAACCCGCTTAACGAGCTTTATGCATTTTTCACAAATACCTCCAATTAAATCGTCAGTGCTTTGGCGAAGTTTAAAAGGCATCAGATGTGAACTTTACAAGACGACTATGCCTGTATGTATTATATCGGATGGTACAGCGTATACTACGTACATATATACCTGCGCGAAGTCGCATAAAGAGACGGTCGCAATTACACTTAGCTCGTGCGGAGGAGCCGTCAACTGCGGCAATACTCCAGGAATATCGTATCGGTGCATCGATCTTAAGTAAAGCAGATCGGGTTTCAAATGTTATACTGTTGCGCAGGAGGGGCTTGTCACTTCTATTAGCGGTAAAAGCCAACTTATTTTCGCTCTAATTAAATCGAATGTCGGTTGAATTTAATTTATTCATTGCGGGAAGGAATAGTGCGCACAAGATACGCGTGCGATAAAATCATTGATGAAGAAAGTAAAGTTAAATCCTTCCTCTGCCTCCTCTCTCTCTCTCTCTCTCTCCCCCCCTGTCGATTCACGTAATACTAATTTTAGTGCTACTTATATATCTAATCTCAAATAGAAATCATCTAAGTTGATCGAGCACTCGATTTGTTAAATATACAAAATGCTTTTATTTGATCTAAACATTATATATATATATATATATATATATATATATATATATATATATATATATATATATCTTAACAGTTCTAAAAAAATCAAAAGATGTGATAAAAATTGATGATGCCACTTATTTATTGCTTCTTCTTCATACGTTGCAGTATTTCATATATGTACGTAAATAAAAGTGTTTAAAGAAATAATGCAATTACTATATATTGTGTCGAATGAGCCATGAATAAAACAAAATTATAACCTTTAAAAAAAGATGTAATAGTATTTAATGATTCTCTGTATATTATTTAATAATAATTTATTAACAGTTGATAATATTGAATAGGCTGTTTTTCAGTACCGCCTGCATTGAAGGTTGATATACTTAAGTAAATTTGAAAAGAATCAATATATATTTCTACAAATATATTTAATATTATGATCTGGTTTATCTTTTAATAAAGACATGAGCTGTTTATTAGTTATTATCAGTGAAAGACAGAATTTATGCACGCTACTATAGGCTGTAAGACGTTTAACCGTAATGGTTATATATACTAATAACACATGTAAAAAATAGAGATTTACATTTTAAAAAAGTTACTCTGACTAATGATTCAGAGGTTTGAGTTAGTGAACGATTTTTAGTCTGCTTATTAAAATAGTCCTATACATGAAAGAAAACTCATAGATTTCAATAGTTTATAATTAATTCTTTTATAAAATATTAAAAATTTCACTCTATACAGTGATGTATGAAAATTTTCCGTTTCCAAGGAAAATAATACATTTTGAGAAGCGTCTGACAATTGATTTTTTTTATTTCAAAGCAGTTTTCGAGAAATCTTACAATTAGAAATCTTAGAAAAACTTCCACATTAGTTTAGAACTTCATTTTAAACCACAAAGTCAAAAAACTTAACTTAGGTCGTCGTAAGTTAGTAAAATTGGTGATCCCCATACGTGTCGATGAGAAAGACTTATACACTGCCACTTATATTACTGACAAGCTGCATATAATATATTTTCGTACGAAGGATGTGCATATTGCAATTTTCTACAACTGTCTTTAGTGATCAATATAATATTATTTCAGATTATGAGTTGAATATAATTTATCGTTGCTCTCAATGTAGACTGTCGGGATGCATTTCGAGATGAAAAATAGAAAATTTTCATATGCGTTTCCATGCATTCCAGATTTGGTGCCAAAGATTAACAGTTGAAGATTAGTCTAAATGTCTAAACCTTTGAGTTCTGCCTGTCATTTATATTTCTTAGTTTTAATGCTTTGAATGAATCTGTAAAGTTTTGCTACACGTTTATCTATAACTGTGCTAGGTTCGACGAAAAATTATGATTGCACTTATTATAGTTTATTATACCAATCAATGAAATGTGCCAGTTTTCGAAGAAAAATTGCTAAATATGTTAGCTGGGTGTGTTTGAAGTATTCTACTTAGCGTCGGTAGTACCAATATTTTCATATTATTTACTTGGTTATTATATTTTGAACGAATCAGATAATCCCTAAATATCCAGCTTAATTTTGTCAATGGAAAAATCTGGTAAACATTACTTTATAAGTGCCTGCGATAAATTTGGTTAACAAGAATCGAACTCGAGTTATCAAGCAGTTTCTATTTTCTAAATTACAGTAAACCGATGAAGTAAAGACCTCGCTGCCTGAGCCGACGATTACTTTAAATTATTTGCATAAATTTCACATTTTTTTGCATAATCATAATGATGGAGGAATGTAGTATTTTGTTCGTGCAATACAAGCGAGCGAATGCCTTATATTTCGCTTCTTAAGTGTGAACAAAAATATTTATGCAGTATTATAGGGTCCACAGTAAATTCCAATATCTTTAAAATATTTATATAAAAACATCAAGTCATATAACAATGAACAGCGATTTATATATTTGAATTCAATTATATTATATTGAAGAGCATATTGATATTATTTGTTATAGATAACAAATCAAATATTAGCATTAAAATCCATATAATTAATAACTAAAAATAACGTGTCTGAAAAATGAGGAAACATTTCGCAGTTTTTATTTTAGAAATTTACAATTCCCCGTGTTCTTTAACTTATTAAAAAAAATTTATATCACATTCTTTAATTCCTTTGTTTTTTTTACTTATTTCAGAGTTGATGCGTCACAAAGTAGATTTTAACCTCCTGCAATATTCAGAAGCACAAAGTTCAAAAATTCCGACAAATCTTCTAAAATAAAAAAATTAATTTGTACAGCTCTTGATAACGTTCAATAAAAATGTATTTATGAAATATAAGTTAAAAAAAGTAGAATGAAGAAATGTTCGTCAGACGTCAGCAATTAAAACGTTCACACGTGAATCAAGCTGTGTGAAAACGATAAAAATTAGATCAACAAAAAATGCAAAATTAGAAAAGCATTGTAAGCGTCGTCCAATCGTCCTTTTATCCAAGTAGATGGATTTGCTCCGAAAGAAAAACACGTGCTTCAAAGCATCCTCGTCATTCAATCGTGCTGCGCGCACAAACCATAGTTTCGCTCTTTCTCTCTCTCTCTCTCTCTCTGTCTCTCACGCCCGGCGTTCGAGCAAGCATCAAGGGCCGAAGACGTCCAGGGATCGAGCATGTGCGTGTACTATTTGCCTGTGTTACCCATCGGCGCGGACGTCGCGCGCACACGTACGCACAGGGCACGGGCGTGCGCGGCCGCCCCCTTGCGCGCATGGACCGCGGGTACCAAGCAAAGCTCCGTTTCGAGGGCCTGCCCGCTCTCTCTTGTTCTCTTTGTGTTTTTCTCCTCTCCTCCGTACACTCGGCCGCGGCGCGGCACGCGCGCACATCCGCCGACGCGATGCTCGGCTCGCCGCCGCGCCGCGGCGCTTTTCGCCGAGCATCGCGCGCGGGCCGGCGTGGTGGGGAACCGGCAGCCGGTCGCTTCCCCGAACGAGCGCGAGCGAGCGCCGCGCCGAGCGGGCCTACAACTACGCAAGGCTCGCGCGGCCGCGGCCAGAGTTTGCTGCTCCGCCGAGGCGAGCTTACGTACCACAGCTCCCGTGCACGTACCCGCCGCGCTCGGGCGCTCTCTGCTCGCTCCCCGCCCGCCGCCGCCAGCGCCGAGCCCCCGCCCCGCCCCGCGAGCCGCCGATGTCCGCGCGCGATCTTCCACGAGCGTCCGCGACTCCGCCGGTGCCGGGGAGTTCGAGCGGCGCCCGCGCGCCCCCCGCCGCCCCCTGCCGCGCCCGCAGCGAGAACTGAGCCGCGGAGGACGCGGAAAAAGTGCGCTCGAGCCGGGCAAGATCTTCGGGGCTCTCGCGTCTCGCCTCCTCTCCCCTCCCCGTCGGAGTTCTACCTGTGTTCTGTGAAGAGTTGCCTTGTTCTATACACGTATGATTTGCATTTATGTATATAAATACATATTGAGTAATCGAGTGCGAGCCTGACTCCGAGCAGGCCGAGGAACGACGACGACGACGACGACGACGACGACGACGACGACGACGAATCGTATTTCGAGGGCGCCGCCGATGCAGCGGGAGCGACTCGGTCGCGGTGCAATTTCTGGCCACGCACTGTGCACGCATCCGGAGCTGGGCGCCCTTTATAGCCGCGCACGGAGGAGCCGAGTCGGACGGAGAGCGATGGTCGAGAGCGTTCGCATCCCTGCGCCGGATTCCTGGATTATATTTGGTGAGTCGAGACGGCGGCTATCGCGCTTATTTTACGCGCCTATGCCCTCTATAACGTAAGGCGAGAGCGAGCGCGAGGGCGAGGGCGAGATCGGTCTCGCCGAGGAATTCGAGCGGTGCGAGGGGCGTTTTGCGGCGACTAGGCTGTATGCGTATTACGTTATACGTTATAGTACGACGATCGACGATTATTCTCCCGTAATTCTTTGATAACTTTACTGTTATACCCGTAACGCAATGGCTTTGATTAAAATTCATTTGGTATTGAGTTTTGCGGAGAGAGATGCATAAATAACGGGAAATACCTGCGCGCTTTTCCCGAACGTACTCGACCTCTTACTACTAATTCGCAGAGTGTAAAACTGATGCGCGCGAGGAATGCAAAATGCACTTCGCAAAGAACGACTCTTTTCTGAAATGAATTGGAATATTATTTCGTTCGATACAGTGCCGATATTGCTGTATATCAATGAAAATAGCTACCGGGTGTCTTTAGCGTTCGGTTGATTGAATGTTGATTAAAAGCTTAAAAATATAGTACAATATCGTTATTCGTTTGTAAAGAAACGTGTTTCAAAATAATATCAAATTATTTATTGGCGTTGTTTAATAGATACATGCGGTAGAGTATGTATCCATTCAATATTGAACGATAATGAAATCCGACGTCGTTACGTATGTGTGTGTAGTTATCGACGAACCAAAAGATCGATCAAAATCTTGTAAATAAGGATAATTTCGTATTAACGCATTAGTAAGGCATGCGGGTATACGCGCCACCGATATAATAATGAAAGAAGCGCTTAAGTGGACTCGAAAACAAATCTCTCCGCGCAGTTCACGAAGACTCTTCATAAATCTTTGATAGAGGCCATTACGCGTCGGCTATTTGACCGGCACGACGCGCAGCCTGCGATGCTCGGCGTGCGCGGACCCTTGATATTGGCTGAGAGAACCCGAAAGGCCCTCGGGCGCATAGGTGTGTGTATATATATATATATATATATATATATATATATATATATATAGTATATGTAATGTTATTATAAGCGAGAAGGAACGCGTTTGGGAACGTTATACACAAAAGCGCGTGCGTATATACGCGCGTACGTGTGTGCAGTTTAGCCCTGAATAGGCGAGTTTTTGCGGCTCCCCGCCGGGGCGAGCGCGTGCGGCGCGAAGATGAATCGCGTGCACGAGCGCGAGCGCGCTCCGCCATATATCCGATACATCCGCTTTCCTTCGCGCATATACTCAAATAGATTTTAGAGGAGTCGCCGCCGCCGCGCGCCAGCCTCTCGCGTACGTATACGCTGCGTTGAAAGGAGACGCGCGTAGAGCGAGAGAGTGCGCGCGTAAAAAAAGGTCCCTAGAAGCTTCGGGGGTATAATTGGAGCGGCCGGGCGGCGCGAGCCGCGATGCTCTCTCGGATTCGCCGGGAGCGAGCAGGCACTGACGTAAAGCGCGCGTACAGCGACATATATTCAATGAATAATTAGGGTCGACCGGCGTGATTTCTTTCTCTTTCTGGTTCGTTCTTTATTTTTTTCCGCTTGTCATACTTTTTTACGGTATATTCAATCATTTTCTCGTCTGCTCCGCAGTGAATAATAAGCAACGTTACCTCTGCAAGTATCAATTACTGAATGGGATAAAACTCAACATATGTATATATGTATTTAATATAAACGAAAAGTAAGCGACAGGTGTTCTTTTATCGCCAGTAAAAGCTGTTGTGCTGTTGTGTAGGCAAAGAAAAATAGTTCAAAAATTTTTTGAGGTCATTTTCACTCCTTTGAAATTGTGTTTACGCGAGCTAAAAAAATTTGTCTCGCTTTATCATGTAAATTCGCTTTATCCAATTCGATGCTTAACGATACTCCTATAAAGGGGGAAATCTTTTTGCTTTCTTGCTTTGCCGTTGGTTTCCGATGTGCACTTTGAATTTTTGACGAATATAAGCATCGGCCTCCTCGTTTATGGTCTCGACACGTGAGCAGACCATTAAATTAACGAGCGGGGGTCGGTGTTTTAGCTCTTATTCCGTACACATACGGGGATTTTTAAAGAATAGCATCCGCCTCGTACGCTACGCGCGAATACATATTTACAGGCACGACGAAGCCTTTCGCGCTTTTTTTAAATAATCGTTGGTACGCTAAAAGTGACGTCATATAGCGCGCATTGGAGCTAATGAGCGAATAATTGGAGTTTGCGCACAATTCGCGCTAATTTCGACGGGGTAATATTTTAATATCAGATAGCGCCGTGGTTGCTCGCGTAAAAATATTGCGATTTTATATTTTCAACCATTTATTACTGAATTCTAGGGAGCGATAAGATCGGTGCTAATTAACGACGCGTACAACGTTACCCAGGTGCAACTTATCGATTTTTTCGATCGCGGTAAAAGTTGATTTTCAACTTCACGAGCGCCTCTGTCCGCCTCGAAATTCTAATCGATTGCACTTTCGTAAGAATGAATTTCAAGTCGGTACATTCTATAATTTCGATATTGAAGGCGACTCTTGTTTTGTATTGGTATGAACAGGGTCTGAGCATATTTAAAAGACTCTTAATTTTACTTCGACAAATGAAATGCTTCCTTCGCGTACATCCTCTACGCGCTAAACCCATGCCGCCGCGTACACTGGCATAATTTCCCGATGCGCCGCCAATGCAGGAAACTGTAAATCTCATTAGATTCTCCGTTTAAATGAACGGAAGAATCGTATCGCTGGCGCGGAGCGCTTCGAGCCGCGCGCTGCATTACTGGAATGAGAACGAGGATAGGTCGCGTTATGTTATTTTAAAGCGGACTTTTTTTCGCTACACCGATTAATACTAATGAAAACAATATTGGTTGCGAATGACGAAAGAAGCGATTTTAAAATATAAAACTTTCTCTGTGAATTTAACGTTAGCTCTTCGCTTCGCCGATAAGTAATATCGATATTTGTTTTACCCTAGCCTTGAAGGATCGAGAAGGGTCATTTTTCACTCGAACTTTCGATCAGAATTATGAATTTCATTGAACTACTTTCCTAATCTTCTCGTCGAGTTTTAGTGGCTCGAACGCGTTTATCTTTCACAACGCTCCGTATTCGTTGCACAAAACTTTTAGGCTCGTTATAAAGAATGTCAAAAGGTATATACTCGATGAAGAAAATTTTACCATTTTACTCTATAATTTGTTCGAATTAATAATATTAATAAAGAAAATTTCTTAACGAACTAAATTATCAATAAAACTAGAATTAGACGTTATCAAAATATGTTTATTAAATTAGCAAATATTTGTTCCGGTCTTCGAGGCTTCATAAAATAATTTAATTATCGGTGTATAATGGCAGTGGGTCTGGATCGTAGAAAATCTGTCGTACAAAAATGTAAAAAGTGTCTTTCTACAATTAAATTGTATTTAACTTTACCCCATCTGTATAAACACTAATTGCAGATTGGTATAAAATAAAAGTTACGTATATGTGTATATATGGAAGTTTTGTAAAATAATAATAACGGCAGTAAATGTGCGTATAACTGGAAAATTTTAAGTGCGGTTTTTACTGTGTTAAATAAATCTTCTTACTTTCTAGTTTTTTATTAACTTGTAAATCTCTGTTCAGAGAATCTGATTAAACGTTATTATTGGATCCTTAATTTCGCACTACTTTCATATTTTGCAATAACGCATTATGTGGTTCTTCTTAATATCTAACTCTGTGTACTTTCCAACTATACGCATAATCTGAATGTTTATCAAATGAAATAAATTATATCAAATTTAAAGCGCTTTATCGAGCAGCTCGTTTATACAAATGGATCATTAGCATAAAAATGCACCAGAAATATACGTGTTGCATTTTAATCTAGCCGCATTTCCAAGAAAATTCAATGGAACATAATCCTCCAGATATCGATTTAATGCCGGTAAAAAATATTTAAACAATGTATTATCCGTATAGAAAGAGAAGGGGAAGCCGGGGAGGGCAACTAGTATGATATCCCGCAACAATGCCGTCGCCCATATTAGGCGTCTAAGAAATCAGCCGGAGGAGGAGAACGTTCGAGGCACGCGCGCGCACCCACCTTCGTTCTTAACCCTCACTCGTCCAACTTCCAGAACGAAGGAAAAATAAATGTTAAGCGCGCGCGCGCGCACGTACGGGTATGGAATAACGAGGCTCAAGCGGCGCAAGAGGAACGCGCCCGAACGCGCCGTTATTGTCGTACGGTCAATTAGTCGACATGCTCGTGGCTTTCGAGAAACCGTGAACGCGACGTCGGCACGCGCAGCGTTCGGCGAATCGGCGACTTGTGCAAAAGATGCGTATGTACGCTACATGTATTTATGCGCGTATGTATAAAAATTGTGCATGCGAACTCGAACGGGCGTTGTGGATCGGATTATTCGGGTGAAGGGCCGGAGGCTCCGCGTAGCTCGTGCTCGCAATTAACTTCGTCGGAGCGTTCGCGCGGGGCTGCCGCGTCGCCGGCATCGCGTCAATCGTTACCGCGGAGCAGCGCTGCAGCGTCGGGCACAGGGAGGACAGAGCGCGCGGGCGTTAATGAAGCGCGGGGGAGGGACGAGGGGGCGCGATCCACGAGAGAAAGAGGCGAAGCGCGAACGGGCGACTGACTCGTCGATGACCGGCGCGTGGAGGTCTCTCTTTCTCCGTGTTATCTTCTCTCCTCCGCTCCGCCTGCCTCGTTATATGTTATCTGGCCAGCGACACGGTCGGTGAGAGAGCGAGCGAGCGCGTGGGTGTCCCCGCGCTCGGGATTATTTATTCCGGATACAAGAGACGCGGAAGAATCATCCGCCACAAAGAAACCACAGCTTCTCTCTCTCTTTCTTCTCTCCCATAGTACATTTATGTAGGTGAGCGCGAGCCCGAGCGCATCGGAGATGGGACATTATTATAGGCGTGAAAAAAGCGAACCCTTTGCGGGGATATATTATAGAGACGCTCGTATCGAGACGGGCACAGTTTGTAATCGTAAGTGACTCGTCGAAAATATATATCTGTATATATAAATATATATATATATATATATATATACATATATAAAGAATACTTGTGGGAGGTTGGGAGAAGGATAAGCGGGGATAATGAAAGGGGGAGGCCCGATGGAGATACTTTCGAGCCGAGTCGAGCTATGAATGTATTAGCAGGAGATGCGTAATGACAAGCGCACGCGCACTCTTTAAATTACGGGGCAAATTGGGCGGTTTTAATGCCCGCCGCTCGCTGCATATGCATATACGCAGCCGTCGTATTTTAGAATTTATCTTGCGCCCGAGATCGTTCCCTCTGACATCGAGAGTTTCTTCCTCGGGTTAAACAGATAATGCAGGTTAATACCGAGTCAAGGCATACGAAAAGAATTTATATAACTGTATATACTTATATTATTAAGGAGCCCCGCTTTCGGGTGAATTTGTTGAGCACACATGGAGCATTGAATGTGTCTAGCTGTGACGCGTGAATATTACGAGTTGAAAAGCCATATAATGCTTTCGTGAGAGATTGATGCCTCGCCGAGGAAATCGTTAATATAATTTCATCGTTCTCATGCCTACGTTATTATATCTCCCTGTCTAGTAATCGTGCCACATTAAACAGTTACGTTACTTTTCGCTAACTTGCAATTTAACGTAGGCTTTTCCTCGCACGTGCAAAAATCAAGACATTTCATTGTGTGTGTGTGTGTGTGTGTGTGTGTGCGCGCGCGCGCGCGCGTGTGAGTAATATATATATATATATATATATATATATATATATATACTTATATATACACATTCGATATTTAAATCTAAATGTAGAAGTGAGTTAAAAAAAGAATGATTTTTATAAATTACATTCAGCGTACGTATCTAAGATCTTGCAAAAACCTCCTCCGAAATGAACTATTGTTTAGCCGAGCGAATAAAATCGCGTTACCGTATACACGCTCCTTGCTCGCAGCGCTAAAATCGTCAATTTCACAAACACCGAGCCGGGGAAAAAGAGGCACACCGCTATATGAGAGATAAAGAGAGAGAGAGAGAGAGAGAGAGAGAGAGACAGAGAGAGAGAGAGGGGAGAGAGAGAGAACACGAGCAGAAGAAAGAGAGGGCGACCTCTTGCAAACGCATCCTATTTTATATATATATATATATATATATATATATATATATATATATCTATATAAGTGCACTCTATTGTCCGTCGCGACGACGAGTTTAGAGCCGAGAATCGTATGTATGTCTCTCTCCTCTCTCTCTCTCTCTCTCTCTATATATATATATATATATATATATATATATATATATATATATATATACATATACATATACATGCACTCGCGTAGTCGTTGATGCCAGTCGAACAATTGTAGATGAGCGCCAGCCACAGCGCGATGACGCGTAGGCGGCGGATTATAATCGCGAATACAAGACTCGGGTATATAATATAAGGAGGCCGCGAGAGCGGGTGATTCAACCCGGCTCGATGCTTGTGCCCTTTTTCCGGCGATCCCGATGAAAGGGGGGTGGAGTGGAAAACAAAAAATCGTCGCGCGCACGCGCTGGTTACCTTCCCTTCGAGTCTCGGGGACAACACCGAACGCACGACCATCGAAGTCGATGACGGAGCACGGACGGGACGTATAAGCCGCATGACGATTTTCGAAAAATACGTGCGGAGGCCGCGTGCACTAGCGAGGACTCGGGAGAACGAGAACAACTTCGTGCATATATACTGTATAAATAATCGCCCTGGTGACGCGTGTCCTCTATTACATATTTTGTAATTCTCGAACCTGATCTTTTAAGATAAAAAAAGAAATCATATTAGTTTGCGCAACGATGTTTGGATCAACGGATTTCTCGGTGACTTACTAATCCTGATGAAATTTCACTTCAAACAATCTACTCTTTCATCTTTCTAATAAAGATCTCGTTATGTGAATTAATAAATTCAAGCCATCAAAGCTCATATAATACGAACCTTCACGACGTCCTTTATTATACAATGGACTGCAAGTGCTAATAAACGAGGTAGTAGATGAGAAATATTAATTCTCGCATAAGAATTGCGCATTCAATCATCTACATATATATATATATATATATATATATATATATATATATATATGTATATATATATATATATGAGGAATAGCAGAAGTGATTGGCTGGCGATGAAGAAACCCTTTCGTTCCTGTCGTGCCACGAGCGAATACAATCAAGTTTAATCGCTGACCTCCCTGGGCATCAAGTGAAAAGAGTCCAACCATCCATATAACTACTGTATGCTTCAAAATGAAATCTATATATTTAACGCATGTACAACTATATTGTACTCAGTAACTCTAACAGTTTCCGACAACGAATCTAGGGTGCTGAACTTTCTTGGTTGCTGCGTTGAATATTTATATGAAGCTCATCTCTTAAATGAGTTATCTATATTTATATCGCGTAAATCTTCGTAGAAGAAAGAATGCATCGGATTAATTAAACGTTTATATCTCATTGTTATTGTTACTCAGTTCGCACGAGCACCTCCACTCCTTTATCTCAGCTCCGTTCTGCTTCGAAAGATCGTTCGGATTTCATAAGTCATCAAAATATCATATAACGCATACTTATGCACACTTCTAAATCTATTCGTTCTATTTTATGTAATGCCAACGTTAAAATGATCGTAATCAGTATATATATTATTACGCATTATCGTGTTTTCGTAATAGAACCGATCGATGTACTCTCTGTTTCTGTCGGATCCTAAATGAAAATTATATTACATTAACGAATTTAATTATCTCTTTTTAAATATACACAAGTTTAATCAATATTTGCTCTACATAGCTTACCATATCTCTCGTACATGTACTTCTACCAAAAAACTGGTACACATTATTATTTGTTGCTCGAGAAAAACTGCGGCCCACTTCTCTGGCCAAGTGAATTCGCCTCGGTGCCGCCTCTTTTTTACGGGTATTGTATGTACGCGCGCGGGCTGTTCCCATATTATATCTATATAAAAAAACAAAACACACCGCGCCTTACGGTACCTCCACGCCTCGAAAACATCGAGCGAGATGAGAGATAGTCAGAGAGAGAGAGAGAGAGAGAGAGAGAGAGAGAGAGGGACAGGGGGAGAGAGTGAGAGAGGCGGAAAAAAACACAAAAGAAATGATATAAATGAAGAAGCGAAGAGTGCGGAGATTCGCGATATTACATACGTGTGTGTGTGTGTATATATATATATATATATATATATATATATATATATATATATATATATACATATATAAAACTCATTACGCGTTGTTAATTACACGCGTCGCTCGTCGACTATACGCACCGGTCTTATCCTATCGTCGAGGGGTGTTCCATCCTTTCCGTGAGCGATTAGACGTAAGCGCGCGTCAGGTATACACTCGTACTAGCTGTACTCCCTCGGGTTAAACGAGAGACTATAATAGCGCAACGAGAGGGCCGGGCGCTCGCGCGCCGTAATCGCGCATCAGCAGCACCGCCACCAGAACCGGTGTAAAAGATCTCGCGCACCTAGAGTCGCCGCGCGAGGACTCCTGGCACTTTGCACGGCTTCTGGAACTCCTTAATGTATAAATCATACCTGAGCGCGAGCGCGCTTTCTACTCTAGTTATAACGTAACTGTTAATAATTTTTTTTCTTTTTTCGTTGTTCCACGAAATATTACGAGCGTAATAAGAGCGCGTAATACTCGGGCTATATTCCGAATAAGGAATCTAATTAAATGTAAAATCCTTGTACACATACACAAATAAGTAACTGCGTGGCGCGGCTTCGGACATTCCGTTAATAATAAAGGTAATTAGCGAATGTTGCTATTATTGCGATTATCCTCGGCCGTTGCGCGCGTATAAAATTGTCGTTTCAGTTTTTACCGCGTGCCGCTAAATTGACGTAACGTAAACCATAAGCGGCTCGGATGAACATTTACACTCCGCCTCCGAACCGTAGAAGAAAAGCCCGCGCGCCCGCGCGCTGTACCTGACTTTTCCAAAACGAGTTTTTCACGAGCGCTCGCGCGTAATAATCGACGCGCCGAGGAGTATCGTAGATAGAGGAGTCGACCGTATAATACACGCGGCCGCCAGGGATAAAATGAAGAATTAGCCAGAGCCAAAGGAGGGGCGGAGGGGTCCGCGTCGACGGATGCCGCGAATGTTGTGCGCACGCGCGACGAGCCTTTGGAAAACTGCTCCCGGTGCACAACCGGCGATTAGTCCGAAGCACCGGCCGCGCGACGCGGGGCTGAGGACGCGCAACGTCGAAGCCAGGGGCGGCGCGCGTGGCCAGCCACCTAGCCAGGAATGCGTCGGTAGCTGCGAGCTGCTGCTGCTGCTGCTGCTGCTGCTGCTGCTGCTCGCGGCGAGGCGGTTTTCTCGCCCGCTCGCGCCGCAGGAGCAGGCGATTCGGAAGAAGCGCGACCTTATAGAGCGCTCCTGCTACGTACGTTCCGAGGTCTATCGTGGACGTTCGGGAGCTCGCGCCTGCTCCACGCGGCGAGCGGGCCTCGAAAATACCCGGTATAAAATATACGAGGGTGGCTAGTTGGCGAGGAAAGCGGAGTCGAAGCCGTCATTGGCGACGAACAGCGCCAAAAGGAATCGGGGGATCGAGGACGCAATTTGGGACCGAGGGGGCTAGTCAGGCTTATTGAACTGCCGGAGATGGGCACGCGCCGGCAGGTGTGTGCTACTAGACACGAGCATTGTAGTGCAGCGATGTATATACAGCGAGCGTGAAGAGCACGCGAGCATAAACGAAAAAGGGGCGCAGATAATGCGTCAAAAGTCTTTTTTTCGGAATTTCATATTGGGAACATTTATTCTGTATTTATGCCTTCCACAGGCTTCCTTCGTAGTTCGACTACGAATATTTATTTTTTCACAACCTCGGAAAGTCTTAAATATCGTTCCGACGGTGAACTTTTCTGTATTTAAAAATATTTGTTTGGGAAAATAAACGTTTCCCGTATTTTTTAAGGCTTTGTGCAACCGCATACGCGCGATATTTTTTGTTGTTGCGGAGTTCGTTGTGCAGGATAATTAATGAAATAAAAAAAGCGACTGGCATTGTTTTAGAACAAAGCCGTGGTCTAAATCGGCGGTGCACCACATTGCTCGTTACGCCACCTTGCTCCGAGTGCCTCTCCCCCTCTCGCCTATGAATGCGTCTATACATAACAGGGAAAAAGAAAGAAAGAAAGAAAGAGAGAGAGAGAGAGAGAGCGGGAGAACGTGCCACCGCGTCGTTGTTCGATCGATCTACAGGGTTCCAGATGCCCATTTCCCATCTTCCCCGTTCGCCGGTTTTCTGCGACTTACCTTGGCTTACGGCATCGTCTCCGCTAATGCCACGTGAGTTACGGCGAAGCTGGCGCTTTCATCGGGAAAATGCAGTTCTCGTCGTCTGCCACACGCGATGCATCGAGATCGAAATTTTCAGTATCAAATAACGCGAATAGTTCGATGAATTATCATAGTGCAGATAATAAAACTAATGCCGTCGATTTATTATATAGGTATACATTTTTTTATTAAACGGATTCTTTCATAAGAATTGTTTTTATCACGATATAAACAATACGATATCATATACGAATGAATAGTTTAAAATTTTTCTTTTTGAAGTTCTAAAAAATGAACCCAATGTACAATAGCGAATTATTAACTTAAAAGAAATTAGGTAATAGATTAACGACAAAGTAAAATTCCTTGAGAAAAGTGCACAAAGATCTTTTGCCGACGGACGCTTGCAAGACGATTTCATTTTATAAATTAACCAGGCGGATACGACAGAGCGCGCGAAGATCCTACACGTATAACGTAGAGGGACTTCGTCGTAGCTTCTAGTCGAGAATCGTGTACCGCTTCGTATATATAGCGACAACGCGCGTGGTGGCTACTCGGCGAGTATCTAAAGGCACGCCGGTTGTCTGCACTTTTTTGTGTTATCCGCGGGCTTTGCCATCTCGAGCAATCAAATGTCTTTTTATCCGATACTGGTTATATATATATATATATATATATATATATATATATATATATGTGTATATATATATATATATACATATATATATATTGTATATAGATAAACTTCGCACCGACAGCGACTTTCGTATAGAAAAAATGTTCTTCCCCGCGTTGACGCGCCTTCCGATCGGCAATGAATTCCAGATATATATATTTATTGTACAACGGATCGTGCGCGCGAACTTTCTTTAGAAAAATGTGAAAGATTTCAAATGTTACTTTAATGAGGAATATTTTCATGAAAAGCGAATTGACTTTATAGCGATATATACACCTTTGCTGCAAATAAGTATGATTATAGATGGTTATTTCAGTGAGAGTTATTTCTATATTATCGATATAATGTATATAACATATATATATAGATATATATATATATATATATATATATATATATATATATATATATAAGAAAATTGTATATAAAATTATATTTAAAAGAAATACCTTTTACTATGAAAAGTTTCGAATTCTAATACATATCTGCGATGTTAAATATAAATATTCGGTATGATTTAAAAATTATAATTAGTAATGAATATGAAAGGAATGAAGGATTTTTTTAAATTATTCATTTCTTGCTTTATAATATCGCGAGTATGCATACTACAGGAGAAACGAGGAGGAAAGTTGCCATTATCCTTCTTCTAATATAAATTAATATTTCATAGCGATGTTTGAAGTCCTTCGAGAGAGAATACTGTTATTACATTATATCATATAGGTAGCATTTTCTTTATGCCATAAAAAAACTACGGCAGATAAATTATCATTGAGTATTGGAGGCGCTGCGTCACGAGAGAAAAGTTTCGGTGAGAGTCTCGGGCGTACGCGCACACGCTCGAATGCTCACGCACACATTTACAGGCACGCGCACACGGGCGCGCGCCCAGACTCACACGTATACACATACTTCCTTCGACATAATATACGTTTACGTTTACACCATCGTCGACCGCCCTCCAGCCGTCGATTATCTCAACCGCTGGATCTTGCGTTTCGTGCATTCATAATAACCTTGAGCTGGTCCCATCGTGCGTATATAGACACGCACGCACACATGCTCGCATTACGCATATATACAGACGGACGGATCAGCGCGTGCGCACAGTTGCTTGAGTTCACTACACGCGCTGCCCACGCCTTCTACGCGCCCGCGAATCCTTTTTTCTTTCTTTTGTCCGTGCTCTTCTCCCTTTTCTGCTCTGCTCTCTACTACTTCTCCCTCCCCCCTCTCTCTCTCTCTCTCTCTCTCTCTCTCTCTCTCCCTCTCTCTATGTCTTTTTCGGAGTATACGAGTATAAGGGCCTCTTTCGCGCACAGCCTTGCCCTGTTCGCTCTTGTTGCTTTTTCGTCTTTTTTGTTTTTTTGTCCTTTTTTGTTCCAACGTCGACGCGTCGAGGAAGAGGAACAAGAGGGAAACGGAGAACCCGCAAAACGATGCAAAAGAACGAACGAGAGACCACGAGCGAACGGGAGGGAGAGAACGAAAGAGCGAAAGAGTGCGCAGGAGGAGTGCGGAGAACCCGACGCGGCAGCGGGGCGACAGTGGCGTCGAGGGCCGAGAGCGCAGAGTCTCTCTTGCTCTTTCTGTCCATGTCGCGCCGACGACGAAGAAGTCAACTCCAAAAATATCGCCTCGCGTGCTTTGTAAACCGAGCCAGTCCGGTAACCTGCGAATGCCTCTCCCCTCTTTCTCGCTCTATCGCCCCCTCCACCTCCCTCCTTTCTATCTATCATTCTGTAGCTATCTATATCTATCTAGTTATCTCCTTCTCTCTTTAATTTCGACTCTACGATATTCGACTGCGTATGTTCTATACATTTGCTACACATCTTTGCGAGATACTGCGGATTCTTACATATGTTTCTGCAATGTGTTTAAAATAGAAATTTCGTACGATTATTGCTTTATTCCTCAAAGTATAACATCAAAATGTATGTCACAATTGAGTCTTTTAATCGATAAATTTTTTTCAAATCAATTAAGTAAAGACTACACTTAACTTTCTGTTCAGTGAAATTTAGAATATTGCATAAATGTAATGATGAAAAAAAAACATTTACCTTGGTTCTTGCACGCAACGAGTAAAGCATGTTACTAGTTATATTCGGTACAGAGCTAAAATTTGCTAATACATATTTGTGTCCTAGTTAACTTAAAATTTTCTTTAAACTATTCAATAGAGCTATGCGTGAAAAGCTGCAGTTGTGCCCTATATTGACTTAAAATAAACTTCGTATACCGAGCATAAGCCTTTTGCATAGAAAGATTTTCTCAATGTATAAGCAGTATCGAATTCCGATTATATTATTTTCACACCTCTACGTTTAAGTACTTAATTATAAACATTTATATGAAGTTTACATCAAGTAAAATAAATTTGCAAGTGTATACCGACTAACAAAATCTCAAGAGTATACTCCTACTCCGATCAATCAAAGAAACATATTTCGGTCATTATCAGAATCACTGTGGTTCTATGTATTCCTATAGCTCTTAATAAAAGCATGATAAGGCGAACTAAAACTTAATAATAGTAATACCACGAATCAGCATGCATCTGCGTTTAATAACTTCGCAATAAGTTTGGAGGAGAAGGGAGAATTCTCGAGATGACAACTTGTAATTTCCTTCTTGGTCTCTCTCTCTCTCTCTCTCTCTCTCTCTCTCTCTCTCTCTCTCTCTCTCTCTCTCTTATACGTACGCTCCTGGAAATTAGTCTAAGAGAGGAGCCCAAATCGACTTTTCAGTGGCAATGATAGCCGCGAAAAAGAGGGTCATCGAGCCGCTCTTTGACGTCTTCGTTATATATACACTTAGCGGAAGGTGAATTAGTCATTTTCTCGGGTTCTCGCGCTATTCGACGAGACCTCGTGAATTCTTCTCTGGACTTTCGAGGACTATCGCCTGAGTAAAGCTAATAGTAAAAGACGAAAAACTATTTCCTATAGCCGACACTCGATTTTTTGGGTAATTTTTCGCAAGACCCTTGGCGACAAAAGTTACATATATCGACGTCGACTTTCGATCCTGTTTTTTTGTCTTAAATTTCATTTAGGTGAACAGTGCGTAGAGTCTTCTATACGCTCGAGTGGACGAGAAAGTAGAATGACAGCTGGAGTGGATCTTGGAGAGTCGGCGATGAGAGAGAATTTTTTGGGGCTCTTTTGCACCGCACTTGTTTAACTTCTTCTTAATCGTGACCGCTCTTGCTCATCCGAATATTTTTAAAGTATATCTTTACACGTATTCTGCGTCGTATAAATTTATATTTATAGCAGCGCGGATGTGATTAACAAGCAGCTATTAAAAGTTTCTTTGGTAGCATTTTATTTCATCTTGTTCTACTTACACTGAATTTGGGATAACTGTGTAGTATTTTATTACTATTATTGTAAAACGGTTAAAGCTATTACGAAAATTTGAATTTGAATTTAAAATGCGAGCATAGTTAAAATTGCGCTTCATAGTGCTGTGTGGCCATTCGGGGTGAATGCAGAAAATTGAAGAAAAAAAAAGGGCACAAGCACTTCTGTAGAACTTTATGTAGCTGAACTATAATTGTGTATCGATCGAAAGATCGACAAAGGTTTACGAGCAAAGCTTACAAAAAGTCAAATTAAATCCCCTCCGAGAAAAATACATGCTCAATATATTCATAGTTTCAGCGATTAATGTTTCCTTTCACCTTCGGCAGCCTTCGAAAATATTACGAGTATAATTTACATGTCAGTGAGATCGGTAGGCTCGATAGAGCGCATGAAAGGAAAAATATTTAGCTTGAAATAATTATATCGAGTGCGCGCTTGTCCCATTTTCACGATCTGATTCTCGCAAAAGTTAGACAGCTACTTAGTTATGCCAATATTAAAAGTGAAATCGGTATATGTTTTCTGTAAAAAAACTACTATATGTGTTTTTATCATTATTATAAGCTCCTGTACATAAATTAACCGAATAGATGATATAAATTATATTACTACAATACTACAGCTATGAAAGTCACTGAGACGAGCTAATTACAACCTATATTTCTTATGTGGCACTCGTATAATTTCCCAAATTGCAGCCACGTATCCGTCATTTTATAGCTTATTGTCTCGTAATAAAATACCTTTTTTCGGAGTACGTGTCGTTTTAACTTATAGGTAAATTTTAAACCTTGATTATATATATATATACCGTGTAAAACCACGTATAAATAGGTAAAAAATTCGACGATATATACCATAGACTCTATAACAAGAGAAAAGATAAATGACATAAATAAGTAACCATTCGCTAGAGGTATCGGCAATAACGTGCTCGCTGAACTGTCTATATCTCATATGTTATACGCAAAAGCAGCTGTCGGAAAGTATAGAGACGATAAGAATAAACGATTCTTCGAAATACTTATTAGCCGAATCCCAATATGCGAGTGCTCTTCGCATCGACGGATACCGTTCCGCCTAGCTTGGTCGATGCGCGTCCCCTCTCTATATGTACACGCACGCACGGACGCGCACACACACCTTATCATTCTTGCAAGAAACGAAATTTCACCGCCTAACGACGCGCCATCTTTCCCCTAGTTTCTTCCTGTTCTCCCTCTCACGGGTGCTGATCGAGGCGTCCTTTCCTCCCGCGAACCCGTAAATCAATCAGAGGGACGTGCATCCGACGCGGCCGATCGGCCTCGCGCCGACTGTTCCTAACTCTTTTTTTTCCCGGCACCCACGGTTGCGACCGATATGCGGCGCAAGGGGAAGGGGCCGTCCAGTCCCAGACTTATGCGGACAAGAGAGGGCCGCGTCGGAGAGGATGCGGACAGGCGGATAATAGCGCGTCTCCGCGTTGGGCCGCGGCGGGCGATCGATCCGTTCGCTATTTATTACGTATTATATACGCCTATAGATCTAGAGTCACGGAAACGAGCGAGAGTTGGCGCGCGGTCGACTGAGACTATATAACCGAGGATGTCGCGCTGCCGGTGTGCGTATTGTATATACGCGCCGCGCTATTGTGCGTGTATATAAGCACGCGGCGACGGCAGCGGCGTGCCGCTATTTATATTTGCGAGTGCCGCCGTGCTAAGAATGCGTGTTTCCGTGTTCAGGCGAGCGACTCTTGTACTGTTCGCTTGCTCTCTCTCTCTCTCTCTCTCTCTCTCTCTCTCTCTCTCTCTCTCTCACTCACTATCTCTCCGTGGCGCTCGCTATAATATACAGTCGTTAGTTTTTTTCGATGCTACACACTTGGCCGTAAATTGAGTTAATTTTTTTCCGCATTCCGCTTGTGCTGCAAAATTCACGCGAGAGATTCGAGATGTTTCTGTGAAAATATTATTTAGCGCACTACATGTTGATATAAAATTTCATATATTATTCTAAGATTGCCTTAATATACTTTTTAATATTTTTTCTTATACTAGGTCGCCAAATTAATTTCTGAGAAAACATGTTGAAGTTTTATTCTTTGATGTATAATAATGTGAAATATGCATAGAAATTTTAAATTCTCAAGAGAATAATCGAAAATTTAAGTTTTCTATATATAATGCAAGTGAAATACAGAAAAAAACTCTGAAATATAAAGTTTTAAACGTCCTAAACGACGATATAATATACACGTATAATAAAATATCTATTGTTAAAAAATTTTAAAAATTTATTTTTGTTAGCTTTAAATAATTGGCCACTAGTTTGCGTATCATCGTATCTTTCTATTTGACACGATCTAGAAAAATTCTAAGTATAGAAATGACTAAATATTTGAGCAAGAAAAAAATCACAAATTCTACAAATTGAAGTCATGCCGACTTAAAAGATAAATGTATGAGTTAATAAAATTATATTTTATAAAACAGATGAAAGCATTGGTACTAGAATTTTTATCATTGCAAATATAGATAACTGTTTTTTAAACCATATAGCTAAATAATTTTCTTGAATTGATGTTTATCATAGCGAACCTCTGATACAGTGCATCGTCATAGAGTGAACTTAAGATATTTCCCAGCTAAAGTATCAAATATTTAATGTAAAAAAATAGTATAATTTATAAAAAAAAAATAATCATTTTTATGACTATTTTTTATACGTATTATTTTTATATATCAATGTTTTTTTCTGTAAAACACGGAGTTTTAAAATACTTGACACTAATAGGAATGGATTATAGTTTCGCTCATGTAGCCGCGCACTCATTGTTTAGCTTGTGAATCATGCGCGATGGATTTTATAGGCAAACTGTTTGAAAATCGCGGCACACTTCAATTAAGTTTGACTTCACAGAAGTTTCGCAACATTCGTTTGCATTTCAACGTTATATAATATTTCCTGTCTCCTTTGGTCCGCTTATTCTCCAGTCCGCTTATAATTAAATAAACCGCTATGGATGCTCCGCCACGAAGGTCTCTCTTCATAAGGGATTCTATTGGGTGTTTATGAATTTTTACTTAAATATCTGTATAAATCGGGTTGAAACTTTTTAGTTGATTGATTGAACTTATCTATAGTATAAGAAATTTCTAATATGAAAGTTGTAATCATAGTTTGCGTCCTAGGACAGACGTCTTTTACTAGTTGCATAGGGAATAAGACCTTTCTCTTACGATCGATTAAGTTTGTTCGTAAATTCAATAGGTGACCCGTATACTTCTTTATTTGAATTGAACCTGGAAGCCATAAACTTCTCATCACTCGTTTCTCTAAAAGGATCGATTAACGTTGACTCGATCTTGATTAACAGTACCAGGAGCAATTAAAGATCTTGTTCAGAAACATTATCATAAGTCTATACGTCCAAGCAGGATCAACAAATGCATGTTTTTCAAATGATGTTTGCTCTTTGCTAAACGTGCAACGATTCTTTAAAATGTCCGTATCGGTATATCTATATTCTTATTTTTTCCATTTTCATGGACTCCGCAACACTGCGTTTCAGTAATGCACTCGATTTCCTTCCATTCTTCTTCGATCGGAACGAACGAATCGAAACGAAACGACCCTATGTCGCGACGCGCGTACAACTGCCGGGCGCTGCGTGCCCCTCCCCTCTCCACCCTCACGTTCCGGCGTTATTATACATCCGCTCCGCACGCCACTTATGCAAAGCGATAAACCTGTTCCCTACTAATCCGCGACGCGTATTATGTACGGAGGAGTCTTCGCGGTGTGAGCGGCCCCGCCTAATCGGCCTGTATTTTACAACGCAGTAGTACGCGCGCGCGTATGCCCGTGCGCACAAGAACGAAGCGGGGCCCACGGAGCGATCGCTATTTTAGCGCACTCGCGCTGCCGTAATTCTGTCTCGCGATTCTATTGGCGCATACGTCGGGGCCGCAGTGCATCGGACGCGACCGCGCGCCGCATACCAGTCTCAGACGCGATGGCGAGTGCGCGCGCGCCGCGACGGTCGCGATCGCAGTTCCGTACGGCCCGCCGCGCGATATTCGATCCGATATCTCGATATATATGAGTATATGTCTCAGAGCATCTCATATGTAGTGGATGCGGGAGTTTCTTTCTCCCGTCTGTGTATATGTGCACGCGCGCGCGCGCGCGCGCTCGCCTACGGAAGATGCCTATATCTTATTTTACTCTATCTGCGAAATCGGACGCGCTTATCTTTCTTCTGGTTTCCGGAGACCATTTCGTCGATTAAGACTGCTCTATGGAGATTTCGGTAAATCGAGAAGAATAATTTTGTACCTTTCTTCGAGAATTCCTTCGAAACTTTTTTTCAAATTCATTTCGCTATTTATGTGCCTTGTGTACACAAAATAATATTACATTAGATCTGTCGAGCAATGAAATATTTTTGCAAATATTCATATTTCTTGAAATTTAGAATTTTGTAATACCAAGTTTAAATAAGCTTCTATAGTATTCGTACAAAATAGAGTTTATTTTCTAATACGTACAGATTATCCCCGCAAAGGACAGCGCGCAATGATTCGGTATGCATTGAATCATCGTTCCAAGCTGAAAATTCCAAAACCTACATAAATATATATGCGAAAAATGAATGCCATGCGTCGCTTGTGTTCTATAGATTATAGTGGTATAATCGTGCCCGCCCGCACGCCTCGCACATCTGCCGCAGCCGTGCCACAGGTGCGCGCCATCGGCTCGATCGTGTCGATAACGGACGGACTCTGATTAACCGCGAGATTTTTACGAGAAGCCAATAGTACACGTGTGTTGGGGCGAGCGCGCGCGTCCAGCTCCATTTTACGCTTGCGTACGAGAACTATTATCCGTACTCGCCTCTCTCTCTCTCTCTCTCTCTCTCTCTCTCTCTCTCTCTCTCTCTCTCTCTCTCTCTCTCTCTATCTCTCCTTTCCGCGCTTCTGCAATCCTTTCCTTGGCAAGTGCAGCTATGTCCCCAATGCGGTTTTGATCTAATTCCGCGCTTCACCGTTGGAGCGATCATCGCCCGAGCGATTCTTTTGCCCCGTTCGAGATTACTCGAAAAGCTTTTTATAGAACGAGCCGGATCGCGGCTTTGCGGAGTTCGATCGCACTTGATTGCCTGTCCATGATTTTTAGCCTATACGATATAGTGGTTCGAATCCGACACTTTTTATCACAAAGTCACTTATATCGGGGAATGAACAAGAGAAAAAATACCGAATTGCGCCACTGATCGGAAATCGAATCCTAGACTACAAAAATCATAGGAAATCTAAAAAAAATCTTAAAAGTAACGTAATTGAATTTTCTAAAAAAAATTCATGAAAAAAGAAAATTACATACTTTCATTATTTGTAAGAAAATCGATAGAAACGGCAAAAATTGGCGATGAAACTTAAGTTGTATAAAATAACTTGGATTTTTGCTTGTTGTCAATTTCATCGATATGGAAACTATTAGTGTTATCTTAGGCTTAATTCTCCATTCCAGTTGTAAAATTGAAAAGGAAACGGTATTTTCGCATACTCTAAACTTTCTTATTGGTTGTTATCATCTCCCGTGCGATTGCTTAAAAGCGGCAAATTACTATTACCACTATTTTTCTCCGATGCGCAACGCAATAAATACAAATTTATTACCATTTATACGTTCCCGTCCGCGACTTCCTGCAATGGCCGAAAGGACAACTATAGGGTGCTATTCGAGTTCTCTTCCATGCGAGCGCGTCATAATACAGTAAATGCCAATCCATTATCAGTGGCTATTTGGATAAATGGAGAATACGTATCGAGCGCGAGAGTCGAAAAAATACCTGCATAAGTATCGATATCTGCATCTCGAGCCGGGACTTTCTCGACTCGAGGGCGAGGCTCGCGAAAAACCAAACTGAAATCGCCTCTCTGATACGTTGGTCCTAAATCCCCACCCTTCTCCTAAATCGCCGCGCCTCCGCGGACTATCGTCCCATGGGTATATCGAGCCCGCGAACCTGGCCGCACGCTCCGCGGCGCGGCGACGATAAATCGCCGGGGCTAGCTTGTACACCGAGCCGCGCACGCGCGCCGACGATATGTATCCCGCGCACAATGGAAGAACGCGCGATGGGTGCTCGTGTACGCGGCTACTATCTTGGCGCATTATCGCGCCACTTTTTCCGCTATCGATGACAAATTCGACGATTAAGACGCGCGCTTTCTCCGCTCTGTACGTAGGAGGTAGGTAGGAGGTAGGTCGGAGCTGCTTCCTTCGCTCGGCAGCGCGCGCTCGCGTTCGCTGCAGCCAGCGATATCCGGGGATAATGGGATTCGATATAGGATTCTTATATTACGCGCCTGGCTCGCGCGCGCGCGCGCGTGTTTGTATATAAGAGGCCGCGTGAACACGGAGAGTCAGGAGGAGCGGAAATTAATGCCCTCGAGCTTTTTCCGAATATATATATATATATATATATATATATATATATATAGCGAGAACCACACTATAGAAGGCGCTCTCGACGATGTGTAATTGATATAATGGGGGGATGGTACGCGAGATCGCGATTGTGCCTTTTCAATATATGAATTGTGCGAAAGTTGCATAATGAAATTTATTTTTTCTACTTTTATCAAATCTATTGCGAATCTATTTGCGCGCGCGCGCGCGCGTGTGTGTATGTGTGTGCGCATATATGTAGTCGATCGTTTTTCTGCAGAGCGAAACTCTGCGCTTATACAACGTATATTAAAGTTTCCCGTGAACTGCGGGGGAAATAAACAAGATTTATGCGCCATCGCGTTAGCCGGTGTGCATTGGCTTTAAATGGAAATATACGTTATACGTTTCGTAAGGGATTGAAATTGCAAAACCCATATGGGGAGCGTATATATTTATATGTACCAACGTATGTGTAGAACAAGATATATAGGCGAGGGAATATGGGATTTTGTATAGTTGCACCATAACTTTGCTCTTTAGATTATTTTAAACAAACCATCTATAGGTTATCTTTTAAGATTTTAAATACCATTGACTGCTATTTTCATGTTAAAAAACTTATATACGATTTTCATTTTTGTTTCAGGTGAGTAACCTACTTAGTAACGCCACAAGTGATAATCCTTTTAATCTTTATTCGTAAGTATTTAAAAAGCTTGTTGAATAATCGGAATACACGTCTTTACTTGTAAGTTCACAAAATTTAATAATTTGTAGAATACGACGAGATTCGTATAAATTTACTTTCATATATTATAAGCTTTCTTTCCACCATGAACGCGCAGAATTACTCTCGCTCAGATTCTTTTGAAATTCCTCGAATATTTATGAATCACCTTCGCTCGGAGTAATTCGCACATCGGCGCTCGCCCATTGTTTCCAGTTCGTACGAAAGACCGCGCGCGTACCGCCCGAGCCTCCTCAAATTCGTTCGCGTAAACGCGCGCTCGCGTGTCTGCGCGCGCACGCACGCGCATACTCGGATCCGTGTGAAGATTAATCGCGCGGCCGGTCGAGCTCATTTCGTCTCCACCTGGCTTGATTTATATGCCCGCGATTCAGCGGCGGCCATCGCGCACCGCGATCTGCTTCCCTTCCGGCGAAATCCCGCGTTTCCTACTGTGCCTCCCTCCCCCGCCGCACTAATGCTCTAAAGAGCCGTGGCGAGCGCGAGAGGAAGACGGAAACAGATAGACGCTAATTTATGTGTGTCATTTTATACAAGAGCGAAAGAGCGAGAAGAGGAAGAAGGGGCGGAAACAACTGAACGACTACCGCGAAAATTAGCGGGTCGGCCGACGCGGTTGCCCGCGCCCTCGAATACGCGGGGGAAGCGCGTTGGGACCTTGTGGGGCCGAGATCCCAATAGAAGAAATTTGAACGATCGCTGTCGGCGCCGATTTTCCTGCTCGAGAAAGAGAAATTTCGACGATCTTTGAATCGTCTTGTTTCCGATGCCGATTGGCGATCTTCAATACTTGCATATCATTTCTCGATTTCAATGACGAAATCTTAACTCTTAACCATTTTCTAATTAACTTTATATAATTAAATTATTTAGATCAGAATTACGGTAGCGTATCTCAAACAGTTACGATAAATATTTAGATCTGACATCTGTTTTATGTAACAATATATTCGTTTTTCAATGCGTCCGAATCCGATTTCTAGGTTTTTTTAATTGTAACGTACTTAATTGTGAAATGTTTGCTGTGCCTAATTGAATATTAATTAAATCTTACGTGCAATATTCAATCATTAAACTTTATCTATTTTTTGCATTTACGAGTTCTTACTAAGTGAAAAATAAAATCATTTTTAATACTTAATAAAATGTAAATCCGTTAATTTATTTTCCTATGCATTTATAGAAAGTTAATAAGGGCAAACTAATTATCTTTTTTCAATGAACCAACTAAAATCACTTTCATTTTATATTACAATTTCGTGATTTGATATTATTTTCGTCCCTTCTTCAGATAAAGTCTAACAATCTTTTACAGAATTACATTTTAAATAAGCACAATATCAGTATACCAAAACGAAAACTCGATGATAATGAAAAGTTAAAGTTAAAATAGCTCATCCAAAAAAGTATTGATCAATTATCAATTGTAAACACAATCGTTAACTAGGATATGTACACGATAGAAATACATGTGAATATTGTAGCTGTTATATAAAGCATTAAATAACATAAGTAATAAAGAATTTAAAAACAAAATAGAAAAAATTTATATCTGATATTCAAATGAGTTGGACAATAAGTGCATACTACTTACAACTACTGTTATTCTATTCTTACAAATCTTCGAGAACTAAATGTCTGCTATGGTATATCTGTGACTACTTGCATGTACAGTGCTTACGTATATATTTACGTATATTAGCGAGAACTTACGTTTACATTTAACAATTGAGCAGTAGTCTAGTCGATCAACTATTTTAAGCTTAATGTTTAATTATCTTCTAAGCAATTTTCGTTTTAGTACGTTAATATTCCGTTTATTTCAAATCCTATTATGTAAAAAATTGTTACACTTAACCTAGAAAAAGGACCAAAATAACAATATGTCTCGAAACTTTGACATAAAATCAAATTAAATTTATCTTATTCATTTAAAATGAATTATTTGAACAGCATGAAATGTAGAAGCTATTACATATAGTATTTTGTTGTAGACAATAATTTAACAAAGTTAATTTATGGGCCATTCTTACTTATAACATGCTGATTTCAACTACTTGTTAACATCATATGAAGTAGAATCTAATTTAATGTAAATTTACAATTGCAAAAGTAGGACAAGTGCATAATTATTATCTATAATTTTCCCATCGTGTATGAATTAAGTAAATATTTTCATTATTTCAGATCTAAAATTTATTTATATCGCGAAAGCGGAATTTTAATAAAGATTATCTATTTACTGTAATAATAGTGTATTAAGAAACAAGTGAGCGATGTATTATCTACGCTTCCTGCGTGAGCGGAGTTTATCGCCAGAGGCTGCGAGACGAGACGATAAAGAAGCAAGTATGGATTATTGAGAACGCATATTATATCGTGTACGATATTTTTCTAAACTAATTGCGCAAAACTTGACTTTCCATTCCTGCTCAGAGTACGCAAAGTATGCATTTTGTACTGAAGTAATTGCTTTGCGAATTGCGAGTCTTAGTGCAAGAATCGTATACTTTGCATATTGCAAAGAGAGATGAAAAGCGAAATTTTGCTCGCTTACAAGGAGTATTCTCACTTTCCGTAACCGATTTGAATGAAATTTAGTAACATGTATTCTTGATGTCTGAATCGATAATTCCCAAAATCTAACTAATCTCTCATGCTCGAAATTTCCTTAATTAAATGCTGTTACGAACTCCATCTTATACTATTTTCTTTCTTAATTCTGCTGCGTTCTTAACTGCATTAATTCATCTTTAGATATGTGATAGATGTACATGAAATGTATTTAACTTTTTGGTGTCCAGTCAACAGGTATGGAATACAGATATACTACTAATATAGGTTTCTTGATTTAATGCTGGTTATTGCTACGTACGTACACAATACATGGTATATTTTTATCAAACATTAATTTAATTACCATATTATTTCATCTATTTAATGAATCTGTATTGGCTTAATGCAAGTAGAAATCATGCAGCGACATAAAAACCGATTAACGGTATTACGTATGATTAAGAAAGTATACATATGTTATAATGTAAAATTCATAACGATATAACTAAGAAAATTTTAACAGTTATACGATTAACTACTTGCTACATACTATTATCTTAATAGATGATTCCTCGAGGCTTAATACACGATTTGAATATTTTCCTTCTTAGTTTGAAAAAAGGCATGAATTATTAAATTATGAAGTAATTTTTCACAATGTTTGCAGTATTAAATGTTAATAGATAGAATACGACAATGTTTCTACACTATCAACATTTTCGAGAAAAAATTCAATGTATTATTGATAAATCTTTTCTTTGTATTAAGAGATTTACAATGAACGATCGTTATTATCCTTCATCTCTAGTGTAGTCTAGAGATGTCTTCCTTTTCATTAAAAAATTGAATCGAAATAATTTTAAGCAACGTGCCCCAAAAGAAAATAAACTAAAGGGGTTATGTTGGCATTCGAAATAGAAAGTAAAATATAACAATTTATGAATTCTAGCATAGCGCACTGATGCCATTTAGCCAGAGGTAAAAGATCCTTCTTCTGTCCTATTTATTTCGCCACGAGTCAATATATCTGTAACTCTGAAAGCTCTCTAGTCACAATATGTTTTCTGACTTATAACGGACAATGCAAATGAATTTTCATCACAATAAACCTTTTCAAAGCTGTAATAGGATACGGCGGAGCTTGCCCTTGTCAAAAAGCAAGTTGAAAGGTATATATGTTTTCGTAGGCGCGATTCACAACTATAATAAAGGCCAAGATAAAAGTCCACCACAAACTCAAAATACATAAATCGCCATTGGAAAGTTGCGTGAAAGTTTGTAATTTTTCTTTGACTTTTCTATACGGCATCAAATCAACTACAATGATACCGAATTGAAAAAATCTAGGCTAATCGGTTAGACTTTAAAATAAAATCACACTTACCTACTTCGCACGAAAACACGCGAAAATACAAAATATACCGATCTGAGATCGAGTATGTAAATACTTATTATAAATATCGCGATCCGTAAAAATGGTTATCGATGTAAACCATCGTCCGGAAATAGTATTAAACATTGCTCTTAGTTCTACCCCTCTCTCTCTCTCTCTCTCTCTCTCTCTCTGTCTTTCTTTCTTTCCTTCTTACCTTCTTTCTTTGGAAGTGAAAGTGCAAGAAGACGAATCAATGATATATCGTACATATCCCGTTCAATTCCCCTGAGAGCTCCTAAAGAAACGATAGATACACGACGAAGCTTACGGTGGTGTGTACCCGTTTAGTATATACGTATGTATTTATGTGCAGTGTTGCTGCCCCCATCACGAGATCAAGGTAAAGATAAGCACGGAGCAAGCCCTTGCTGTAGCATCGAGAGCAACTATATGTATGTATGTATATGTACATACATACATATATCCAGGTATATCGGTGCGTTGAACAGAAGTGTACCCTCAAAAAGTACAGCAAGAAATTGCTATACCTCGTCGTGTTGGCGGTGTATCCGATCCATTGTGGCTCTATGAAGCTTCAAAGCCGCGAGGGAAACCGTTCGCATTCAACGCCCTTACGCGTGACTCTCCAAAGCAAATGCATTTCCGTTCAACGCTTTTGTGTCGCACATATTGTATTTCCTATTGTTAATGTTGGTTGGTTGACACCTTAATCGTGTTTTTCTGCGATTTGCTAACTTCATTTGCTTATCCTTTATTTATAGTTTTATTAAATGATTCAAAGGAAAGTCTCGCTGAAATTTAATGAAAAAACTAAATGAAAAGTATTCTTGTTTAATTGTAGCATATTCATATTGGCCTTAATAAAAAACTTGGTCTTAGTTTCATTATTTATATTATTTTTTTATTTCATTTATTTAAAAAATTTATGTTACTTATACGAGTACAATTATAATTTTCTTCGTGAGAAAGTTTACTCCTGAAAAGAGCAAAGGAGGGCAGTTTTAAAAATAAAAATTAACTTAATCATATGCTGAAGCATATTTTACACCATGACAGTTCCTAAATTTATGTTGACATCGTGATTTTGAGGTTAGAGAACGTTATATAAAAAAAATTCGGTGACGTAATATTAAACTATTATCTTACTGAAACCAATGCATCGTGATTCGAAACTGGCATGTTTTGAACAACTGTGACTACCGAAAGCATATACGGCAAAGTAGGTAAACTGGTATAACGTTACAAATGACATCTTTATTATTTGTTTTAAAAACTGAAAAATAAAAAACAGGGTGAGTTAATTTTACAGTTGACTGGTGGAATTTTCATAAAAAGTGTAATCTGAGGCGAGTGTCAAGTACATATCAACAAGCGGTAAATCGCCAAACAATTTCGAACCACAACGCCTCTTTTTTCAAAATAATATCAAAAGAGCAGCATCAAAGTGGACCCGGCGCGTAGGACAGTACATTCGTCAACATGGACCCCATAAGGTGACAAACGGTACTAAAAACCTAGCACGCAGTCGCTAGAAGTGGTAGAGTACGCGACGCGGCGTCGAAAGTTATATATGGAGATGACTTATATAACTATACCGTAAAATCAGCTATGTGATATATATATATACTCAGCGGGACCGCAGCGCGTCTGGGCCCGGAGACAAAGAGGAATAAGTAACAATACTTATTGTAACAACAACAGCAACAACAGCAACAATACTACTACCACCACTACTACTACCACCACTACTACTACTACTACTACAGCTACGCGCACTACAAACGAGTGGAAAGAGCATCACACACACACACACACACACACACATATATATATATATATATATATATATATATATATATATGCGCGCGCGCGCGCGTGTGTGTGTGTGTGTGTATTCAGGCCTTTCGACGATTTGATTTACGAGGAAGGTCTCGTGGGTTCTCGAATATTCGCGTAGATCGGCGCGGAAGATAAACGAGGCCCCTCTGGATATAGTATAAATACCTGACTGTCGATCTTTAAAAGTTTTGCTTTGTCGAGCACTAAGTCCATGCAATGTGTGTGTGTGTGTGTGTGTGTGTGTGTGTGTGTGTGTGTGTGTGTGTGTGTGTGTGTGTGTGTGTGTGTGTGTGTGTGTGTGTGTGTGTGTGTGTGTGTGCTCGCCGCGCACGTGTGTGCGTATCTATAGACTTTTCTCAGTTTCTACACGTGCACCCGTAATGACATTTTTCATTACTTGCGCCTGCCTCCTGTGTACGTACGTCGCGCAGTCAAAAACTCATCACGCGGTGAAATCTCGCGCTGCTCGCTGCCGGATAAATGAGTTTTTCGAGGGGCGTCCCCGACTCACTCGCCGCGATGAAAGCGTTATACGCACCTTCGAATGTGTTGCTCCGAATGACTGTTCTAGTTTCGATTACTCGCGACGGCGGTACGGACGTTGATTAAGTGATGTATTTTCCTCATATGAAGTTTGCTCTTAAGGCTTCTCCTCTATGTTTAGTGAAGTGATTTATACGGCTTATTGAAGAAATCCTATAACCGAGATCAAGATAGAGAGACTGTGTAATAAGCTGTAATCGTCTCGTTTTTAATTATTATGTACTTAGATTGTACGATCGATAAACATCTTTTTTTTATTATACGTTAAGTAAAACCTATCAAAGTTGTTAAAAGCATTTCGAAAAATTTCATACCTAGTTTTACTAGATATCAATATCCGCTCAAAAGAGGGAAAAAAGAGACTGATTGTTGAATTATTTCGCTTTAACAGTGGTCTTATTCATTCTACAATAAATTAAAAAATTACCAGGAGTGTAGGATACAACACGAAGATAGTTTTCCTTCGGTGCAAGGCTGTGATCGCATGCGCGCATACCTAAACCAAGGACACTAATTATCCTACAAAAAAGAGCTATTAAATTGTAAAACGCGTCGTCTGACGCGGCGTCGCGTTGCGTCGCATCGCGTTGATCCCCCGCGTGTCCGCTCGCCCTCGTATGATACTTCAGAAAACGTAAATAAAGAAAGGAAAAAGCTCGCACGCGCGGTCCATGGCAGGACCGTCGATCGCTCGTACTTGAAAGAGACCAAGACTCGAGTCAGCTCGAGTTAAGCGAGAAAGAGAGAAGCGAGAAGAAGCGGGAAGAAGGGGCCAGACCGACCCTGGCAATCTTTGCGGCACTCTCTCATACTCAAAGTCGACCCCGCGCACAAGCACTTTGAAAACAGAAATTATATAACCCACGGAACTGTAGCTCCGGGAGGACACCACGGAATGCCCCAGGTCGGTGAAAATTTATCCTCATCGCAAGTGCATAGATTATTTTTCGATTTGATTAATTTCACATTTCGTCGCTCCTCCCTCTTTTATTCTCAACGCCGCGAGCGATTAATTGCCACGTAATTGATCTTTGAGTTATGGAAGACGGGCAACGCGACTGCGGAAGTGCTGTCGTTCAAAATCCGGGACATCGCAAGTTCCGTCGACAGTAGAGTTTTAATGTATTTCAATACATATCATTCATTCTAACAATTTTATTTCGTTTAGAATAATTAATCTTGATTCTCCCTTCTTACAATGGTGTCCGTTTCTGTAAACACGATAGAAAATAGATTTTCTCCCAACTAAACTAGGTTAATGAGTTGTCGAGAATTTTTTACAAAATATTTTGCAAGCTCAATAGCTCGAAATGAGCTATAAATAGTCACGGAATAAATACTTACAACAAACAGTATTCATCTTCGTTTGACTTGGTAAAAGAGGGATTACTATATTCCATATCGACTCGAATTCAATGGGTTATCTATTATTTATTAGACGCTAGGCTTATAAAATTATATCCACCAAACAACTATATCCTATCTATTTCGTTCATTCCTTGTTGCCTTTGCTTCCCAGCGAGAATGTGCCTGCAAAAGAAGAGAAGCCACTCTTATAATTGAACATCATACTTGTCACACCGAAACATTATGCTTACTTCGCTTATTATACTTTTCGTCTAATAATCTCTATCCAAATACATTACTTAGACTCCGATGTTATTCCTGCCTCCAAACGCGTTCTGATTTTCCATTTGACAAACGGAAATGTACACGATTCGCCGTGTGCAGACTGACGGAGGAGGGGCCATACAGTAACTTTCTATAAATCTATTCGTTTTATCCTCTATATGCTGTAATTAGATGAAAATTCCAATAATGCGATTAAAAGATAGATTTTCTATTCATATATTTTCATATTTTTCATTATTTCTTTATATTATCAAATAGTATATTCTATTTATTAGACATAAACACTATTTATAGTTCAAACGTTAATTACGTTATTCTCTGCATTTATAAATTACTATCACGTTGGTTAACACTATATTATCCTAATATGTATTCTTATTATTTGAGCTTTAGCATATTACATTAGAATTTCCTGAGCCATACGGGGTTACAGCCCAAGACCAAATAAATACTGCATTAATCAGTTAATCAATCAAACGCTTTCTAAGACTTTATTGTTCCCTTCTTTATTATCATCGAATTTTTTTTATAATATTAAATTCGACTTTTTAATCGTTAAAATAAAATTTACCTTTTGAAAAGAATACAGTACACTATTTAACTTATTAATTTTTAAACTATTATATAACAATTAAATCTACGATTTAAAAAAACAGGTACAAATGTCGCTTTTTAGTTAATAACTAGTTTTCATTCTAAGAGAGCATTTTACATCCGAATAAAAAATATAATAAATTGAAAGGTGTTATATATTCAAGTATTTTCTTGTGTACCACGTGAATCTGTTATTAGAAAAATAATGCTCATTTAATAGCATGACTCAAAATTACACAATAATATTTTCCAGTCAATGCCTCCTTAGCTAAATGTGTTATTCTTGTTATATAACCATATACACGTACATTATATTCGAAAAAAATAAAATGTATTCAATGTCATTATAAGTTATGTAAGACTTGTGAAAATCTTTACAATAATAATGCATTAATCTATATGCTAGAGTTTTCTCGCGTCCAATGAGAATTTCTAAGAGTTATGTCGGAAGACTTAAAATTTTGTTAATGAAAGTTAATCTACTTGTATGTTTTTAAATACTAATGAAATCTTACGAAGAAAAAACTGAGAGTAAATATACGTCGTTTAATAACACGAAAAGAACATTTAGAAACTGTTAAAATACCTACATTCATTGCAAGAGAATGTGAAAGTAATTCGCAAGTAAATCGATTTATTTCTGTTGACATATAATGAAACGCTTTTTTAAACTGCATAATTATAATAATAGTCTTTAGGGCGTTAAAATGTTTTCTCTGAAATTTATAATTACGAAACAGCAAAGCTATCTGCTGAACTTGTAAAAGATTTATTGTCGCCCGATTCGGTGTAATTAGCGACACTGAAGCTTGTTTCACGAAGTGCCGAGCATCGCCGTTGCCCTATCGTATAATGGTCGTTATATACTGCACCGGGAAAATAATTAAAAGTCAGCCGCGGGATGAAAATGCGAGGAGCGCGCACGATGAAAAGAAATAAAAAACTGCAGGTCGGGCAGAACGGCCAATAAAGTTAAAATCTAATTTGAAGTACAATAATGCCGACATTTTGACGAGCGTATAAAAGACAGTGACCGAGGGGGCGGGCGGGTTTACAGTACGACTCTCGCGAAATCGCGGGCTTACTCGTGACTTTCAAAGCCGTCGGGCTTTAAGGGAAGTGCATAATATGTGCGAATTTTGACGGACCGCGACTGGGGGCGGTGGGATGCGGGGGGGGGAGGGGCTGATGGTATTCGCACAACTTCCTGTAGCACCTCGAAGCGTCAAGAAGACCTTCGTAAAATCCGTTGAAATCTTACTATGCCATTGCAGCGGTGTCTCCCCGGGTGTCACCCTCGGTTTCTCTTTTGCCCCTCTTCGCCCCCTCCCACCGTGACGTCCCTTTCTTCCTCTCTTTTTTTACTCCATCACCGCGCGCTCCCCTCTCGCGTGCGACGCCATTCTGGCCGATCGAGCATCCGTGACCAAGAGTGTGTTGCCCCTGGTTGCCCTTTCCCGCATAGCTCTACTGGCACTTGCGTCTTTTACGTCACTTTAACCGCGCTAATATATCGCTTTGTCGCCTAAAGTATACGGTGACACTTGAGCTAATGTAACTTGGGTTGACGTTGGGCGTTTAAAATTATTATTGTGTGCGCGCGCGCGTGTTTGTGAAAATTTTTTGAGTTTACCAAGACTTAAGAATTTGCCGATTATTATGAAAGCTAGAAATAATTCAATAGTAGTATTACTGAAAATTCTAGATAATTCACGGTTATAGAGATAAATTGATATGTTTAATTCATTATTTAAAGAATTGGCCTATCCATAAATATAAGAGATAAGTAAAACAAAAACAAAAACAATCAGAAAATATTTTAAAAAACAAAAAATATATATAGAAAATTATTCTAATCGTTTACGCTAAAATTTCTAGTTCTCACTTTCGTTTCAATGGTATATGTATATATTGTTAAGGAAAAGAAATCTTATGTTAAGCAGGTGAGTATAAAAACGCTTGCTGTGTCCCGAGAGGAATTTAGATTTGCGCGCTAGTCGCTTTCGAAAAAAATGTCTCCAGAGCCACGTTCAAAGATCGACGAGACGTATAAGTACGTATAAGTTACGAGAGGCTGAGAGACTGACGTATACAGAAGGGATTCTCTTTACTTCGGACGTCGGAAATGGAGAGTGGAGGAGAAAGACAGCAAGTGGAGAGAGACACCACTACTCGAAGGCCCGTATTGAAATCGTATCGAAGGGTTGAACTGTCTCTCGATTCTCGTCCTGGGAAAGGCGCACAGTTATATATATATATATATATATATATATATATATATATATATATATATATATATATGCATATGTGCAAGAAACGTTGACTTTGCCGCTCCGCGCGCGAGAGCACAGTACAACCTCGCCTGCACATGTGAACCGTACACGTATAACTATTTATAACCTCGGGTGATCCTCGCCACAGCCGTGGCGGTGGCTCACCAATTGTATTTCATTCGAGCTCCTATTTCTCTTACCCTTTCTCCCGGTTTCGTTCTCTTTCATTTTTCTTCTTTTTTTACGTCTCTTTCGTGCGTATACATTACTCTCGAGCATTAGGACTGGCTCTTTCGACCCTCATCGGCTTCGTCGAATCTTATGCGACGTTTATGTACGCGTTCTGTTCTGCCGTTCGTTTATCTATATCGACATCCGGTACTCTCGAAGCAATGTTGCAAAAAAAAAAAACAATAGTTAAAATGATATGAAAATGTCCTACATATATTATACATAAATTAAATATGAAAAATTATGTTGAAGAATCTCTAAGACTTTAGAGCGTACAATGAAACGAATAAGACTGGAGGATCAACTTCCTTATAGCGACGTAATTTACACTTCCTTTATATAATAACACCTAGTGCTGCTTTAATTCGACTTAATGATACTATCACGTGTGTTATATTCTACTTGCAGTGACCAATCCCTCCAACTGGGTGAAATTATTTCTGATTGAAATCGCTATAAAATCTATTATAGCTTAAAAACGATAACATTTAGTTAGCAGATAATAGTATATAAATAAGAATATTCTTATAAATCTCTGCTTAATTACTAGCTCTTTTTGTTCCATTGACGTTTTGTTCTATTAAACATTTTATGGTTCTGTAATCAATAGTAGAATTTTTCCATCAAGCATTAAAGTGGGGCAACTATAATTAATATCTAACATACCTTTACTCGAGAATTTGTCATTAATTCGACACTTTTTTACCGTATAATATTTATAAATTTTCCTTTTCGAATTGTAAAGTATAAATTAACTGGTATTTTATCTATATAAATATATGCTATCTTATTTATCTAACAGTCGGCTATCGGTGCTTTAGTGGCAAAGAAAAATGCACGTGCAGAAACAAGCAAAGCTAAAAATTTTCTTTGCAACATTCGTAATCTTCGGAGTTGGAAGAAACGAAGAAACAGCCCGCATACAAGAGCCATAACCAGCTAATAATTCAAGCTCCCTCTCGCGCTCTCGGTTTATCGCGCGCTCGCGAGCAGGTCCCTAAAAAGCATCATCAACGAAGCTCTCCGCTGTGGCGAAATTTATACCGCGGATATCAAAAGTCCCCCCGCCCCCCGCTTCCTGCGCGCACGGAGCGTTACGGGCGTCGAGAATATAAAAGCGGCGTGGTCGTTATAAACATCAGACTCGCGATAATATCGGCTCGCGGCTCCGCGAGCGCGCGCGTTTACGGAAAGAAACTCGTTTTATATCCGCCCCTCGTCCGAGCTTTCCATCCCGCGACCGCGGCTCCCGATGACGGATTCGCTTATCCGTGCACCGACGACGCGGCGGCCCGCGACTTTTTTACCCACACACGCGGCGGGCGCGCTCGAGAAAGCGAGGCGCTCGCCTTTACGCGTCTAGCGTCCGAAATGAGTTAAATATAGAGATGTGTGCGGGCGCGCGCGCGGGGCGCATCTCTCTCGCTAATTTTCCGCGGGGCTCGACGCGCGCGATCCCCCCCCCCCTCATTTCCCCTCTCCTTTCCATCCCGATGCATCGCCACGGCCGAGATTTATGATTATTAACGCGAGAACGAACGTGGGCTCGGCCGGTGCGAACCGATCGCGCCGATCGCGCGGCCAGCTCGTGGGCAGACGAATCCAATTTCGATGCATAATACGGAAGATATAGGCGACGGACGACGGTGATTCAGACGAGGCTCGGGCAGGACCTGGTCGATGCACTTGGCGCTGGAAATTGCCGCTCCGAGCTAATTATTCATCGCGCTTGATAGCGCACGATACCGTATATTTATATATATATATATATATATAAAATTAGCATATATTTAAAGCTACATCAGCGGTACGAATGTAGCAATTCGTTTCGAAGGGTGTTGTACGCGAGCTATGAATTAACATTGAATCGAACCGTTCACTTCCTGTACTCTTTTATTGCCCGATTCCTAACACTGCAGTTGTACAGTCTCTTAAAAATGCCAAGAAGGAAATTAGATGCAGCTTACATACAAGGGCTGAAACTAGAAAGAGGCGAAGATATCGCATGCGCGTGCACTAAGATAGAACGATATAACAATACTGGTGGTTCTTTTATTTTTATTAATTAAAAATCGAATTTTAATGATCAGCCTATGATTTAATTTTAATTTTAATGATCAGCCTATGCGTGCTATGATTTATTTTCTCAAACTTCGAGAACATCTATAATTGTTCAAAAATAGTTTTTTAAAATTATGTTAGATGAATAGTACTAAATTTATTATAAAATAAATCCATCAAAACGGAATTTGAAATAAGGGCATCTGAGGTTTCTTAACCAAGATTCTAACTCGATGCTATGTACTTATATAATTTCATTTTATGTCTTTTTTCATATTGATGCCATCAAAAAATTACTAGCACATCTGAAGCAATCTCAACGAATACTAATTCGTTTCGTATTTTGTATTGAAAATTAATTATATTTACTTCATCTAAAATAATAGCATAGTTTGTAATTTTACATAAAAAACTAGAGGAATTCAGATGCTACTACCATGAATTGCATTACTCTTGGTCCCGATGCTCACGTTTAAATGCACAGTTCAAACCTTACGTGTTCGAATACGTGTCCAAATCTGACTAATTATTATTTAATGAAATTATATGTAAAACTTATGATGTTTAATATTTCACCTCGAATTAAGTCTTTCTGGATAGAGTCTCGCTTCATTCTTCATACCCCTATAATAGAAAGTAATAAGTATAAATTAATAACAGTTAAAACTTACAATTACTATGTATTGTAGGTGCAAACGATTAATCTAATAAATTTTATCAACATACTTGATTAAAGTAGATTACAATTATAGTAAATGATTCCATACTGAAAGCTTGATAAACATATTCTGATACTATTTAGTAAATAAATTTAATGTTTTTCTGTTTCAGGTAAGATTTGCAATGTATTATCAAATCCATTTCCTGGTTATCAGTGTGGTAAGTTTTCTCAAAGAAATAAATACGGTGCGAATTGAACTAATACATAAAGACAACACTAGACGAAAGAATTAAATCTCAAAAACCTATTAAGCCTTCACAAAGCGTGCTTCGGGATTAAAGTGAAATTCCGCGCAACGTACGCGTAATACCCCCCCCCCCACTTATCCCCCTACCCCTGGAGCGTTGCCCGTAAGAGCGAACAAACCATTAGGTAATTGACATAATCGCACATTTAATTGACGTTCCATACGTTCACCCCCCGGCATCCGCGGTTATATATCCGTACGCTCGGTCGCGCCGCTGGATTATTATTATATCGGCCCCGTGTCCGCAGTCTCCTATCGCGCGTGATTATTGCTCCGCTAGTGCGCGGCCGCCTCTCGCGCTGTTCTGTATTACACGACAATTTCCTCGTGTTCCAGCCCTTTCGAGCAAATCCCGATTCCCTCACCTGCCATCCCCGTCTACCTTCCTTTGTATCCGCTTCTCCTCTCCGCACCCATCCTATCGGCTGACATCCTCCATCCTGCTCGGACAACGACTGATGCATTGTCTCGGCGAAATCGTACTTCTCTTTCTCTCTCTCTCTCTCTCTCTCTCTCTCTCTCTCTCTATCCAACTCTATCTTTCGTAGGAGTATTATATACGAGATCGCGGTAACGGAGATTACTATCCACGTTTGCGTATATTTCGGGATAATGAAAAAAACACGAGCGTGTTATGGAATCCTTTTGCACGCACGCGGGCGTCGGCGAATCAGCGATTTTTTCGACGCACGATGTCTTTTGTACGTCTTGTTCTGGCTTCATGTAGGCAGCGCAATACATTATAAATCGGAGAGCGCTCTCTTCGCCGATTCCCTTGCCCCATCTCTCGCCCCTTCGAAGCTACTCGAAGCCGATAGCCAGTTTCGTAATATGATGCTTGTACTTTATGGATTTTAAGCTCGCGTCTCGTACTGTGCGCGCGCGCGGGTTATTGCGCAATCTACGCGATGTTTATTATCTTTTTTTTTTGTTGTTCACCTTCGCACGAAAATTGCGAGATTTAGATTCGCGCGCAATCTTATTTTCCGGCGCTTGCGCACATACGCCGGTAAATCGTTCCATGGCAATTTTATATACGTTAAAGTTACAATGTAGATTGTGCACGCTGGCAACGACACAGAGAAGCTTTGACTCCAGTACAGCATATACTGTACATTGGATGGAAAATATATATGACCTATATGGCTCTATTCGAATGCGGAGTTTAAGTGAAGTAATAATACATAACGTTGTAAATCATTTTAATAAAAGCTAATAAGGTTGGCTTAAATTCCGTACTTTACTAATATAGAAGAGAATCGTGCAAAGACATGCAGCAGTGACCCTCGGAAAGAAACGCCTACATTCTTTTGTTATTCGGCTGATGGGGAATTCCAAATCGGGCCGCTACAATTCCTCCTCCCCTCCCACGATCTACACTCCTTTATACCAATTCGTTTTGAGCTACATGCTTTTACCTGCAATCGTTCTGCTTATGGTCAGGCAATCCTCTCGTATACACTTCAAATTTTTTCCAAATATTTTCAAGTGCCAAAATAAGCTTGTTGGGATATTTACTTTAAGCTCTTGCCTTATATATTTTTAAATATCAACGCTCGATTCGGTAAACCGATACGTACGGTATATCGATAAAAATCATCGTGGTAGAAATAGGTATTACGTCGTTATTGTATGGAAGATTCGTGCTTTTTCCCAGGTTTCCTCCGATGTATAAACAATGAAGAGCATCGCGCGCAGTGATGTACATTTATTTATAGAATAGAAAGGGGAGAACGAGAGGGAAGAGAGACTATTACCTTGAAAAGCCATAAACTCCATAATTTTCCTGCATATAACGCCGTGGTCGAGGTGCAGTATACGCGTATATACAGCGCAATGTTGCGGGCTCGAAAGTTGCGGCGAAACCTGGAGATAAAGCTACCGAAGCCGTTCTCTATATCTCGCTTGTGTTATCCCGCTTCTTCCTTTTATATTCCTTGCGCGAGAAAGAAATACAAATGTATATATAATATTTCTTTTTGATACTTTATGAATCTCTCCGGTAAAACTCGTGTAACTGCGGCCATCCTTTGCTGCACGGTGACGTGCATCCTTTCACCGGAGCGCGCGCGCGCGCGCGCATGGACAGGTATCCCTGCGCGCGAAAATAAATATCAACTCTGTATGGTATAGAGAGCGAGCGCGATTTCCATTGTTTTGAAAATCGGCATCTACACAATGCACAAGAAGCAGAGAAGGTTGAGTCAGGTAAGTATACGGCGTATATCGCACATAATGCACCTACATAGCTTATTATATACACTGCGCAAAACGACTTTTAATAAGTTATAAGGATACGGCATGCTCTGCCGAAGAACGGCTTGAGTTTACTATTATACGTGCGCAAATAAAAATTGCCCCTCGTATCTTATTTTATCCCATTGTTGCATCGCGAGTCCCATTTACCCGGCTGCACGCGACGGGCGGCGCTGGGTAATTGACGCCGGGTGCTCGTGCATCAGATACGTATGTGTAATGGGCGCCGGGCCGCAAAGATCAGCCGACGTCCAACGGCAGCGGAACGACGAAATAGTTGTACCCGCGCTCGCGCAGACCCTTCGCGACGGGTTCGAAAAGCCAAGAGCCGGCGACTCGTCTACGATTCCTCCTTCGTCCCCGAGAGGGGCGCGCGTTGCCCGCCGCGAGATTCCGCTAAAGCCGGAATCGTGCTCCGCGATCATTTTCCCGGGTGTCTGGGAGCGTCGGTGTATATATATCTATAATAAAGAGAAAGGTTTTGTAATTTACTACATCCTATAATAGCTCCCCGGGACTCGTGCACCCGACCGCGCGCGCGCTCCACCCTTGGCGCGATTCGCGCGGCTGGAGCGATCAATTTTCGCACTTTCACGCGGCCAGCCAGCCTGCCCCCTCCGCCTCATATCGGCTCGATCACTCCGCCATCGGTTAGGATCCTCGATGATTGCCTCCTGCGTTCTTTTGCGTTTGTTTAGAAACGGATCACGGGCCGCTTGTTTATATTGCGCGATTCGTTATAGGCTTGTATCTAACGAGCGCAAACGCCGGGCCGCTCCTCTATTTTCCTTACGCGTTCTCGCTCGAGAGACTTTTTTTTGGTGAAATTATAGTGAATTTTATAAAGCCTTAACGAACGCGGCTCGTTTATATGCATATATATGCGCGTGCCTAACGGAATAAAAATCGGATTCCCTCCAGGGATTCTTTGATAGTGTCTTTTTCCCTTTCGCTTTTCTTTATTCCATCGACTTTGATTGTCGGTAATAAACGGTATACTAGTAATTATGTTAATGTTTACAATCTTTTATTGGGAAAATATAGTATATGATCAATTCGACAAGTCAAGTGAATGTTAAAAAAACGTTATTAGCAAATGTTATTGCAAACTAACCTAAAATTAAGGAGTAGCCGCTGGATTGTCTTAAAAATATGTTATCTATACATTTTATTTATACCGATCACGCGTGATTAATAATACTGTAACTGAAACGAGTGTCCCGTATAAAAATTTACAAAATAATCCATACAAACTGCCACGTGTTAAATAGGCGCTCGACCATTTCCCTTCCATGCTTTTGCATTAGATTTATGTAATCATCGTACCGTGACGAGTAGAGTACAAAAAAGATTTGGCCATCGGTAGCTGTCAGCGAGGGTCGTGGATTTTATATTGAAATTTATCTAGCATACTAAAAAAGATCAGATATGATTATTCAACTGACATACGGGTAATGTCAAATAAAAGTTATACATCTGTCGTTCTTCTCGATCTTTTGATACAAACAGATACAGTATAATCGACCGAAATTTAAATAGAGAATATTATTTAACGTTAACATTATATATGTAAATATAAATAAAATTAAAATAGTACTTACGTCGACTGTTATAAATTAATTTAAGAAATATTTTTATCGGTCTTTGAGTTTTTAAAAAATAATAGAATTATAATTAAATGATAATATGAATATTTGTTAATTTATATTTCAATAAGCAGATTTTTCGAGAAAACTGTATTGTTCGATAAATATAATCGCGTGATAATTATTGAATATGTTGAATATGTATTATTCCTTAGAATGTATAAAAGAAATAAATATAAAAGAATCGGACAAATGATAGCACGTTAAATTCATCAATCACTTTATTGATAATAAACAAAGATGTATTCACAAAATTTGGACATTGAAACAAAATCATGGTCAAAGATTATCTTACAAGTATCAGTTGATTAAGAAAATACGGACTGATTATATACCGCCATTCTTTGTCACTATTGTTTTCTTAGATTTCATATTCATTGCATGTAGAATTATTTAAAATCGTAAAAAAAATTTTTAATGGAACTTTGAATTGAACTGAAGACATCCGTACACCGAGAAAATCATCGCATTCTTTAGCAGAGCATCTAAAATTTCTTCAACATTGCACAATCGTCGGATTATTTTATACCCGTGATTCATCGCGTTTGTTTTCAACGCCGATACACAGCCTTGGGGCCAGATAAAAGGTAACGTATATAAGATCCGGGGCGTGCGCGTCGTAAAAGCGCAGGCCCTGCTAATTACTTGGGTATCGGGATCTCTAGTTCGATCGGCCTCGCGCGGGTCAACGGTCGATCGGAGGCAGGACGCAGGAGGCTCCGAGCTAACGGCGCCTCGTCGCCGCGGCCCCGGCGAACGATCGTCGAGAGATCGAGAGCGCGCGCGCGCGCGGCCCACGGCGACGTAAGCGCCCGGGGGAAAAAATCGACTGGGACTATACGGTAGCCCACGCGCGAAGCGAGCAGGAGGTGAAAGTGCGCGCTGATCGGGACGGGGAGATAAAGACGACTTGCGGACGGGTCGCGTGCGGTCGCATTTCTGAAAAAATCTCGCGGGCGCGCGGTCGCGAAGAGGAGGATTTTCGGTCGAGCGAGCGTTACGGGACTTTTGTCCACGGCCCCGTCTCTATTGCGGGGGATTTTCAGGGCGCTGGGACAGACGTCGCGGTTCTAGCGATACGCGCGCAGAGTTATTATTAGAACAGGTTTATCACTCGCTACATCTATCTAACGTAATGATCGGATTAGCTGATATATCTCGATTTTTTCCCCATCTTCTAAGATTCTGCCTAAATACTTGAACTGTAAAAATTACCAGAAATATGTGAAAATATCTTTTAATATTTCGAAAGTACAGTTTATTATTTGATATAAATGATCGCTTAAAAGAACGCACACTCTACGCATCTAAAGATTACAAATCATTTAAATTAATAATATTTATTAATTTAATTCAAAACAGTCGGCATGAGAACGATTTCTAGATTTTAAATTACAAATCAATTTTAAAGGGTTTAATAAAGCTGAACAGATTTTAACGAATATAATAATTATTTATTAATGCGAATATGAATCGTATTATGTGGGTCAATTGAATATATATATACATGCGCAAAAGTAGATTTATTCTTAAGTGTTATAAGTTTAATCAATAGAAAAGAACACAGTGGGTATATATGGTACACTTTCGCACGAAATGATTCATTTTCAAAATAATTTCTATTAGCATTGGTAAGATCGACGAGTTTAGATAAAGCACCGATATCTAATTATCCGATTAAATCTTTGAATACACTGTCAATTCGACTAGCATACGATATCAATATAATATTTATTGCGGTAAAGGTGTGATAAAGCGTATTCGTTAATCTAGCAAACAAGATGCGAACAGAAAGTTAGCTCGAGATATATCAACTATTATTATTATCTACTCAATTAATCAACGTGCCGCGGCTGAGACTCATTAAATTAATAAAGTTGAATTTCTCTAAGCCAAAATCAAACCTGCACTGCTCTTTTTCTACGATTCCAAACGGAAACAAGCGAGATATTAATATTTCTTGAATGATAAAATTTAATTAAGTTTGTCTCTAGTATATATATTCATATCGTTCAACAAGCTACTTTAATAACCTACTTTAATAATTTCAAATCGCGTTCAATTTCTCTACTTGAAGTATCCTTGAAAGCAGTCTCAAACTTTCATAACAAAGTTCTCGTAACGAGGCATTCACGGCAGGATTAAACATAAAATGAAAGACCCTATTTTTGTGCGGATTTATCATTTTCTCCTTCGATCTTTTCACGAAATCTACTAACCTCTCCCTCTCGCTTCTACGAGCAGCACACATATATTCGTTACAAACGTAAAGAAATTTTCCGTTCCGCCAACTAGCACGTTTTCGCGCGGACGCGTGGAAAACCAGCTCTAATCGGAATTTCTAAATCTCGCAGTGGCCAACTGAAGAATTCCCCTCAGTCCCCTCTCCTCGTGAAAAATCCATCCACCTGGGAGTTAAAGGGGCCGCGCAGCGGCTTAACTTTTGCACGAATTAAACCAGAATTACAGGTGAGCCGAGCGAGCGTGCGCTCTCGGCTTATCGTCCGGAAAGTCGCGCGTCTTATCTGCGCGGCGTGGTCTCTGCCTCTTTTCCCTCGTAATACCGGCATTAGATGCACCGCAGGAAACGGGAGAAAGCCCTAATTAACGAGCACGCCGAGCCGCCTCCGCGCGGGTGAAAGACTGCGCCCGTCAAGTGGGCTGCTCGGCACGGTCTCCTTTTCGCGCGGAGGCCAGGATTAAATTTCAGCGACAGCTTGAGTATATACGTTAGCAGGCTCGTTTTTTACAAGACCACTCTGGCAATTTCAACAAGGAGAATCTTTTTTAATAATATTTTTCCTTTTGTTGTTTTGATTAATTTGTTTCTTCTTTTTGGTTTTTGATAATCGCTATATTTAAGGGACCAAGCTAATTCTTTGCTTTGGTCGTTGCGGAATTTTAGATGTATTTTGAGAGGTTTTTACAATTGTTTAATATATTAATATTTCGTAGAAAAAACTATTTCAAATTATTTTGCAAGATTTGTCAACGGTATATCGCTGACCGACGAACATATACTTTATAACTAATTAAAATATATCGAGAATCATAAATTTTTGTTACATAATCTTTTTGTTGGCATTCAAAGTCAACGTATACATGACATTAAAAAGGGATCAAAATTTAAAAAGAACTAGAAGGATATTTTTAAAAAAGTCGAATTAATTATCGAAATGAAAAGAAGGGAATTCTAGGTAATACTCGATATTATAAATTACGGCTATTATTCGGTAACGACTATCCGCGCGTGCAGAAAAATACGAGGTTCTGGGAGTAGCGTTTCGACAGAGTCGCTAAATACCTGCGAGCGAAGCTCGAAGAGAAGGGCGACGCGCCGAAGGCAGACAATTGCGTGTGCAAGCGAATCCTTATCGATATAATAAAGCCCTTCGCGCTCATCGTGCGTCCTGCGATGATCGGCGAGCGGCTGTCACTTCTGGCTGACGTCATTTTTTGAAAGTATATGTGTGAAGTATATATGTAGCCGGCGAAACCGTGCCAAAAAAACGAAGAAGAGCTAATAAAATCGACCGGAAGACAGGGGGCGTAAAGTAGTTCGACGTCTTGTATTATTGCTTCTCCGCACATGTCGCTCGCGAAAGAACGAAGAAAGGAGGACGAGACCGGCTCGCGTATAAAAAAAGAGAAGCGAAATATAGGGGAATATAAATTAAAGTTGTTAACGGCCAATTCGATTCCGCATCGGATCTTGTTCGAAAATGGCGAACGTTTAACGAATATATTATTTCCTATAGTTGTCCGAGATTCGACGCGTGTATATATTTTGCGAACATCGCGGGAGCCGCCATCAGGGAGAAAAGCGGCCGCGTGCTCTCGTCCGACGCGATAAAAGGTCATTCATATATATACATATATATCGGAGAATGCTCCCGCTGCTTTATTGACGCTTAATGCATATTCCGTGCGATATAAAGCGCCACGGATAACGCTCTCGTGATAATTTATGGATAATGTTATGGGGCACGAACCGTTCGGCCGAGGCCTCGCTTTATATAACTATTTCGCTCGTTACGCCGGGCATACACATAAAAGCGAGCATTACAACTCCATATGGCTTTTCAATCGATCGCTCTCACAGGTACAACATTTTCGCTTCGATAGAATTTAACGCGCATCGCACTATACACGGACGTATATAAACAGTTCCCAATTCCCCATATATAGCTCTGAGTTAAAAATCAGCTCGACGAGCCCGAGCCGCGGGCAGATGGGGAAGGTTATACTGGTTATGCTTGTATTCGAGCGCGAGCATGAGCTAGACGTACGCGGCTGCTCTTGCGCGTACAGAGCTCCCCGACGACGCTCGGCTAACTCGCGCCCTCTAATCTCCCCGCAAGTACTTAACGCCTGACTATGTAGAATTTAGCACCTGTGAAATTCAATTAATGCGGGACGGAGTGCTTATGGCGCACAGACGCGCGGATCAAGGCCGAGTGCTTTGTGGTCCGGATCCTTTGCCTCGTTTCAAGTCGGATTCATTCGCGGATGCAATGAATAAAATACAGCGAAGACGGAGTATATATATATATATATATATATATATATATATATATATATGCGGTGTATCCTCTATCGCGATAAACGACCTCTCTGTCAGCGGATTCCGAACGCCCGTCCCGACGGCCTGTCCGAACGCGTCGTGCGAAACACCATTCATATATATAGCGGAAAGCGCTATGTGTAGTATGGCAAGGGCACTTTAGCATATATGTCAGGCCACCGATCCGGCAAGGTATATATATATATATATATATATATACGTAGACGGCAGGTGTACTCACACGGAAGCTGCTGTCCGCCCTCCAGCGACTACGCTGCGGACTTGGATAAGGAGCGCCACGGCAATATATACCCCGGAGCGATTTTACGAGCCGTTCCGTTACCATTCGGTTTTAGAGCGCCATAAGTAATCGCGGAGAACCACGACAACATCGGGAAACGTTGCGGGTTTTTCAACCTGCAGCGCTTCCTTCAATGGGTTAGAAGGTTTCATGCTTTACTATTTTATTACATACGATACATATAGAGAATATAAATATATAAATAGATAAATAGATATTTTTATTTCTGTGCATTATATTGTTTATAGATATTTTTATTTCTGTGCATTGTATTGGTAACAGAGAGCAATTTGTGGTGGCTACTGAGAATATTCAGTTAAGAAGTGTCATCTCAATCATCGTGATCGCATATTGTGATAAAATTATTAAGTGATTTTCGTATTCTTCCTGTTTTAATAATTTGTAAATTGAGCAAGGTTAAAAATAAAGTCGAATAATTTTAACTATAGGCTCTCCAAGTTCACGCCTATAATAGAATATCTGCTAACAAGTTCTGAAACCAGAAATATAACGTACACTTCTAGTTATAACTCTACGAAGCCTAAATCATTATTTAGAAAAGTTATCAACAAGTACGAGGAAATAGTGATCAAAGAATCTTGCTATTGTCTCTTAAGAAATTTAATGTAAACATTACTAAATTAGCACATTGACAGATATTATCTGTACGGTCCCTCTACGATAGCTTCCAATCTAAGAAAGTCAAACACTCAAAGTTCTGATGAAGTGTATGTCAGTACCAGAAACATGTATATAACCACTTGTAAATGAATGAAAAGATTATGTAATTTTCGTTCAAAAAATAAACCTCCTTTAGAGTTCAAGCAGATCGACCGAGTATTATCTTCGTAAACGCATTGTGTAAATAATGAAATGTCATTTACATATAATATGTACTGATTCAATTTTCTGAAGCTTGGGTGTATATCCTTTCTATATATAGAACGAGCAGTAGAAATTGAATATTGAATTCAGTGGCACCTAAAGATTTATTGATAGGAAAGAAGAAACAAAATCATCTGTACCTAGTACCGCTTGCTCTCTATTTAAAAGATAAGATCCAAGAGCTGGAACAATTTTTCAACAATATCCCAAGCCTCCAATTCTATGCAACACTATACCGAGAGAAATTGAAACTCATACCCGAGCAAAATCCAATAATAACAATATATAGATATGAACTGTCTCTCATGCTTCTGTCTATCTGCCTGTTCTGTATGACTATAAAGACGTTTTACACGGACCGCCTTCGCATTGTAACTAGAAAACAACCGAACTGACGACTATTACAGTCTGTAGGTTTCAATTTACGTTTGAGAGCTGTTATTGACCTATTTTTCAAATATTTCTGACAAAAAGGAATAAAGAGTCTGGCACGATGAAAAGAAACACTATTAATAAAATACTTGTTAATTACAGAAAAAGCTGTAGTTATCAATTTTTTTAGATAACCACCGTTTTCATTCATTTATAAAGAAGAGAAAAGCACTGATACATATATGTTCTAAGTTTTAATGCGTGAAAATTCAAATCTATTATGATCTGCCAAATAAAGCCTACTACAAAACATTCTAGACCGAACTTCTGTCAAGAGAAATTTCGGCATGATAAACATTCAGTCTCGTAGATTACTTCTGCTGTTGGGCTACGTCTCTATACCTGTCCTTTACTATAATCTGATTAGATAGATAACCTCAGAGCTACTGATCAAAACTCCTCAGTGGGACTGACAATGCGAAACCCTTGTCTCGGTCTTACATCTTCTCATATAAAGATGAGATTTCTACTTATCTTATCTTCCCCTACTGACTACTAGTGACTACACCAATCCGAGCAGGCTACTTGGAGGTGAATTGGTAAGTTATCGCCATACGTAGCGCCATTCCACTCCCAAAACCTCTCCTCCGATGCTCAAATACAGAATTTCTTTTACAGAGAAATACGAATTGAAATATAGAGAGTAGCAGTTAATATGTTGTAATCATCAATAAGAGGAACTTTCAATTTTTAATTCTTAACAAGTGTGTCTTGGCATCAATGAGGTAAAGGTCAAACTAGCGTCGAAGATAATGTAATATGTATAGTATCGTGCTGAAGAGTAACGAGGAAATTTGCCCGAAAAAAATATTTTAAGGAAAATGTATTTTCTAAGAGCAACAAAAGATTAGAATTATAATCATCGACTTTTTTTATTGGATATTTAGATTTTATGATTTCTGATATTTTGAGTAAATTTTGTCTGCTGAATGAATAGTGAATGTGGAAGGCGATGAATAACGCCCACAAAGATCGAGCTTCTTCTTTCATGAATCAGTTCCTATAAAAGATCAGCAGAGTAAGCGGACTATTCCAGACAATTAGTATTAACTGTATACTCGTTAGAACTAAGTTACAAACATAGAACGATACACCTATTGTCCTATTTGTTTTCATCCGCTCAAAGATGAAGGAGTTAAACCATTATGTGTTACTACAAAATCCACAATAGAAAATGCCAGTTTTGTCATTTTTTCTGCCTATAACATGGAAAGGGAGATCAGATCATATAAACTCTGGCTTTTTCAACGCGATCCCTTAAGTAGTTCACGTTAGGGATATACTCAAAGATCATTTCCTAATCAGCTACGCTTGGGAGGAGCAAATATTCACAATTTAGAAATGACCAGGGGAAAGCATATACATAATTGAGGTAAGGGATGAATGAAAGTTATTGTTTTGGATTCTCCGGCTATATATTTTAAAGGTCATTTTTTGTTTGTAACATAGTAGATAGATCTTTTTTCCTCCGTAGCATAGATTCATTAAGTAGCACAAAAATTAAAAATCTATCAGAAGGGGCATGAAATTTTACATAAGCTAGAAATTAGTAAAAATACGTTGAGAAGAGTAACTTGACAATATAGTAAATATATTCAAGAAGTAAGTATGGGTCTATTTCAAGGAAAAGTATTTTACATCATCTAATTTTGAACTTAATTCATTCGATATATTAGGAAAATAAAGCATGCCTAATCGTTGAGAGAATTTAAAAATGGTAGAAAAATCACCTGTCCCAAACAAAACTTTTTTTATTATAAGTGTTGGGTACATTATAATTATTTTGCGATTAAGAAAAACGATTAAAACTTATTCGTCAAACTTTACAAATGTCATTTTTACAATTTTAAACATAATCTACATAAAAATAAATATTGACGAAAGCATTAATTGTATATATCGATATCAGCTGTTATTTTTAGTTATGAAATTTATTCAAAACTTGGATAAAAAAGAAAAGTATATTATATATATTTAATTTTTTAAAAAGATTTTTCAATTAATGTCTTCAGTAATATTTATTTTATAATAATTGCCTTTGTTATTGTAAGTAAAACGAGCATGTATTATTTATGAATGCTATAAGTTAAAAATTTTATTATTGTTAATGAATAATCAGTCATGGAATATTAATGTAATGTGCCTGACACATTGCGTTTATCATGACTAGCATTTTGCATGACAGAAAATAATCAATCACAAAAGTTACATCTTTTACCTTTGCAAAGTGCCGAACTTCCGCGACCGACTACTGTGCGGAAAAATATCAATTTTGTGCTTGAATAATTTTGCAATCAGCCACAAAGCACGTAGTCGGCATCGTATCACAAAGGAAATGACATATTCGAATCATCTGGCTCATTATCTCTACGCGAATCTGCATGAGCGACGGACTTTGGCGAAACTGACTGGTTATTTTTAAAGCTCGAATCATCGAACAAGATTTAAGGAGTTTGATAAGCTCTCGATATACTTCTACTGGGCAGGGGTACTGTAAAATCTTCCTTCTGATTATAAAGAAATTTTTATCGTTATCTACGAATTGAAGTGCAACAGGATCAATTAAATGCACCGCCCACGTGATTTTCTTATCGTTGCATACTGACATCTTATCATTCAAGAGACTCACGGAGACGTTTCAAAAACTTTTTTATCAGATAATTTCGCAATCTAGAATTAAAGGATTAAAGCGAAGATTGACGTATTTTCAGATCATAGGATCGACTGCAAAAATATCTGAAATCTGAGAGTATAAAACTGATTGATCGGTGTAAGGTTTCGAGAAATTTCAAGGACTTGAAGAAGTCGTCGACAAAATCATCGAAAGCCCCTATACATTTCTAAACAACGGGGCGTGCACCGCCATGCCGCTGAGCCGTAGCCGCGGGTTTCAGCTCGTTACGCCGGTGTCAATGGAGAAAAATGCTAGAACAGTACCGCGCAGCTTTCTTGCAGCGCATCAATTTACAACTCTCGCCTGTATCGGCCGCGTCCCCCGCGCGGCTCATGCGCACCGCAATTCGCGAAATCCCGCGCCTCTACAGTCCAACTCAACTCGCGCAAGCAGCGCGGCACAGAGGTGGAAGATAAAAAAGGACAGACCGCAGCAAGCTGCACCGGCCAACCGTCACGCCGCGGCAAAAACGCGCGCCTTCGCCGCTCTTGAACGCGCGGGCTCTCGCACATATCTAAAAGAGCCCGCGCGCCTCTCGCGTTTCCCAATAAAATGGAACTTTAATAGTCGCAGCTTATCCTTCGACGAAGCGGACCCGCACTCGGGCAGTAAAGCGTTGCGCACACGGCTTGCGCCGTGGCGAATTTCGACATCCTGGCTTTTCGCGCGCGTCGTTACATAGGCGGCCGAACGCGCTCGCGCGCTGCCGCGATCGGATCGGATTGAGCGTCGCTGGGGGTGGAGCGAGTGGAGCGAGTGCCGTAGACGCGGCCGATCGCCCAACGACGCGCAAGAAGAGAAAGAGAGGGCGAAGAGGCCGAAGGGTTTTTTTGCCATTCGCGGCCGCGGAGGAGGCAAAGCTTGTGGCGGAGTAGTAACGCCTATACAAATTGCGTCGCCCGACCGCTGCGCCGAGTGTAAATAATCCTCGGCGCGCGGTTAAAGTGCGCCCGGCCTTTATTTATCAAGATTAAAATTGCCTTTTAGCGCAAAGGAAGGCGGATGATAATTACTTTTATAAATTGCCTCGCGGCCCAAGTCGCGCGACTCTCCTGCCATTTTATCTGCATTCGCGATTCGTTCCGATAATTATACTACAGAGGACATCGAAGAAGAGAAGAAAAGAGTACAGAAAAATTTCCATTTCTATCTGTTAGCTAGATGTCCTTTCGAATATTTTGCAACAGCTGCGGCAAATTTACCTTGTTTCGCTTTTAATGTACATCGGATTGGGGTCAACGTACAACGAGCAGACAATTTAATCAAATTACTTTCCTAATTTAAGGTAACATTGACACGGTTTTAACTTGGATGAAGAACATTAGTTTATGACTTTTTAATTGTCCACTAATTCGCTGCGCTTGAAACTAATTCAGTTTGTCGTTATTAGAATGTAAGATTCGTTGAAAAATTGTTGCTCTTTTTCGAAACAGAATTGTAGCCGAGGAAGAATAAATGTGGCCAAATTCGCAGTTTTATATGAAAATAACTTTCTAAGGCAATTTCAAATATTTAACTTTTATGTAACTATTGTAATAACGCTCTCCAGCCAGCTACGTGGTAATTGGGTAATTTTCCATATACGCACGGAACCTTTCACATTCGAATTCAAATCCTTGGAGGAATTGTCATGGGAATTGTGTGCCTCGTCGGCTGTCAAAACTATTTCCAGCCATTAAATTCTGTTTAGATTTATAGAAACTACTAGAAACAGAATTATATTGTATAAGTGTGCACGTACGTAAGAGAGATTGTTTCGACTACTGCTCGGCGATTTTAACGATTACTTTATATGAATTCCACGGTTTCATGGGTCGGAAAATAGGAACGGTTCCGCCTTGGATGCACGCATACGAGCGCTCGATTGTGTCGAGCATGTACAAGCTACGATAAATGTATGTACGCGTCTGGTATACGCGACACAATACCCGGCACTTTGCTACCCCCTCCCACGCATCCGGCCGGAATATTAAAATGACCGGTGGGGTGTGCGCTATATCTATCTATCTATCTATCTATCTATATATATATATATATATATATATATATATATATATATATATATATAATAATAATAATAATATATAAGTAACCAATAAAAGCGAATAAAAGTATAAGAAGAAAAACAAATCGTCGTTATAGAGGAAGGAGAGAAAAGAGTGGATAGTAGGTACGTATTCCGCGTTGCATGTGTAAGAGAAAATATATGAGATTAAGAAATACGAGCACTAAACTTTATATATGGTCTTAAAATTTATAACGAAGAGGGAGAGCCCTTTCGAATGCATTGATTATTCATGAGACCACGAGACCATTGATTTAGGTATGGAAATTTAAAATCCCGTTTTTATAATTCTATACGCATCCGTTTTAAGTTTACGCATATATAAAGTTTTTAACCCTTTTTTATTGGCTTTACCATTAAAAAGTACAAAAATGATCTGGCAACAGATGTAGGTTAAATATATTATAGTACAATAATGTTTTTTTTCTTAAAAATACGCTCTTTAATTAAAGTGTACCGTTTCTTGCTATTTTTATACAGCATACTATGTGAAAATTTTGAAATTTCTATGGTATTACTTACGGTTTCCTTCGAATATTCACTTTACTGCGATATTTTGCATCTACGAGAATCTCCCCAATACAAGCGAGCGTAATTGGAAATCTTGAAAATGCCTGCAATAAGACTAACAGGTTTACGGAGAAATTTCTGACAAAGAAAGACCGTCTCCTCGAGAATGATACTTGTGAAACGGGCTAAGGTATAAAAATGACCGTTCTCGCAAATGAAACGTAAATTTATGGCTTGGAACAATAATTTTTACAAAATTTCGTTCTTAAAAAGTGTTATGTATGGCGGTGCAAGGGGACTTTCCCCGGAGAAGTGCACGATTTACCAGCAAGGGACAATAGAGTTTGTATCATAAAGCAGAAAGTGCATAATAAAATATAACTCGGAAAAAGGTTAATGAGGACAAAAAATGACGATAACGTTGGAGTGACGCCCAATTGGTCTACTATAAATTGTTCCTAAGTTTAAAATCGTATTATTTTAGTGTTTTACTGAACTGATCAGCTGTAAATTTTGATCGTAAAATCCAAAGAAACTGATTCCTATCGATAGCGCAAATAGAAGAGTAGTTTGCGTAGACATTAAACGTTAAGCGCCTTATTTTCGAAGAAATAGCGTACAAAGAATTGCAATCTAAATGCTAAAAATTTCCAATTCGTTGAATATTCTTTATGGGACAGAAATATGGGAACAAATAAACGTGTGGAGCATGAAAATGAAACATATCAATCGTTTCCGGAAATAAATCAAATACAAATAAGTCAATTTCTATAAGTTTTGCAAATATTAAAAGCTTATAGTCAGTACTTCTAAAACGATAAATAACAATCTTTAAAAAAATATGATGAACTTTTTTGAATTCTCGTAAGCGCTATACTTGGATTAGTGCAACGTATTAAGACAAGCGTACGAAGCGTCAACACTATATAATCAGCATAGTTTCCACAAACTAGATCGAATGAACGATCTGCATGCGGCTCTATTCATCGAGCTCAAAGAATATGACGAAGCGAACAAGAGATCTAGAAGAAAATCAGTAATTTTCCAAGCCCTAGATTTTAAGTTCAAATCAACCGGTGATTCTTGTAAACTCCAATCGACTCCGGGTGCGCCACTTCGTTCAAAGATCATTAACATAACCGCAACTTCAAGCGCTTAATTTTTTTTTCCATGGCCCTGATACCGAATTACTCGCTCTTACGCTCCACCCTTTCCCGCGCACGCCATCTGGGCGTCGAAATGCAGCTATGCATAGGGGAACTATAGAGGCGCTATAGGGGAGCGATAGGGGAGCTATAAGGGAGTTATAGGGGAGCAGGAACGAGCGAGCGTCGTCAGACTGCTTTTTGCTTCTGTCCCCGCATACGCGCGGCTTACCTACACCTATATGTTTAGACTTATATACGCACGGTACCCGACGACATTCAAAGGTACACGTCGCAGCCGCGGTAATGCGCCCCGCGACTTGTACACGCGCGCGTTGCACGTGTCATATGTGTAAATATATATAGGGGGTCGGCTCGGGCAGGTGTGACGAGGACGGCCGGTCGCGGTGGTGGAGCAACTTATGTGCGCATAGCGATTTTTCCAGGCCCGTATAACGGCGCTTTGTCATTTCCACGGCTGCGTTTCTGCTTTATTTATCTGCATGTGCGCCCGGTGACCGGCTTTGGCTTCCCCCCTCGCAGTCATGTGTGTGTATATATATATATATATATATATATATATATATATATATATGTATATATCCATCCATGGCTTTCTCTTCTCCCCGACTCTATATAACGACGGAAGAAAGTGCGCGGCCGATTATCGTGACTGGCAGCGGAGGTGCGCAGCGTGGCGCGGCGCGCGGAAATCGATCGACGATCAGCGATAATCGCAGGCGTGGCCCTGTGTCGAGCGTTTCCCCGTCGTCTTTGGTCCCCGCTCCCTCCTCTCGCCCCCCCCCCACTTCCACGTCCCTCGAAGCGCGGGAACAAGAACAAAGAATGGACGCGAGTTCGGAAGGCATCGGAAAGGTCTTAGGTGCCGATGCGCTCGAGCGAATCGTTTCGCGGAATCTCTCGCTCGCGGATGCGTCTTCTTCTCGGCTGCCTATCGATGCCGCGGCCTTCAAAAAAAGCGCTTACGTAAACCGAGGCCTCGCGAGTCCGGATTTTCGGCGCGCCCGAAATGTTGCGGCGCAGCAGCGCACGGCGCTCTGCCCTTTCTTTTGCGATCGAGGCTAGTAGAAAGCACTTTATATACGAACGCGGCTTCGTCGACTTTTACGAGCAGCCCCGCCGCTTCTGCCAAATAGGGCCACAGATTTAAGCGCGAAGAAGAGGTCCGGCTCCCTCGTCGTCGCTGCAAATTTTTATATTTCCATTCGTCAGTAAGAGTAATTGGCGACTCTTGCGCACTCGCCGAGGTTGAACTCGGGCTCTTGTGCCAGCAGGAGGAGGAGGCCGAGCAGGAAATTTAAAATGTAAATTTGTTTGCGCACTCGGGACTGTAATGAATGCCACTCGTACGTGGGGCAGCGACTCCTCAGTTTTTATATCAGGATCGCGTGCTCCAACTATTTGTACATAAAATTTTTCCTTTTTTATCGCTTCGAATCTACATGAACTCTGAAAAACCGCCGAAGACAAAGGTGAAACTTTAACTTCTTGAAAATATGGAGATAGTTCGTCATTGTTTCGAGTAAATTGGATTTTACTGAAATGAAGGTTCATAATCTAAAGAATGTTAATTTGATTAAACAATATTCGTTTTAATTTTTTATAAATTATTTTGATGATAAAAAATTAAACCCAGTTTCAGAAAATAATATTAAATTATAATAACTATTATAATATAGGGATTATGTCTTAAAAAATTGTAATTATTTCGATGTAATTTTTCCACACAATTTTAATACCTCACAAAATTTATCATGACCGTTTCAATGTTCAATTTTGTTTTTCTAAGGGTAATTATTTTCTATGTCTGCATTGCATCAATAAGTTGTCCTTGTTACAAAGAAATCTGGAATGCTTGCGAAAAATTGAGAAGGTGTGATCTTCTGTTACGATTACGGCATGAAATTTGTAAGACTACTAAAGGACCACTGTATAGTGCTTGACTATGGCTATAAAGATGATTAAGATAACTGTTGCGGGAACATGTCTATGTTTATATCCGGCAATAGCAGGATGGTAGAAAAGGAGAAAGAGATAAATGTAGAGATCGATGCAGTCTGATGAAAGGGTAGACCTATCATTTATATATATATATATATATATATATATATATATATATATATATATATATAAACCTATGTAAAAGTTATATAAAGATGCTTTTCTTGACCTCCACCAAGATATAGTGTTCAATGTAGAATTCCTTCCGGCCTTTTTCTATTCTTTCTCCTTTATCTCAAATCTTTTTAGCAAAAGTTATTTTTTTTTTTTTTAATTAATTTCATTACCTCCGTAAACTTTGATACTAAAAATAGAAATTAAAGCCTAATTAAGATGTTAAATTCCTATTTTCAAGAAAACTTTTACTTTTCTAATGGAAAGTTGTTACTTTGAAGTATAATTTATAGGTATAACATCCACAAATGCAACTAGATAAGAGTTTTTCCGAGCATTACATTAAGCATTAGAATTTCACAATTGGTTTCGCAGTGTAATTTATTAAATCGACAATTTTCAATTCTATTAAATTCAGAATTTTCAATTCTAGACAATATATGCTGTTACATAATAAAAAACAAATGCATACATGGTCAATGCTTATTGATGTAAAAGAAAAGTTTTTTTTAAAAGCGAAACTAAACGAAATTTATTATAGCGTGAAAAATATATAGCCGAGACTTTCCATAAACTACTTCGACCCACTATTCCAAAAAGTGAATGAAGTAAAGTTAAAAGTTATAAAAGCAGCGAGCCCCATGGTCGTCGACGCATTTTAGAGCTCGAGCAAGTATTTCGCGGAGTCGTTAGCCACCAAAATAATTTAAAGGATATTAACCTATTTTTAAACGAGAACTGTAGGTATTGGTCGACTCAGAAAAGATTTACAGGAAGTGCGAGCATTCAATCTGTGCTTTTTTTAAATCAGCGTTGGAGTTCTGCAAAACCGACGACAGTCAACTTATTTAATTGCGCTATAATATAACAATAAGTTTTCTTTTTTATATAAATTATTGTATATTCTTTATTTAAGAGTTTTAGTATCGTATTTTTTTACTTTTGCATTTACAGAAGATGAACGACTTAATAATTTAATTTTTAATTAAACATTAAAACTGACTAACAGTTTAAATTGTGCCATTTTCAACTTTAAAAGATCCAACATAGTTTCTATAATCAAGAGGCTTTAACAATGTCATAAATATATTATAGTCACATGTGAACGTGAGCATTCGTATTAAGAAAGCGAATTTGAAAAAAAGACCAATAAAACTACAACGCAAAGAGAAGACCTACATTACTAGAAGCCGCTTGTATTCGCATTTATTCAAGTTAAAAGCCAATAATTTGAGATATTAATGGTCGGCTTTAGCATCGCTTAAATTTACAGTTATCGGCATAATCACCTTATCGAAGATCAAATATTCTTCAAAATTATATATTATTAAAAATAATTGTGGCAGCTTTGAATAACGGAGTTTCTAGTTTATAATATACATCGAAATGGATAGAGTTTTGTGTGTGTGTATATATATATATATATATATATATATATATATATATATATATATATAATTTATATCCATATCTGCTCTGATTTCTAATAAGTGCATGTTTTTATGAATATGCTTTTAAGTTATGGGTGAAACTCAGTACAAGGAACAATTTAGCTTGCGTCACTGTTAAACTCTACCCAAATAATATGTAAAGTATCCGATTCACGTAGAATCAGAATCATAATATATATAGTATTATTTATTGTATATGCTTTCTCATATCAGAATTAAGAATGAAAGTACAGGACAATTAAAAAATATATAGTTATTTTTTAATGAAAAATTATTTAAAATTTTTAGTATTTATTTTGTACCGAGTTGTCAGTAAATTCTCAGTGATAGTCCCCTACATAGTCTACGTGGAGGAATCCATCTAATTAAACTTCCTATTATTCGGGGAATCCGCTACTGGCACTGTAGTATAAGATAAGCCGTACGATCTCTATTGTTTCCTTAATTATAATCTGCAATTTATAGTGCATTGCTCGATGTGTATCTGGCTGGTATAATATATACGTAAAACATAAGGAGAATCGAATTTAATTCAGCATCGTATTCCTGCTTCTTAGGGAAAAGATACATGCACGTAAAGCAGTGTACCTGATTTACAGGATATATTAGGAATTATTTTTGTATACTTCTGCTGATACTGGACGTTGTACATAGGGAGTGATTAGATCCCGTAAGCTCGAGATAGTGTATCTTTTTACAAAGTTTTCAAGATTCTCAGATTCTCGTTAAGAAGTCGCGCTGCCAGAGAATAGTGTTAGTTCACAATTGATCTGTCATAAAATCATTTCGAGGTGGCTATCGGCTACCTCACCTTTGATGGTACTGCTCCTGGGAATGTAATGGTGTCCACTTTATTTTTTTTATATCATTTGGCAGCGAGACTCATATTTCGAAGATCATTATGCGGCAAAGCCTCTTTTGGTTAAATATTTGATCATGGCAGTTCGGTTGCTATATAGTATATATGCTAATTGATTCTCTAGAAAGTGTTCAGTAATCATGTTGAACAGTGCATGATCAAAAGCTGTCTTCAGGATTAAATTTGAATTCAACTTCCGTATTTTTAAAATTATCCAGAAAATTTAGATCTTAACGATCGATCCTCAGAATGAAGTGACTATCTTCATCGTGATAACGGTGATTTTGAATGTCTACAGAATACTAAGGCATTCTTTTTTCCTTACTCTGACAAAGGTCCAGCACATGCTTAAACTCGTTGCTTGCAAAGGTAATGGTATTGCTCTCTCTCTAGCCGGTCAAGGAAGATATCGCGTTCCAATCTGTAATTTTAACGATTATTATTTCACTGGTATCCGTCTGCAGCACGTAGCGTAGAGCAGCAACAGGATATGAGAGAAGTCTCTGGAGTACGCCTTCAAGCATCTCGAAGGTTCTGTAGTCCAACGGAGCCTTCTTCATTCTTAAAATTAGGTATATCGATTATGTAGATATATGTATGTATAAAGGTATTATTGAAATTTCTTGAAATTTCTGCAAATTAATAACAATACTATAACGGTACTATAATCATTAGATTTACGTTCGTATTTTGCAAAAGAAGATGTTATAGTTCTTATTTCGTTTACTTTATGACATATAAATATGGATTTATAATATAAATATGGAATTATTTGAAAACCCTGATCCAAATGCTATAGATACGAAAATTTCTGTAGATTTTTCTCTAGATGAGTACGTCATACTCAATAAGAAAATTCTTTTATTTTTAGTTCTCCGAAGAGTTTCAATTTAGTAGCTGTCGGCAATCAATCGCTCGTAATCGTTACGGCCTCAACCCGTGCAAGAATCTGCTTTTTTCATCCTCGTTCTACGGGCTTAATAGGAAGCTCCGAACATCAACCTCGAATCACAGCTGCGGAGCAACGATGCCGTGTAATCAAAATCCATTCGAGTCCCCCGCCACGTAGGCGCGCGCTTCGACCTTAGAGTTCTCGATCTTCAACGGGAGCCAGTAGCGCCCAGCTGTCGACGCAGGCTCTCGTCAATGTCGCGGGCTGCGGCCTCCGCGGGCGGCACGCACTTGCAGCTCCCCCATGAGCGCTGAATTGGAGCTACTGATACTGCGCTCGGAAGCGCGCGCAGACGGTCGTTGCCTCCTGCGCTCTGGCATTATTATTACCCCGCGGCTGCGCGCCGACGCACGGGCGCGCGCGCACGTACGGAAAGGGGGAGGGGAGATCGGCTGCCGCGATCTCGTCGGCTCGGCTACCAGATGTATCCGCGCGTCCGACGTCAGCAGGACCGCTCCGCGCTTAACTCTTGCTCGCGAGCGCGCCGCTTCTATAGCGACGCGTTCGCGAGCTTATCGGGGCCTCCTGCGCTCTTTAACGAGTTCCCCGCAGGGAAGCTCAAAGCTGCTCAAAGCTGCTCAAAGCTGCTCAAAGCTGCTCAAAGCTGCACAGCGATCTTCGCTTCGCTTCGCTACAAGGACGAGCTTACTCCACGACCAACGAGTAAATGCTTCGCATTAGTTCCCTTTCCACGATATAAGGTTGTAAAGCGGTAAAGACGTATGAGTTAAAATAATGTTTAAACTACGACCTCGGCGATAATAAGTTAAGTTTTTGCAAATTTCAATTTCAGTTTTTCATTTAGCGCGATCATTGGTTTTTCCGAAAGAAAAAAAAGAACCACAGTACGGATAAAAGGACTATAAGCTAAGAAGATTTTTTCCCAATGTAGAAAGATTAATACTTATAAAACAAGAATAGAAAACAATAATTTTAAGCGTCAAGATTTTATATCATCAATCTTTCTCTACAGCAATGTTCTGATCAATATTTTTTATCGAGTACGAAATTAATGTCGGCCTCGTTCGCAAAGTTCCATACCGATTGGATTATTAAAACTAGAACTGTATAACCGATCAAAATGAACCCGATAATCGAGCGTGTCCCAGCGATAAAGCTTTTCTTTTATTTCCTTCCGTCCAGTTGTTTTTCGGTAATCTTGCGTCGAGTTTTTAAAGCCCCGGATCCTCTGCGATAAGCATCAGCGAACATATTCCGTTAGCTCGTTACAAGTATTCACCATAAAGGGGCTCGATCGAAGAATAGGCTATAAATGATTTTTGTAGCGTTTTGGAGCCGCTACCGAACAATCCGGTTACTCGTTTGCTCACGCGACGAAGTAGGCGAGGAAATTAATTTCAACGTATTGAATTTGATACTGGGTATAATAGCGAAGAGCTTCTCCGCGGGGATCGCCGTCCAAGTATCGATTCTCTAGAGCTTATAGAAAGGAGCAGAGTACGTGGCCCGCGTACCCACTCGCGTCACATAAACAATGAGAGTCGGAAAGCGTAAAAGGTAATTGATAACTGCTAAGAGCGGGATTAATGCCCAATTATGCCGGCAACGTGGCAATAACTTTTCGCCTGAGTTATGTAAATTTAAACGGTCGTTTACGACCCGAGCGTGCGCGCGACTTTCACTGAGAACGCGGAACAATAAGTTAAGATGCTATACATATATAGAGGAGCTTCGGGCGTCTCAGAACGGGCCAGAGTATATAAAACACGCGCGAGTGTTATTGGATATATAAGAATGGACCGGCGCCGTTTCCTACTAGTCTCTCGGTTTATTATAATAGTTGCGGTGTTTCGTTTCGCGAACGTTTTCGAGATCCGCGGGATTATAGAAAAGTAAAAGCACTGCACGAGTCGAATCGCGCGACTTAATGCTACATACATAAGAGCCATTTGGAGAAATCTCGTGGTCATGTGTGTGCAGGTGCGGATTTTTTCCAGAGGAGCTAATTTGGACGGACTCCTCGGCTCGGAGCGAGTTAGTATCTTATACACACGCTCCCGGTGAAATCTACGAACAATGTGCGCGTCGAGCTGCTTGAATGTCGTTTCAAACTATATATATATATATATATATATATATATATATATATATATATATAACGAGTTTTCTAAGGTACTTCCCATCTAATTTGCTATATAGATTAGCAGCCGGGTCGGCAGGAGACTTTCAATTTGTACAGTTAATTTAGAAAGGAGTAGAGAAAAAATAAAAGTAGTATGGTATGGTATATGTAACTGAACGAGATCGGAGCGATTACCGCGTCCTCGAAGAGGAGCTTACAGCGGGTCATTCGCTCCTCCCGCGAGACACCGATTCAGGGATTTTCAGCCTTTTAGCATTACCTACATGATACGTACTTTTCTATACGAAGACACACACACACACACACACACACACACACACACAGAGAGAGAAGAAGAGCCTATTAGAGCTCGTGTTAGAGGCTAATGCGCGCCTCGTGCAGAGGATCATTACCTCCGCGGGGGCTCGGCCGCGCATTAAAACACACTTTATCCGTCGATAGGGAAAATGTAGGAAGAGTCCGTCACGAAACGTAGGTATAGCGCGCGGCTATCTTCTCGTTCGCGAAGAAAGTGCCGACCCCGAGGCGACCACGCGGCGATTCCTTCGTTCCTCGTCGCGCACGCGCTCGGCGCGGTTCCTCACATTCCGCGTTGTATTCGCAGAGAAATCGTCGCCGCGGTCCCCTCGCGAATTGGCCGCGTGCAAAGCCATCGTGCGACACCGGGGAGGAAGAGGCCCGTCCGCTGGCATTAGCTCGTTCGCGCGATCGGCGGCGGACGGCGCGGTGCCGCAGTTGCATTTGGCGCGTTCCCGCGGCCGTGGGCGCTCGTTACGGATGCAAGTCGCATCGCGGCCCTCGCGCGGCGCTGCGCGGATGTTTGCTTCGATGACGATTTTAGCGAGTCGAGCGGGTAGAGCGGATAAGGCGGCGAGCCCGCTGGGTCTTCGATCGCGGGCGCGTGGTCGCGGTTCTCGCGCGCCCGCGCATCGCCGCCGGCCCCCAACGAAGGGGCGAGCGCGGATAATGCACGACGGTGAAAGCGAAATAAACCGCACGACGCGCGATTCGATGAAATAATTGCTCGATAATTAATCGCGCTTCTCTCAACGAATTACGTATATCTCACGGAGACGAGACGAGGTGTGTTTCCATTTACGTAAGATATCGCCCGAGAACTGGCGCGCTATATAAGATAATAGTTCGATTTACGGCTTTTCTTCTCAAGTGCGTACAATAACAGCTTTAAAGTATTTAAGATAACTTTTCCTCTCGTGGTCATTTAAATGCACTCATTTATCACAGTTATACCGTCTTGTCCTATGAAAATGTTATAATTATTCAAACTATATATATACATACATATATATATATATATATATATATATATATATATATATATATATATACACGTATATATACACGTATATACACACGAATAAATCACTTTGTAAGGAGCAAGTTTAAAATACGCGTGGATAACTTTCGGAAACGTTGGCGATATTTTATTAAGTGCCTCGAGAAAATAATATCAAAATTAGCTTTAGATCAAGAAGAGAAATGAATTAGGATAAAGTTTCCTATATTTACTTAGAGAATAAATGAAAGCCATTTGCATGGACGTTCGGTTGCTATTAAGCCGCATTTATGAATTATAAATTATTCGCGGGAATGGATTATGAGATACGAGATTTTTCATTCTAACCACGCGTGCGGGCAATTAAAATGAAATTCAATTTCATAACGATAAATGTACGTGCCCGGTGCTGGTACCTCGCGCACACTCCTATCAACAATGACTCGAGAGCCTTCTTTGTGGAAGCAATTATACTGTTAAAACCGCGCGCATGCGCGCTCGCCGCCGCAGCATCCATATAATAACGAAGTTATACGGCCGAGGCAGCGGCTGGCAGGAGGCATATACAATATAACAACTATATTTTATCGATGTATATACCCGACGACGTTAAATATCAAAAGCGCAAACAATCGTGATGGAGGATTCGCTTGTGCATATACATGCATCGATGTGTCCGTTTCGATAATTCGATCATTATTATACGCTCGACTCTCCCGTCCTTTTTCTCTTCTTTATTGCAGCCTGCCGTGTTTCGTCGCCCCCTTTTTGCCAATCAATGATCACCGCGCGCGCGCGCGCGCGGATAATGAGTGCCTACATCAATGCCCGCCGCATTGAAAGCTATTAATTTAAATCGGGCATTGATTTTCTGCTATTTTCTATACAGATTCATCGATAGTTATACGGATAAAGTTAGGGAGTAACGTCTCCGGCGCGTGGAATTTATTGGAACGGACTTCTTACAAATAACCAGAGGCTCGCTTGAGTCATGCTACGTGCATCTATCGTAAGAAAATGGCGGGAGCGAGAGAGAGAAGAGAAGAGAGAGAGAGAGAGAGAGCATGGGATTGGAAAAAACTGCGTTCTGAGCTTTTAGTACTCTCTTGTAATAACGCGTTCGCACGTAGTAAGTATATACATTAATATAAAGGTTCATCGTGTGCATCTCACCGAGAGAATTGAACGCGCTCGCCAGCTAAAAAGTTAGATCTTTTTCTTCCAGTAGACGCGAAGGAGAGAGAGGCGAGAGTCAGATCGAGTAGGAGGAGGGCAAAGGGGAGGATCGAGGGGATTGGATGCAAAATCAGAAGCGATAGCCCGGGTATTTTACTGCGCTTATTAAGAGCCGGGGCCGTAAAGCCTCCTCGACCGCCGCGCGACGATGATCGTCCGCGCGCCCGTTTCTTATACGCGAAGAAGTCAATTGCGCGTGCGCGCGCGCCTGCATTACCACTACGCGCACTTATTTATCTACATATACATCTTGCCGGATAATTATTGCGGAATGCCCGATAATTTTCACACGTACTTTTATCGAAAAGGGACTGGAAAGAGCCCGGAGTTTTATTCGATAAATTTGTTTTATGCGCCTCCCCTTTAATTGCCCGACGCAAAACTATATACTTTCACGCGCCCGTAAAACTTTTCTCATATATACGTATACACGTATACGTCTATGTAGAGGCAATTCGCTGTCTTTTCGAGCGAATGGCCATTTTGCCGAGGCGTACGCCTTCGCGCCACCGCTTTCAATAATTTTCGATTAATGATTTATATATATATACCTATATCCTTGTAATTTAAAAAGTACATATAATTTAAGAATTATTTCGATTAAAAACGGCTTCTATTGCTTTTCTTACTTCGAAAATGAGTAACGGTCTTACACAATAAGAAATAGTTGATTTTATTTTACACAATCCTGTAATTTTTTAAATAAACTAATATAGAATATTTTAAGGAAACCCCATACAGACCAAATTATATAAGAGTTTAATAAAAATATTCGCTAAAAGTTTAATAAAGTAAGTGGCCCCAATAAGTGTTTTATATGTATTCGTTCTCCAAGAGTAAGAATATAATAAGGTAGAAGTTTCATTCATTACATAAGATTACTTTTTTATAAGGCCTTTCAATAATAACAAGTTTTTCCTCCTCGTGGAAAAACTTGGGCTATAAATAAAAAGAAAATAATTATAAATATAAACGAAATATGAAAGAAAACAAAACTTCTATAAGGCATGAAACATCCTATTATTCAGGATATTTTTATCAATTGAGGAGGCGATGCGCAAAAGCGGAATAGAGAAATGAGGGGGGGGGGCGAAAGAGCAACGGTACCGTAATTATTGCGCCGGCTCCCGCGCATCCTTCTCTGCAGAGGGAGGAAGCAATCGAGCGAGCGCGCGCGTGCTTTAACGCGCCGGCACGAGCCAAAGACCCCAAAGACTCGTACGAAGCTCTTGCACACCGCTCCGCAGCGCGCACTTTCCATATCGGACCGTACGATCTTGGCTATATGCAAGACGTATCTTCTGTACGCGGAGTTGTAAGTACTACACATACGGACACATCCACGCAAGTGGGCGCACACAAACGCAAACATATACACGAAGAAAAACATAAACACAGGTGTGCTAGCAGAGTCAAAGAAAGTTGTCAGATTCTTAAATTTATATGTATCGCTTTCGGTCGATATTAACTATGAGCAGTTTCTGCCACGTGCGACCCCTCCCAAGAGGTATTTATTTACACACAGATGCGCGCTCACGTACGCAACAACTTTTTCACTGCTCCTCACAGTATTTCGCATTTCAAACCATTGGGAAGCGCTTTACATAGATGCAGGAACTTGTAATATTTTAATCAAAATGTCAATCTCGTCTTTTTGCTATTGTATTCAACTCGTGGATAGGTGAATCCTTCCTCTATGCGCAAAGGTAACCGATCGTTTTGATATTCTTAAAATGAAAAGAGATATAAACGCTATATGTATATATACATCATGTCTTGAAACAAGATGTCTGTGTACCTAAACTTTCGTGCTTTTTTACTCTGCGGTTTTAAATAAATTAATTCAACGGCTCTTTCACCAAAGCAAGGAGATTTTCAAAGGAAACCGCTCACACTTGCATCGACAAGATAATCAAGATTGATAAGGTGTATATAGGGAATAATTAACAGCAACCGGTTATGATTCGTTACGCAAAAGTAAGTCACTGGCTCTTTTCCAAAGCAGTGTCGTATGATTAAATATATATGGTAAATATTCTCAAAATACTATCAGAAAATATATATTAATAATAATTCTGTAATGTTCTTCTACGAATGTTGTAAAAGTGCAGATAACTTTGCTGTAAAATAAATATCAGATGTCAAATATAATTATATAAATTTTATAGTTTTCATATAAATTTTGATCATGAGCTAATTTATTTCAATATTATGAATATTATATATGTACTATGTATATACAATATTATAAAAATAATATAATTACAAAATAATCAAAAACAACTCGTTAGAGCTTTAGTTGTGTATTGGAAATTAAACGTTGCAAATTTAATAATTATTATTGAGTTAAGAAAATCATAGTTTTATTAGTGAATGAATTTATTTTAATTATCTGTTCTGTTAATTTTTTTGACAATTAATTTTTTTTAATTTTAACGAAGGTTAAGCTCGAGGTCAAGTAAAGTTCAATTATACCGTTTTACATTTTCAAACTTATAAAAAGAACACTATTATCAGCTTTTTCTAATTGCGTTTCTGATTATGCTTACGTTTTGAAAGGACTCGATTCAGTTTTTTTTTTTTTTTTTTTTGCATAAGTGAATAATTACATACTGTTTCTCGCTCTCCCTTTCTCTGTTTATTGACGGTTTCTTGGAACGGCAACGCAAACTTTTTATCTCACATGTATTGCAGAATGAGCTCTAACATGTCAGTGAGAACTAATCGTTGGGGGCGCAGAAAAACTCCCCAGTGCCAGGTAAAAATGGCGTGAAAGCATGAAAGAAACCCTTTTACCTTAACGCTATCGCGGACAGTGCGGTGCGTTTGCCCTTTTCTTCCCAGTATTTCTGAATGTGTGGCTCAAGAGCTTTTTTTCTTTCCATTTTCTTTCACGACTACCCAGAAAATTGATCTTTGGAAATTCTTGCCTCTAGCCGACGAGACTTTTTCTCGGCTTCTATGGTTAAAACAATAAAATAATTGAACATAAAATAATATCTGAATATATTTGAAATACGCAAAGGTATCATGTTTAAGATTCAATACACGATAACTTTAATTCAATAAATTAATACAATTCGACATTCTTAGGTTTGAAAACCACTGATATAATTAAAAAAGTCTAAACAAAATTGACATCGTAAAATTTTTCTTTTTAGTAGTTTAATTTCATCGTTATACAATAATTATGTGTAATTATGAATTGGTAAATTATTTGTATAGGGTCTAAGCAACGCGGATATTGCTATATTTTGATAGGGTTTTATTGAAAATTAATTAAGTCGAGAGGAAAATATATATCCGTAATTCATCAGCTGCGTGTAATCTGTACCTCAAAGAAAGAAAACACGCAGCGGGTACGAAATATCCAATAAGTCATCGATTAGCCTCGCCCGCGCCTCTATAAATCGGCTACTCGATCGGCTAAATTTCGACCGCTACTCGCGATGTCCACCCCCCTCCACCCCCTCCACCTCTCCCCCCTGATAATTGAATGCTCGGCTTTTTACGGCGGGTCTCTAATTAATGGCGCGGTTACTCGGTATCTCGTCTCAGGAGTACCAGAGCGCCGGGCTGTTTCTCCCGCAAGCATATAGCGCATACGGCGCTTTTCGCGCGCGTGAGCCGGCCACCCGTGGATCACGGGTATAGAGCGCGCCCGACTCTTCTACCGCCGCGCCACCGAGGCTTTCGGCCGTTACGGAGAGCTGCGATTATCGAGAGAGTTCGGCTCCCGCCACCGCGTTCTCGATTACACTCCGATTCTCATCCTGTCGCTGTAATTCCCAAACGCTGTACGGCGAAACGCGAACCTTTCCATGGTGAAAATTGGCAAGCCTTACTAAATTGCCTCGATGTAGAATATAAAAAATAGATGATCTAATATGGGAGTTGCGATCTATCAAAATCCTGTTCACTCCATTGGTGTAACCTCTATCTGAATAATATCGAAAGTCCCGTTCCAGAAAAAAGGATCATCGCAGACTTCGCCGCGTGCATGTGCGCTACGTTGCACGCGCTTCTACCGAGGCAAGGTGTGGCGTGAACGAAAGGTGGGATGTTCTCCATAATATATATATATATATATATATATATATATATATATATAAGGCGTTTGCGCGGGTGAGCCATCAATAACGTCTCCAGTGAATATCGTACACGCATCGTTGAACTCGAAACGAAAAGGGCAATTTCACTGCTAATGGCCGTTGTACGCTGTAATGATTCGGCTGTTATATTAAATTGATTAGCTGAAACTGTATTTGTTAAACATATAAGTTGGTGAACGTTTAACTGCACGCACGTGTGTGTTTATATGCCTATATGTATGTATATAATAGCTTTTACGCTTTATATTTTTCAATGTTAACTTTCCAGCATATTTTACGACGAAACGGGAGGAGACCGAGGGCGGCAAAGGGGAATCCTGAATTTCGTGCGCGATATGCTATCAACAACGAATCTGCTCTTGTGTATGTGTATGTAACGAGATCGCGAGCCTTGATCGAGTAATTTACGATTCTGCTCGTACTCTCTCGCGCAACCCCGTTTTATTACGGCAAAATTGATCGATTAGTGGTTTTGTCTGTTGTACGTAATTTATAGGCGAGGCGAGAGATATCCGCGATCGCGTTTCTTCGTGCTCTGTATTTTTGCTTTTGCCCCTGAAACATTAAATTATTTTTCCCCAAGAGCGTGTCGAATTTTTGAAATAGGCGCGCTTTCGAATACGTAGCTCGAGATTCGAATTTATAAATTGAAGGGAAATAAATACTTGTAATTGCGGCTTCGTACATCGTAGATTTTTTAAGCATTTTTAAGTCGATGATCGAAGAATTTGTGTACAACGTAAATTTTAATACCAGATACAGATAGAATAATTTTTTATTATAAATAATTATTTTGAAAAATTTTTTGCATAAATTAATAAATTATCGCGCCATTTGCATATCGTGACACAAGCTGACGCGTCTGATTAATACAATAAGATTGCAAAGAGGCCGGGGCTAATAAAGTAAGCGATAAAAAGATATTCACGCTTTTTAAATAGAAGAATATAATATGTAGTCGCGCAAAGTCCTCCACACTGTACCTTATATTTACCTACTTCGATATAAAAGATAAATTTTTTTACGGAAGTAGTTATCGGTATAAAAGGTTCGGTAAAACGTGCGGAGAATCGTATATATTCAACGTTCTATTGCTCGAGCGTCTGCTATAGAAATAAATCGCGAGCTCGTTGCTCATAAAAACTATATCCACATATATGTATTTTATGCTATATCGTGTAATATATACACACATATGGGTGTATTTTATATCTTTTATTGTGGCCATATACCTTTGTGAAATACACATTTATATTTAGTAAACACATCACGGGCAAATTATAGCTGGCCATATAACATGGCCCTTTTGTGTTTCGATTTAACTACCCGATGCGGAGGGACGCTAAATATTTTGATCTCCCTCCCTGCACCCTTGAATTTCTAAACCAGGATCTATAAAGCGCCGCGGTCTCCGGACTCCCGCTAGCGCATTATAGATCATCCCCGCCGCGCGCGGGCCTCTGTCGCGCGACCGTATATAAATATAATATAATATAAAAAGGCCGGACCGCGCGCTCGGCGCAGCTGGTATATAATATAACTCCGATATAACGATCGATTTTTCACGCTTCATATCTATATATATACCTTTTCCGTGTTGCAGGTACTACAAAGGGATATCGAGTCGCACGGGCGAATCGTGAGCTCGGTCGTTAAACTCGGCGAGAGAGTTGCGGGGCGAAATCGAGGCGCGGAGGTGCAGCAGCCGGACAACAACAAGCAGCAGCAGCAGCAGCAGCCGGATAAACAACAGCAGGCTTTACGGGTAGCCAGCTCCCTCGAACGTCGCTGGCATCTCCTCTTCTTGCGTGCCTTAGAGTGGCAATGCCATATCGAGACGCTCGCCGCACGAGTACGAACTAAGGTGAGTCGTCGGCTCCGAGAGACCGAGAGATTTTTAATTTATCTTACAACCTCTTTTCACTACCGCTACAGAACGCCTTCGGAAAAGCCTCGTATCTTTACTTCGTACGGAGAGAGAACAGTGGCTCAACGCCTCTCGTTCTATTTAAGTATCGTTATAGCTATTGAGAAGGGCGTATCTCATATCCACGAGTATTATTACAAAATAACTCAATTCTTCGTCTAAAACGTACTTTCAATTTATACCGAAGACCGAAGCAGACTCTAGTTTGCTATTTTATATTTTAAATATTTAAATTCCAAATTAAGCAAACTAATTGGTTGGTCAAAACTTCAAAATGCCCATATGAAGATAAAGAAGACGATAGAGATATGCTATATCGAGCACGCTAGGGGATTTTAAAAAGTTTTATGTAATTAAAAAGAGTTGATAAATATTGATGTAATTTCTTTTGAAGTGTATATTTTACGAGTTACTTTTACTTAACGAAACGTACGCAAGCAAAAGAAGGCGTTTAAAAAACAGCAGACAGAAAGTATTTCTTGGACTGTTATTAGCAAATTTGGGTTAGAATAAATTTGGGCCAATTTTTCCAACGAATAACCGCCTAACACTCTGACTATATATACATATAGCCCGTAACCTCTTTATGAATCGTCTAAAAAGGGGTTGGGCGCAACAGTGCCGGGACTTCGGTCTTTTGCCTATTTGTATAATGAGTATTTATGAAACTGGCTTTTACTTATACAGACCTGCCACTGTCTGTACTTCCTCGCAGGGGCTATATAGGTGTATGTATAAATATATACGCCTCCTCGCCGCGCGCTTGCGCAGGAAAGAAATCCTTTGGCTAATAGTTGCGGCCGCGTCGCCATGCGGGCGATGCTTAGTTGCATTTTTCATCAAGCCTTCCAGCTTCCTTATTATCTCTCCACGAAGTACAAAGTCATAAATTCAGAGTGTTTTATTCGAGTAAGGTGGAGTGGTTTTGCGGCTAAACGATGGGGGCGCTATTAATAATACTTTGAATCCGTTAGTTTAAAAGTACTTGCAGTAATGGCCTTACTATAATACTTTTCTTATATTATATAGTTCTAGTATTATATAGCATCCGTTGAATGTAGAAGAACAACAAAATTTATATATACACTGTACACATATTCGCTTGTAAAGAAAATAATAATTCTATAGATCTTACAAATTCACCCGCCCATTCTCAACCGCTATCTAACCACAAAAAGTCTATTAAAAACAATACTGCTTTTTTACGTTAACCTAAAAAAACAATCAAGCAGATCCGGTCGGTACCACGGCGTTTGGACTCGGAAAACCAGGGACAGGAAAACATTGCGCTGCTTTTACTTTTACCTCTACGTGCGCATGCGCTACGCGGGATTAATAAAATTTTTTTAAATAAAAAAAAATTTATCTATATATTTACGTTTTGCAAATAATTCATTAACATATATTATACATATGTATTTCAAATTTTTTTATTGCTTAAAAAACTAAAAAGTAATAACAATTTTCCTCAATTCATTGTTATCATTAAAGCCTATTCTTGTTTGTCCGTTAATTTTACCATATTTTATTAAAATACCAATGAAATCTTGTAAATTAAAATTTTTCCAATTACCTGGATCATAAATATTTATAGGATGCATAAATATTTATTGGATGCATCACCTCACTATATTCTAATTCACTGTCTAGTGTTCACAATAGAATATTTCAGTAAGAAATTAAACAAAATATGCATTTCTCTCGCAATCTGTTTATTCATCATTTGTTCAATCTTTCCGAAACAATGTACCTGTATAACTTATTTAATGACTTTTCACTTTTTCTGTAGCTCAAATTTCATTTTTCGTTTTTACTCGTTCTTCCGTTTCCATAATTCCTATCAAAATCTCTTGCTCTAATAGTCCTTTTCAATACTAATTCATTAATGGACTCTAGTATAAAGTAGCTGGAATATCTAAGGTCCGTAACAAAATTGTTTGAGAAATTAAAAATTTTGAAGATTACATCGTAAGGCACTTATCGAGGAAATACTGGACATATTATTGACGGAATGGATGTACTAAAACAAATATTTATAAAATATATTATTTTTCCCAAATTATTAGAAAATATGAAGAAAATAATTTTTTTGACATTTCATAAAATAACAATGAAAATTATATGCATATAAACATGCACAATAAATCCCAATTAAATTATTATTCAAATTAATTATTTTCACGAATTATTCAGTGGGTGAAACTATCAAGTGTAATAATTTATGAGAAAAACGCGCGCGCGCGCGTGTGCGTGCGTGCATGTGTGTATTATATAGACAAATCATCTCGATACATAGATTGTACATGAGTATCTTAATGAGATATCACCTATCAAGTGAGATGAAACTAGTTTTTATCAAAATACAAAAGATCAATGAATTTAAAATAGCATCATCTTAAATATTTGACAAAAATCTATTACAAAACATCCTTAAAGTATAAGCATTACTCTATCAAATTTCGTTTATTCGTGTAGAAATTTAGTTTAGAATCCTCCACGGATTGAGTTAGCACTTTCTATTTATAATTGAGATCTAGCAAGGAAATCTTAATAGATTTTATTGTGTGTATGCTCCATATTATTTAGGATGTTAGTAGGAATATCCATCTAAATCCTAGCGTGTAAGACTAATTAATCTCTAATGAATTCTCTACAAAATCTATTCAAAACATTTTTATTTCAACTTGAAATTTTATTCCATTCTGTCTTAGAAATAACCGAAATATGAAGTACAATTACTCGGTGTAAAATTAAAATATTAAGAATATATATCTAATGCAAGAAAAATTTAATTTAAATGAAGTACGTACACATATATTTGTTTTACTTGTACAAATATAATATGAATTTTAAACGAATAGACTAATTCAATGAGAAATTTTGAGTGGAAGAATTGAAAATCAATTATTTGGTGTAAAACTACTTATTTTGGATTATGTAACTGTTTTGTTTACGACGTACGAATGAAAAAATTCTGTCCAATTTTAGGCTTCGGTTATGATTTAGGTATAGAGAATCCTTGAAAGTGCGAGGCTTCTTTATCACGATCGCTTCGTCATTTGTCCTTGTCAAAAATCGATTCGGCAATCAAGTTGAAATATTAAAAAATATAGATCTGGAGGAGAAAACACGCATGCGTAAAAATCAGTGGAAGCACCAAAAACTCTTCTTAAAAAACCGTAGCTAACAACGCTACGCGACGTCTGCCATCTGACGTAAGAATATAATATATACCTCGGACGAAGTAATTCCGCAACTCATTGCCCCTTGATTTACGCGTAAACGCGCGCGCGCGCATACACCTTGTGTCCACGGTTCCTCGCTAAAGAATAAACAATGATTCCGCGGGCGTATACCTGCTTTCGTCAGACTGGAACGAAAAAGTACCGGCACGCTGTAACAAAGAGCAAGAGAGTTGAAGATAAAAGGGACGCACGAACCTCCGGAGAACGCAGCTCAGAGGAAACGAGCAAGGATCCTAGTCTAAGAAACTGTTGGGCATTAGAGTTGAACAAGTATATATCTATATATACATACGATATATAAAAATCTATCGACTTTCGGCAACTTTATAATACGTAACCTTAAATGACAGCGGCGAAGAGCAAAGAGCCTCCAACGTATATGAACATATATAAATATATGAAAAAGGAAGCACCTGAGGGGACTATAGCGTGGTACGAAGTTATATATGTTAGAGTTTCACAATAATTGTAACGCTTCTTTACTTTGGTATAATACCAGTACCCATAACGTAATTACAAAAGCCTGACGTTGCAAATACATCAATAGATCAAATCATTGGCAACGATATTACTTTTTTAGGCCCGTCGACTATGATTAAGTGGAACACCAATCGAACGATATAGCGTTTCGCCGTAACACGTCTGTATACCAATTTATTACATCCCGGTTACAAGATGGACAATGATTATTGGTTCTGATGGAAAAAAATTTCGTTTAAATTATTAAACGACTAAATTGTATTCTCCATAACTGTTGTAGAATTGCTGGCCAAAGCCAGTTTTGCAGCGCGATTACGCGGACAATAGTCCACGATACAGCCGCTTCGTTCGTCAAAAGACCGTGCGCAGCAGTTACCGCGTGCACAAAGACGTTATCTGACGGGAAGTCGTGCGGCTGTCAGAGGCTTATCCGGAACCCGCAGTATTTGAATCGATATACACACGACCACGTATCGTGTAGTCACGTACATACGTGATTGTATATGCTCCGGTGCCCATATTCTCGGGAGCCAGTAGCTCTCATTAAGCATGCGCGATTGTCGGTCCCACCTGGCTAGCGCAATACCTCCCCGCCTCTCTCTCTCTCTCTCTCACTCTCTACTATAGGCAAATCGGCGATTGGCCATTGCCGCGAGACTTTCGGCTTAACGAGCTGCATTATCCGTACAGGACGCCGAGGGGGAACGGGAGGAGTGGAAAAGAGAAGGGGAGAAGAAGGCGATTCGTACGAGGGGGGCCATCGACTCCGACGGGCTCCCGTCGGGTCGCCGGCTGGGGGCAAGTGCTCGGGCAATAATGTGACTTTCAACTTTTTAATTTCGCTCGGCCGCTTATAACCCGTGCGGAAACTTCGGGTTTCAAGGGACTAATCGTACCCTCGCGCATTTTTGCCCCGTAATTCAGCGGCCGCGGCAGAGGCTCGTATTGCGCTCGTACAGATTTATGGCTCAGAAATGAGTTAAACTTTCGCTTGGTCGCGCGCGCGGGGCGGGCGGCCCGGCGTTATTGAGCAGCGCCTGCCGGCGGAGAGCGCGAGCGCGGAGCTTTGCCGGAGATCGACGGTGCAAAGAGTTGCGAAATTTTTACGAACGAAATTGGACGGGGGTGGGCGGTCGGTCGCAAGGCGAATTGAACGACCGTTGCGGGGATTTGATACGTTTCCAGGTAGCGGGTTTATATCGATATAACTTTGGTTTTCATTTAAATTCATGAGCCGCGCTGTTCTTTTCCCTCTTCCTTTTTTCATAAGATTCATTAAATTTTTGCAATTATGATTTCGAGAAAGTCAATTGGACCCGGCTAATTAATGATTTGAAAATATTCCCAACCCGTCGGCACTTTTACAATGCGAAGGTAATCAAAGAAAAATGAAAGTTCCTTCTTTTTCCCTAGAAAGCGAAGCTGGGGCACGGAACGCTGAACTCGCATCGATCGCCAGCGCGCCGCTATAATGCGCAAAGTATTCATATCTCGATTCGTTCCCATTCGCGCGTAAGCAGTGCTGGATTCAAACCTATCGAGCACGTAATGGAATGATACTTGCTGGCCTCTGCGGCAATAATAATTGTAAAAGATCCTCTAACACAAGAAGAAAGTAATTAAATTTATTGTTATTGCCTATCGCGCTCCCGTATAAAGCGTGTCAAGTTCGTATGTATACGTGTGTGGCTTGTTTAGACGGCCGGGGGATATATTGCAGCTAATTCTCTAACAGATTAGTGCGCAGGAAAACCGAAACTTACTCTTTCCGCTTTCCGGTCCGTGCGCTGATACTATAAGTATGTAGGTACTCTGTATTATATATATATATATATATATATATATATATATATATATATATATATATATTACAGAAAAAGCGGACTCGCTATCGACGTCTTTTTTCAGCCTCCTTTGATCCTGGGGCTTGTCCAATTATATGCATTACTTTCCATTTTGCCTCTTTTATTGGCCCACATCTTCTAGCGCCCGCGAGCTCGTATATACATATATACATACCAATCGCACCCAGGCGAGAGGAGCATTAGATGAAAAGATACAGATAAACACAGAGAAAGAGAGTGAGAGTGAGCGAGTGAGTGAGTGACTGAGTGAGAGAGAGAGAGAGAGAGAGAGAGAGAGAGAGAGAGAGAGAGAGAGAGAGGGGGGGTGGTGGTAAGGGAGAAATTCCAGAGTTCTTACATTAGAAATCGAAAATATTGCCGTGCATATATAGAGGCCGTGCGCATATAGAGGCGCGGAAAGTTCGCGGATCGATTACAATCCTGCCCGCCTTGCTGGCACAGTACGCGCGCACGCGGCAATTATACAAACGACGATTAGAGATAAGGTTTACCGTGCAGCAGAGAAAGACAGAGAGGGAGAGAGAGAGAGAGAGTGAAAGGTATAGGTATAAAATGCAGTAGCGACAGATTTGCGTGCGCGTGCGAAACGAAATCCGCGAACGACGAGGCGCGCTCTCTCGCGCGCACGTACGCTGGCCGATTCGCTCCACATACACCGGGCCGCAGGCTCCTCCGATGCGTTTCAGGCGCGCGCGCGCGCTTTAAGCCGCGGGACTTTTTTTCCTCCCGCGCACCGATGTTTGCCCTACGCGATGGTTCCCCTTTCAATGACGCTGCACTCCGAGGCCCGAGCCCCGGCTCCTCGTTGTTTGTATGCGCGCGCGCTAGGCGCTTACATTTTCGCGGCGCTCCGACGAGGAAGAGAGGGGGGGGGGCGAGCGATTAAAGCCAAGCGAGACCGACTGTTGTTTACTTTTACTTTAAGTTTCGGTTCGACTACCGCAGGGAGCGCCGGTAAATGGGGTCAATATTGTAAATGCATTGGGGGTTACGCGAGCTTTAAATTCTTCAAATATTGCGCGTGTGCGCCGTGCACACCAGTGTGTTAGTGTGCGTGCGAGTATCGAAAAAGAGCTAATATTTTAGCATGGCAAGTACTTTGACATTTCACTTTTGTATTTTCTAATCTGTATTCAATTGTTTTACATCATTAGAAATGGGATGTCACAGAAGTCAGTCAAAGAAATCATACGAGGTCTTTCAGCTATTCACGAGGGTTAAATAACAATCCTGACGACTTCGTAAAATACTTAATATGTTTTTAATTGTTTCGAAGCTCACAATTAATCATCCGACCTTTAAAATTTTTTACAAAAGCCTACGCGTGTCCTTTTATGCTTTTCTTGGCCATTGGATTGCCATTGGTCGCACGTGGTAACGTAGGTTACTTGTATTATAAGTCGAGATATTTGTAACTGTACTTTTAGCAATTGTATTTTATAGTATCACTTAATATCCAAATAAATTTATAAACGAAATCATAGAATTATCTAAAGCTGTTTTATTTAATTTTTAATTATTATACGAGCTATTCTTTACAATAAGCTAAGTTTATACTTCATTAAGTAGTTTATAGTATCGAATGATGAAGGTAGAATTTTATGGCAAAATAAAGACATTATCGTTTTGAAACTGCTATAAATTTGAAAGTAAATTGAAATAAAAGAAAACATAAATCCAGGAATGATTTCTTATTAAGAAAAGGTTGTTTCGTGATTCTCGTAAAGAAAGAAAGAAAAACTCACATCCACTAAAACTTTCGCGGGTCAAGTGATACTTTAATAACGCTTTCGAAATAGTGACCCTCCGTAAAAGTGGTCGTGCCTTAATAATACATTACATCAAACTCAGTTCTGATTTTAAAAGAAGTTTTAACGGAAAACAAACTATAGAGGAACAACGGTCGAGAACGATCCACTTGATGAAATTTTTTCGTAACCACTTATATACTGCTCTGTCTGTCGATCGCTCTATACTCCAAAGAAAGTAATTCGGTATAAGCAACGCAATGATCGACGATTTCTTCCGCTTTTCCTTCGTTTGCAGTAACAATAGTCTTTGACCGCCTATGTTTACAAACGTTATTCAACGTTTCGCAGTCGTCGTCTCGACAGAGGCTCGAAGAACTACCGATGTACAATATCTTATACGAAAGCTAAATAACGCAATAATATCGGATCCTCTCACATCGCCTTTCGTTCCGTAAGTGCGGCGGTGAATAAGATACTCACTGATATATATTCATCGCTCTCAGTCTCTCTCTCTCTCCCTCTGGATCGGAGATCTCAGCTCTCGCTCGTACAGTCGCTCGCCTGTATTTCCGCCTTCTGCTTCGTGACGCGCGACCGATCACCTTCCGTTTACTCTATATCAGCGGCACCCGCCGCATCGCCCGCGCTCGCCCGCGCTCGCCGTCGCTTCGCTTCGGTTTCGCTGCTGTGCAGCCTCGCTCTTGCGCGCGACGCCCACTCAAGCGAGCATATCTCCGTCCCGGAGTACGGGCCCCGTGGCGAGCGGCCCTATATCAGCGTATCGCGGATATTTTAACTGTACATACGCACGCATGCACGAGTACAAATGCAAGCAACGCGGAACGGCGGTCGCCTCGTCGCGCCTCGTGCGCCCGCGTTTCTCCGCGTATCGCGCGACATCGGGCCCGATCGCAGCTATCTACTCGCTCGGCAGCTCTAGGGCAGGATTAATTATTGCAGAAACGCGGGCTCAGCGAGGACACCGAGATATTCTATAGCCTGGACAGCGACATTTTCATCTTCATAATTATTTTTTTGCGTCGTCTCGCGAACGATATTTCAATAACGAGTGCTCTTTACTTCGCACACCTGCAATATAATACTTAACTTAAATGGTATATGCCAGAGTTTTTGTGACGAATCGATTTCGACGCGATACCCGAAAACGATCGAGGGTTGCGGGCGCAAAGTAGAAATATTTTTTGTTACGCTTCTCGTCGAGAAGCGTAACAAAATAAGAGACGTTGGTGAATTATCGAACTTCACTCTCATAGTATTCAAAAATAATATTCTACGCACGACTATTCACTCTTGTTTTTAAAATCACTATCTGTAAAATAATTATTCACACGAGAATCTTATAAGTATTATACGTGCTTATTATTATTGTGATTGTTGTTCTTTTTGTTGTTTGTTGTCTACATTGTCGTCATTATTATTAGTTTAAATTAATTTATCAATATTCTATAGCTATATATTATTTATTTAAATAAAGCGAAACAAAAAATTTTCACAGAAATACTAATGTAAAATCGAAAAATAATTAATACGTTTTTCCCACATATATTACTGTAATTGCAAAATTCCAACAATAATTTCTTTGCCAGTTAAAGCAACTATGTGTATTTTTCTTTTTTTTCTTATATAATTTTTATGCCTACAGAAACTTTCTAGCGTAAAAGCAATTAATTTTGCTCATCAAGCCAAGCAAAGCTAGATTATATTTCTCATCTTCGAAACGCATTAACTCGACGCCTCGGAATCGAACGGAATTCTCGCGGCAAACCGCAATTAACTTTAATTTCCCGACGATGGCTCGCTCGCCTAGCCGCGCGCTATAGGGTCATCTTTCTCGGAGGTTTGACGGAAAACCCGGATAAGTACGAACTTGCCGAAAGCTGCACGAAATTCTTCTCGTCAACGTAATGTATATACATAATATATACAACTACGACGCTCTTTATATGAAAGATGCTTGAAAATATCGCTCCTCTCTGCTAACGCGCAGTTTTCCCTTTCACACATACTTCCGAGCATACTTCTCTATATAGATTAGCTTTTATCGCGCTTTATCGCCTCCGCTATGCTTTATACCGCGTCTTAAATGTAATCCCGAGAGCGAGTATGACGATCGGGTTGAGTAATGAGATAAGATTACACGCATATATATATATATATATATATATATATATATATATATAGAGAGAGAGAGAGAGAGAGAGAGAGAGAGAGAGAGAGAGAGAGAGAGTGAGAAAGAGTGAGAGAGAAAGCTAGGTAGACCGGATACGCGAATGTGTTTCCGTCTTGACATGCGCGGTGTAACGTTGTTTCCGGTTCGTGGATCGCAGAATTGGTGTAGTTTGATATTGCGCTTCGGAGGCGGGAATAGGATGGGCTCGAAAATTATAAGGAAGTAAAAATTGTAAATGAGATTTATATCAGGAAGTATATTGGCTTTCGAATTATATATATCGATCTGATCGATCGTTTGATTAACGATGCGCGGATCGAGCGGGCAATGCTGAGATAAAACGAGAAGAAATCAACAACCGTTGAACAAATCGACACAATGTTCGTATTTTAGATTGATTCTATAATCATTGATTGATTTTTTAAATTCACTTTATAATCGTTAGAAAATTTCCTAAAGATAGCTAGTTCAGTATCTGAACAAGAAGCAAATCGTAATGAAAATATTTGTCATTAAAAATTATCGAGTTAAATGACAATTTATTAATTATGACGAATTTATTTAATGTAAAACACAAAAAAATCTACCAAAATAATTTTATGTCACTACGTGAGTAAAGACACAACTTTCGTACAAATTAATGGCTATTCGGATGTAAGATAATAAAATAATAATAATTAAATAAACTCGCTTCGTGAGTCAAAAGAAGGGATCGCCAGTTCGGTCCACGCGTGTAACGATGAAATTTATTCCTCACAAATAAATAATACCGCGACCGATGAAAAATCTCGCTGTGTAGCCACGCATCGGTTCACATCATCAATTATCCAGTTTCCCGAGCCAAGCAGGCTTTCGCAACCCGCACGTCCGCCGGATTTCAGGAATATTACGTGTACGTGTGTCTGTATGTATCTATGCACGCTTGCATACATTTGTATATGTATACCGCACAAACTGTTGGTCGCGGGCGGAGCCTCCCCGCTTCCCGGAAGGCGAGGGCGCGGATGGATGGCGGGGGCGCCGGCGCGGGTCGCAGTCGCGCTCGCACGCGAGGCCGATTACAACGCGTTTACCGCGCTGCGCGGAAGAAGCGCGCTGCGGGGCAGAAGCCCGCCGAGCCAAGACTGCCTCGCGAATTGCTTTTTCGCCTGTATAATGTAGGCTCGGGTTACGTGTATACGTATGTAACGGGGCGCTTACGAAATTTCTGCGAGTGAGGACGAGAGGACGATGCCGCGTGCATGCACGAGCGTCGGCCTCGTCGGGACCATAAAAGTTTCGACGCGTCGCGCTGCGCCGCCTCCCCCCACCTCCCATCGTCCGCCCCGGGGGCCAGATCTGACGCGGTTTCGTCGTCCTGTCGTTTACCGTTGTCAGCGCCTGTTTACACTGTAGGTGAGGTCAGAAATAGAGCGACGCACGCTAGATACGAATCTGCCTCCCTTTCCCTATCTACTAAACTGTTATGTTAATGTTTCTTTGTACGTATAAAAAAGCCCCGCATATACCGCAGGCCACGAAACGATCGTCTGTGTTTAAATTTTACATTATGTTTCTAAAATTTGAATATTTCGGCACGTGATAGTATTTTTGTACAATGTAAATTTTTTTTTTCGAAAAAGAAAGTAAAGTTTAATAATGCAGTAAATAATATATTTTTAGAGAACTCTCGTATTTAATAAATTATTTAAAATATGTTTACCATCGCAGCAGTAAAAGAGTTGTTACACGTATATTATGTCAAACCTAAAAATGTCTCCCTAATAATACCAGCGAAACAAGGCCAGTCTCAATGCTTTTGGACTCGATAACAGGTCGAAGCTAGAGCAAATTAGAGATCTAATTCTTTTACTAGTTACGCATATATTGTATGGGTGCCGTAAAAAAAGTTAAATAATGAGGTAAAAGCACGCTTCTCGAAATTCTTTCACCTAGTTCAGATTCGTAGAAAAGAAGAACTTTTCCCGAAACCATTTCTATTCAAAGTCAATTGGAGAGTGGAATTTCTAACATAATTATTATGGCCGAAAGGAAGATGGTGGAGCAACATGATCTATTCAGGCATACACACGTATATATATATATTACAAGCCGTACTGTCGCTGTCGAAAATAATTCAGGCTTTACCCGGTCCTATACACCCAATTCTGTATACCTGATTGTTAAGTACGCGGAGCAAAGCACCTCTCCATTGGAAATCATTGGCCTTTCAGTACTGAAATAAAATCAGCTTAGTGCGAAGAATAAAAACCACCTACAACCCACTATATTGCAATATAACAAGGATCTTATTTCAAAACTTGGTTTGAATGTCGAAGAATGTTTGAGCCTCGCCGCATATAATTCTTAGAAAAAATCTCACGGTTAATGTTTGTTACAATTTGCCACAACTTAACTGAGCGATTTAAAAGGAAACTTTGCACGATAAATTGTAAGAGTTTTTGGTATGAAAATGTTTTTTTTTCTCTCTAATAACTCTAATTTTTAAATTCATAACCAAATATATTTAATTATTTGCTGTGTGAAAACATCCTTCGAGTAAGAAAATTTTACCTTTCGTACCAATTTCATTTAAGGACACAGCGTGCTGTTTAAAATAAATAGTCTTTCTATTGATCGTATAGCGATGGTCATAAATATTTTTCATATATTTTGAAAAATACAAACTGAAGCAACTTAATATTGTAACTAACTCCAGTTATAAAGTGAAAGAATGTTGAACATCGTTGAAGCACGAACACTGCTAAACTTTCTTACTTTTGTAGTTTTATTTTTGACGTAGTAAATTGGTTTTGAACTACTTGTTTTATGAAAAACGTAGTTTATTTAATGTTGTTTTTCTCTAAAACTATGCAACTGCACTCGATGACCATATTGATAAAATCCGATAAAATTGATGATAATTCATTTTGACATAGACGAAGTGTCTTTTTTAAACCTAAGTTATTGACTGGTAAGTTTATTAAATACATATTTTATTCCTTCATTTCCTGAGGATTTTTTCATGGAATGAAGTTAATTGCTAAGGGCATCAAATTTATTGGTGTACAAATAAAAGCACTCGGGGGACAGGCTAAATAATAGCCAATAAGGGACCGCCCTACGAGTCTCAGGTCAATGAGCATTGTCGCCCCCGACCTCGCTTACCACCCTCTCACCCGAACGGCTCTCCTTCCCAATTTCCTATGCAACTCTGAGTATATATATATATAGGTGTGTGTGTATACGTTAAACTCGTACGATAATTGCTGCATTGCAGCGGGTCCGACGCGTCGCCCACGCATCCCATGAATATTTACCCGATGCTCATCTCTCTCTCTCTCTCTCTCTCTCGGTCTCTCCATCTGGGTCTATCCCTCTCTCTTGGCGGAGTCACCGTTGTCTCCAACACGCACCGTTAGAGGACAATGGCTCTCATTCAATCGCGGAACAATAAGTCAGACCGCCGCTGCCGCTGCCGCCGCCGTCACTGCATCACAGAATTAACGACTGCACAGCTCTCTACGCATATACACCCATGTGTTACACGCATATATAACTCCGAGATGATGCGCGCTCGCTATAAAAATTAGCTCCCTCGTCATTTTCAGCCGAGACGAGCAGCATGGAACCTGTCCGACTTTCCCGTTTTTCCTATGAACGGCAAAAGCATAAAAAAAAGCGCGCGCACCTTTATTGCCATATGAATATAATTCAAGGGCAGACTTATTGTGACCATGTTCTTTCTTCTTTTATGACACGAGATCTTATCTCTCTCTTCATGCCGTCGACGGAGAAAGTAATTTGTCTGCTTGTTATGCAGAATTTATAATTTACCGTTGGAATTTAATTGGCATATAAGGTTCGGAATGGGGGTGACTTTGATCGACAATCATATTTTTGTTTGGCAAATAAATTATTAATATACTCAAACTTTAGAGTAATATTAGCACGCAGTAACTGTAAAGTTTTCACCCAATTTCTGTATCTTATTATGATCTCAAGGGAATGTTTATGAATATTTTCACGCAAATTAACTTACCTTATTAAGTTTTCTTCATATATTTACCATTTTCCTTTATTGCATTAGAATCCTTAAGATATTTAAATCGTATATTATATAATATTCACTAATTAATATTTAATAAATACGATCTTATAAACTATGCATTACGTATTACAAAATACATTTTCACTTCTGATTTAATAATGTTCTGAATCTCTATAAAGTCAAGTGTGTGCGTAATACCCAGAAACTAGGCGAAGTATTAAATAAAATAATTTTTCATGCGGAGCATTTCAAAATTTGCATGTAAGTACCTGACTTCTGTGTTCTTCCGTGCTTCCTTGCAGATATTTCTATATATTTACTGTACAATTACACCTTGCTGCCGTTACTGCCTCTTCTTAACATGTGTATATTAACGAGAAACCTGGAAATTGAATAGGTGAAAATCACCTGTCACTCCAAGCTGATAGGAGCGAGCGGAAAAGAGTAGGAGGGTTGGATATAAAAAGATAAATTTCCGTAGAAAATTTGTTCGAAAAAGTAGTCAGGTAAAAAATATTTAACTTCAACCCTATAAATTAACCAATGTCCACGTGTAATTGGCACAACTAATAAAAGCGTTCCGGAACATATTATCATTAAAGATTCATTAATTGTAAAATTCATTTTTTTTTGTTTGCTGCATACATTTAGCACATGCTCTTTGATGGGAGATAAATGTCATATTGATCTTGTGTAAGTGTAGACGATTGACTAAAAAAATTCGAACTATATATACTGGTCTATATACGGCTATTTTCCAATTATGCAGCAGAGTATTGCTTTATAAATCCAGAATCTCTAATTATTAAAGGAAAGAGCTTGAAAGTGATTCGTGTTTTTTTTTTGGAACACCATATTTAATACCGTTGGAAAATTCGACGAATGGTCGGAGTTCCGATGAACACTGCGATTTTAGATTTTCTTAAAACTCCTTTAATGAGTTTTTCAGGATGATCCTTTCTTGATAGAAAGATTATTTAATGGAATTCTCATTTCGATTCTTATTAATCTAAAATGACGAATGTTTCAGACCAACGAAGTAATTTTCGAAGTATTACGCAGAATTACAATTTTTCAATATTTTTTTCCTCATCCAATCTCCATAATTGTTCCTTTTTCTATCCTTGTTCCTACAGGGAGGGAAACTGAATTATTGGCCAACCCGTACTGCTTGTCTACATAGAAAGTCGAGTGGTCGATGTCAGACTTTCAATTTTCCTATTATTAGATTAAATTTGCAGAAAGCCTCGGTACTTTACTACTTCAGGTTAATGTGTACTTGGGGAGATCCAGGACTATATAGAACTGCGGCGCAATTGGTGATTCTCGCTCTTGAGAAAAGAGATATTTAGACAATCGTCGGCTGTCTCCCGGTTAGCTCATGATTTCAATCCTTTCTATAGACTTTGTGAGCTGTCCGCTCTCTCTTTTTTTATCCCTTCTCGCGTTCACTTTATCTATTTGCTTTTTACGTTTCTTTGTCTGAGTTTCTATGTCATTTCTGATTGTCGATAGCACTCTGTTATCCAACAGAACTATTCCATTTAATTATTATTTACACGTTCGCTCTGAGAATATAATTCACCGAAATCATTATAAGAATATTGTTATAGTCATGTTCATTCGTTCATAAATATTTTTAAATAGAAACCCTTTGTTTTAAAAATTTTTTGTTTGCGCGCTTGGTCACGCTTATGCCAGGTAGAAGAATTAACTCTGTCTTGCTATATACATAAGTCATCCTTCTCACGTAGGAGAAGCTGTATTATTTTAAAACTTAAAAAAAATTTTTTTACGCGATATTGTACTACTACCTATATACTTGAGTGCTTATGGATCAAGGTCAACGTTACCTGTCAAAAGTTAAGATCTGCGAGAAAAGCACAAAGGATACTTCGGGATGCTTGGCGTGATTCGATCGGGTATATATTATATCGACACTATCCGATGAATGCCGACAATATAATAGATGCTATCGTTCTCTTACGTGATACATTACGAAGGCAATAACGATCTACTAATTTTATTTTACAATTCCTCTCCATTGACATATCTTATCGACCACTAAAGCCGTTTCACGTTACATATCGCGTGGCCTACGCGCCAGTCCGTTCGACATAGTTTCAATTCCAGTTCGAATATACCTAGCATTGATTCGCTGAAAAATAAATTGAAAATGACGTACATGGATCCCGCACGTCGAAATGGATCCTGCGGCGGATTTACGAACCACGAAAAGCCGATAAGCGCAACCGCCTAATCCGTCTCCGCGCCGCTGCCGCCGCTCTTTGTCCTTGGCTTCGTTGTGGCAGCGCTGGATGGGCAGAAGCTGCGTTCAATCGCTGCGCGCGCGGCGGCGGCGAAGACCGACGAAAAGAACCGCGCGTCTCGTTGGCCCCCACATCGCGGTCCCGAAGATTTACTCTCGACTCTGTCGCAACGGCGGATCCGAAGGGGCAGGGAGCACGCAGGAGAGAGAACGGGATAACGCGGCGAGGGAGCGCGTGGCGCGGAGAATCGGGCCAGGGATCAAATTAACGATCCCGCGCGTTTTTCGCAAGATGCGCGCGGGCTATCCCGAAGCGTACTTGCGGTCGCGGCGCGGAATTTACGGTAAAGACTAAGTTCTGACTACGCGCCGTCCGTACAAGTATGCGTGTGTGTCTGTTTATGTGCAGGCATGCAAGTACGTATGCCGCGCGGAGGTAAGAAAAGGTCGGCGTGATTTAAGTAAAGCGCGTCTGGCCGCGGCGGCTTCCCTCAGAGACGCGCAGGGAGTATAGGTACGTATAGGTATAGACGCGCTCGGGGAATTGTAAAAATTTCCTGCTTTATTGTGCCTGATGGACGTACATAGAGCGCAGGGGTTGGGGGGCGCTTAAGTATATGTATTTCGCGGAGGAGCTGGGGCGATTCTCCGAGATTTATTCGCTTTCTGGCGCGGAACCTCTTCTGCGCCCGCGCGGGCCCTCCTACTACATTATTGCGCGCCCGCGGACGTGAGTTGTGGAATAGCCCTTCGGCGCGTTCTTTCCTTTTTTCCTTATTATTTTTTTATTTTACAAAATATTCCGCGACGGCTACGGCGCGAGCTTGGCCTTCGATCCAAAAGTCGCTCGACAGTTGCCAGATCGTTTAGACCGTAGAAATTATTTTTGCAAGCATTTTCTTTTTACGAAAGTCCGTGGAAAATTAGCGAGTAAAACGAAAGGTTTTATTTATTCGAGGCTAAAGCTATAAACTTATGAAATAAATTACAAAATATATAAAGGGTAGGTTTTTGGAGCGTGCAACTTTCTATAAGAATTGCCTGTCAACAATATATATATATATAGAACCGACGAAGTGTCCATGTGGTAAAAGTACGTATTCAAACGCGAAAAAAAATCTGTAACGTCTGCCATTAATGATCGAGCAACCAGCCCGCAATTCCAAAGTTGAATTATCGCGCTGCAATTACCCGCCGAGCCTAATGGAATATATATACCTAATATACCGAATCCCCCTTATTACGCGTCGATCGTCTTTCTTTAATAACGAAAACCGCGCGCCGGGCCGCGAATCTTCGTAATGCACAAGGCCTCGGGTATATATGTGAAAATAAAGCCGAGTTAAGGTTGATCCTCCTCCAATGAAGTACGTGCGGATAGATTTTTGCGCTCGCATCTGCGCGAGTGCGGCTCGCGGCGCGGCTCGTCCGAGAAGCCGACCGCGCCAGCTCTCAGCTCTCGTCGCACTTTTTTTCCCCCAACGATGATGATGCGAAGTCAGAACAGGCTTCTATACTGTGTATATATATACACAGACAGTATATACGGACTCGATGGATGTATATAAAGAGAGTCGAGAGACAGGCGCATCGGCTGGTGCAACGGAGCCGCGCACCACCGCACCGGGGCTACTTTATAGCTTTACGCGGAAGCGCGCCCGATCTTTTTCTGCGAATGGGAAGAGATTAATGTTACGGTCACGTAATTCGCCCGCGCGATCGAATCGAGAACTTTTCATTGTTTTCGCGGGAGAGCCGCGCGATCAACATAACGGCGAAAGTAGGTTAGGTCTTGCCGATTTTGTACACCGCGCGGTCATTATATATATATATATATATATATATATATATATATATAAAGTGTACGAACGCGCGCAAGAACCTCATCCATCCCGACCGGTCTCATCGCCTCGCGCGCGGCTCTTATCCTCTTTTTCTATGCACTCCGCCCGTACTACTCATCTCGTCGCGGACCCGCCTGGCTTCGCGGTATATACAAGCGCGAATCCGCAGATTTAAGAAAACCTGTATTGGCTTATATCGATGGCTGTCCGATTTCGCTAGAGACGCGTAATAAAGATGAACAATTGTATTATTCGTTTTATACGTATAGTGAATTTGATAATCATCGGATCCTATCATTTTCAACAATAGAATTCAATAACACTGATTCTGCATATTTTGCCATATTTTCAGTTTCCTTTTTACCGAACGATAAGGCAATTTGTTGTACATGGCTCGTACTTCAATTTCATATATAAGCTCGAATAATTAGTGAAAAAATTTGCTTTAATCGAAGCCTTGGAATGGCCGTTCAAAGAGTTCGAAATACTTACCGATTTTAAGAAGTCAATTAAGTCGCCACAGAGATGACGCACTTGCTTCTTATAAAATAAACAGGCAGACTTTCTCCCGGGGTGTAAAAAGCGACAATACTCTCTATTACTGCTCTATGCTCGGGAAGTGCAGCCTTTAATATTTTAAGGCCTATACACGCCCCGTGATCAGAGTTTCACCTCAAGTTTTACGACGAAAGGAGCTCCGTTACACATCGAGGTAAATAAACTATTGGATTGCAGGTGTCTCAAGCTGCGAATAAATCCGTCGGTTATAATCCGCTTTGCGGGGACTCGAGCACGAGGGGCGCGCAAGTACGTATCGGCACGCCGGAGCCGCCCGACGCGCGTTGGCTCGTCGGTACAGATCGAGCGTCGACCGATCGGCAGCTACAGTATGCGCGGCCCTAAGGCGCCTCGCAACGCAAATCGCTAGGCATACCTCTTCCGTCTCTTTCGTTGCGATGGCGGCGCGTAGGCGCGCGCGCGTCCATCGGTCCTCCAACCTGTCCTGTTCATTAGGCCTGGGTACCTGTGCGCCGATAAATTTCATTCGATCGCGGCCATTGGGCGAGGACGGTCGCCCTCGCCGCCGGCTTCGGGGGCGCACCTGCGATCACGTGCATCGGCCCCGGCCCCGGCATAATGATACGGAAGCGAGCCAGGGGTTAGACCAGGTTAGACGCCGACGCCCACGTGCGCGCCTATAGATTATACCTGAGCGAACTTGTTGCCGCGGAGGAGAGGAAAGTTCCCTCCTGACGATCGCAACTCTCGAGCGCGGAGTAACTGCTCAGTGCTTCGCCGGCAGCGTTGGGCGAACGATCGTATCCGCTCAACGGTGTATATATACATATATGCATGCATTCTCATAAACGTTTGATCGCGGAGTTGGTGCGATAGTATACAGTCGATTTCTGCCTACCAATTTCTCGAAGGCTCAAGCGAATCACCTCGTGAATTGCGTAGAAAGCGTCCGATTAGATCGTAATATATGTTTGTTCTTTCGAGTGTTATCAAGTGTTCGCTAATACAGCGTCTCCTCCAGGATTCAGTGTTGCTTTACGAGGATGCTTTGTTGAAGGTGCAAAGGGAAATTCGCAGTTACACGTCAATTCTAATAGATCTAAACTACGTATGTCTGCTTTACAATTATTATATAGAATTTCGTTAAATGAAAAACCGTTATCATTGCCGATCAACTTATCTTTGTAAAAGAGAGTTACTATCGCGAATTTTCTAACACGAGAGTTGTGTATCACGTCTACTAAAGAAGACGTGCAAGCGCGTAAGGATAAAATTTCTTTCCTCAATTAATATTTTTTCAACGGTTAACATTTTTATTTATAATTGGAGAAAGTATTTTCAAGGATAGAAAGAAATTTAAATTAATTTTTTAAGTCAATCATTATCAGAATCTCGACAAAAGCTCAATTTTCAAAGTAGTAATGAAAATTTATATTCCTGCCGTATTCAATTGGAATTCTAAATATAACGTGCGCAGTCGATATTATCCGAGATCATCGGTTACAATAGATTGCATTTGTCTTTTATGCATAATGCCGACCTCTCTAACATTTGGGTAACGGTAATTTTAATTTAGTACTCGATAATCATTTTCATTGGTCGCTCATATATAAAGCACCGGTCTCATATATTACGAGCGCAATACGAATTAAAAATTCCGTTATTCAATCAAAAGATATTTCAATATTTCAGGGCAGTAATAAAGAATTTGATTTATGGGATAACATTGTGTACATTGAATTAGGTTATATGGTATATATCATGCCTCCTTATTAACCCTCTTGGCTAATCAAATTATTTGAAACTACTTTCTTTTTAGTTACATACCCAGAAATAAACACATAGTAGGTATAGCATACTACAAGGAATTAGTCATAAAGGTATAAGATATTTCTTATTCGAGTGAATCTATCGTATACTGTAAAATACCTACGAGATTTCCTACGTACACCAAACGACTACGCGTTTGGTGGAAGAAAGTTTAAAGGGCCTTTAAGAGATTAAAAAATCCATGTAATGGTATATTTTATCTAGTTTACATATAGTTTACGATAACTCGGCATCTACAATAATTGTCTCAGCGCTTCTGAAATATGTGCAAGTGAAAATAGAGTAACATTGTCTCTTGCAGAAGAATATTTTCACCTTTTACAAGGAATTATTTCCTCCTGTTCCTTCCCAATTTCTGGAAAATGTAATTATCGTTCAGTAATATGCGTTAGTAACGGATGACTCCGAGTTGTCGTTTTGCTCGTAAATAAGCCAACATTACCGCCAAAAATAACTCCTGGCAACCTGAGAAAGGGGCAGGCCCAGCCGATGAAAAATTTGAGATTGCACAGCTACGCGCAATGCGCAAAGTCGGCGAGCTCTCGCTTAACACGCATCTCCGTCCTCTCTGTTCCAGTTCGCCCCGAGCCGCTGCAGCAGCGACAGCGACGACGAGGAGCCGGCCTCGAAGCAGCCGCGCCTCAGCCGCCGAGCGTCCTCGTCCGGCGGCCACCAGACCTGCACCGCCGCCTCGTCGTCCACGTCCGCCTCGTCCCAGGACGAGCGCGGCGGCAGCCACCGGAGCGGCTCCTCCCGCAGGCGCGTCCCGGCCACGCGCGCCAGGCGCCGACTTCGCTCGCGCTCGAGTCAGCGCTCGAGTCAGCGCTCGAGTCAGCGCTCGGCCGGCGAGCCGGCGCGCCGCTGCGTCGCGTCGGGCCCCGACGGCGTCTTCGTCGACTCCTCGTCGAGGTCCGAGCTCTCCTCCGACAGCGACGTGCCCTCCGAGCAGAGGTTCATCGACGATGGATCTTACTTCGAGGTAAGGCCTACGCACGCACGGGGGCAACTCGCGCTCGCGAAAGCGCCGCTACCGCGCGGGCGCGCTTTATTGCCGGCTAGCCAACGCTGCATCGCTGTACGTACGTGCGCCTGTAAGGCTCGGCGGACGAGCCACCGCCGCGGCCCGGGCGCTTCCTGCTAAGTTTAAGTGCGAAGGGGGCCGTAAATTATCGTGACCGGGAATAACGAGTTGCGGGCTGTTTTACAGCCCGCTGCATTCCCGTTCTTCCCTGCATGCCGCGTACGCGCACAAGGTGCAGCGTGCGCGAGTCGCTCGGCCGATGCGACCATCGCGTGGGCATGAAATTACTGTGTCGCACGGTATTGCGGCGGGCTCCGGCGGACGCTGCCGGCTATATGGCGCGCCTGGGCGCACGCGACGATTCAATCTCGGTGTCTACATTTATATATATATATATATATATATATATATATATATTGCGAGAATTTTGATCCCGCGCGTGCGATTCTGTGGGAAATCCGTTCTATATATATATATACATATTATCTATACGCCCGCTCGAACGCGCGCAATCGAAACTGCACGCGGCGGCAGCAGCCGCGGTCGTACGGATTGAGGAATTCTCGGAAAGAATTGCATTGCATTTTCAGCGATTACGGGCGCGAGATAGAATTCACGCTACACGGAGTTCTGACATCGATCCCGAATTGAATTACACCGAGGGTTCTTATCTGCGCCTATATATGCAACGCGTGAATAAGAAGTGCCACTTTCTTATATACGAAAGTTTCGTTTGGATTTAGACAAATATTGATTTTCGATAAAATATTTTTCGAAGGCCGGATAAGCGAATGGGAAGAAGCAAAGAAAGTTATCGTTTCCTAAATTATTTTTTACTTTTTCGATAAAATCAATTTGATGTAAAAATACAGATATAACTATCCGGGTAGACAATAGAATGAATCACTGTAGAATCCTATCAGAATCTGGCTCCAGCTGGCCTTAGCTGTTACTATCGGCTTTTAAAAGCAAATGAAATGGAATTTTCCAAGATCTTAGAGTTGCAATTATTATCTCGATATCGATGTAAAAATAGTACTAGTATCCCGTGGTCGAGCTGTTGCTGCAGGCGGTAGATAATAATTCGTTGTCGACAATTTTCAGCGAGAATAAATAATATATGCCCTTGTAATGAGTAACTATTTACTTACCATAGTTCTACTTTTTTCTTAGTTTTATCTTAGAATTTCCAAAGCCTCAACTTGGACGCGTAGAAATTCGATAAGACAATACTGCAGCTTTCCTTTACATAAGTCTGGGTATCGATATAAGTACAATATATGGTATATTTTTACATTTTTAAGCAAATATTCATTTTAAGGAACATCCGATTTAAAGAACGTTATCTTCTCTTAATTTATCTTTAGGCAGTTGTACATACGCGCAGGTAGATTCGTTAAAACGTTATTGTATAGAAAAAAAACGTGCGCTAATAGGAAAATTTGAAATGAATCACTCGCGTACCTGAAGAAAATCGAGGCCATAATGCAGGTGCTTTATAAACGATCTTCTTCGGCGCAGGACGACCTCGACGAGCTCTGTGTGACGAGCATTAAGAGCGAGACCGACGGACCAAGAAACTCGCCCCTACATCCCGAGCAGATACGCGCGGGCTGCGGCTTCGGCGATCAGGGCACCGAGGCGGACATCGAGGAGGAGGCCGGACTCAGCGAGGAGGAGCCCGACAAAAGGACCGCGCAGCCCGGCAGCGGGGACAAGGCGGCCGAAATGTCGCCGACCCCGGACCCGGTGCCGATGACGACAACGACGCCGATCGACGAGTCGCGCGACGAAATCGACGCGGGCGCGCGCCGCGCCACCGCCGAGCTGGACCAGCCGACGAGCGACGGCCCCGCGAACGACAGTCCGAAACGACGCAGGACCGACACGGAGGAGGCCGCCCTCTTTAACACGTAAGTCTTCTATGCTTCTTGTATTGTCCTCGGCCAAAATCCCCGCCCTCCGCGCGCGTGCCAAGCCAATTGTGCAGAGAACTCGAGTACGGAGCTAACGCATCCGCTTTCTAAGTCGGGCGACAAACGTTATCTTTGGGCACGGTTTTACGCGCGACACTCGCGCGTGAGAAAATTAACCGCGGAAATGCACATCCTGTAGAATGCTCGCCGGTCAAGAATTACGTCGCATAATGCGCGATTACCGTACGCGTATAAATAAACATTACGCAAGCGAGCGATACGGGCGAAGAAAGCCGATTATCCGTTCGCCGAGCTCGTTGAAACGAGTTTTTCTCCCCCCGGCTTGCGTATACATACGTACGGGGGACGGCGTACGCACAGGCTGCCGCGCGGCTGAAATTCACGGCCGCGTATAATACCGATCCTTCGATCGACACCGTTTTTTCACAACCGAGCGTTTCGTTGCTTTGCAGCTCGAACCGGAAATCGAAGAACTGCGCGACCTTCTACTTCAGGCACATGGACACGGACTCGGACGCCGACAGTGCCGCCGACACCGCGGACAATCGTCCGCACTGCCGCCACGCGGACGATCCAGCGGCCGTCGACGAGTCCTCCGAGGAGGAGTGGACCTACACCTTCGCGCGCATGGACGCGCAGCAGGGGCAGCAGGGGCAGGAGAGACACGCCGGGGTCAAAGTGCGCTTGAACTTTGGGGAGGTGGGGGTAGCGACTGATACGCGAATGGACGACAACGGCACCGACAGCGACGCCCTCAACGGCAACGTTGTCAGCGAGACGCGCCGAGCCGTCGATGCGTCTGTCGAAGAAAATGGGGAGCAGCCGAGAGAGAGGAATAACAGCGACGACGAGTGCACCAACAGCAAAGCTCACATTCAGAAACTCATTAGAGAGGTAGGCGATTATTCAATTTTAAAGGCTTTGATTCATTTATACGGAAAATATTCAGCGTCCGAGAGAATTATTCGAACTCTCTCGTTTGACTTTTAACACAGGGCACAATTTTATCCGTATACTACGCATAACTGATAAAAAGTTCGAGAACAGCTCGTTACTTTTGATTTGTTGACTTGTTTTTAACTTTTGATCGAAATTGATATAGAAAAACATCATATTAAATTCGCTGAAACCCGATGATACGAAACGAAAAATTTTTTATTTTAAAAAAGGTGGAGAAGCTGGTGCGCGAGGAGGGCAACGGCGCGCAACGCTTTCCCTACCCTCCGCTCATATTCGACGAGGGGAAGGGCCTGCTCAGCCCGCAGAACCACAGGGCGAAGTACGCGAGAATCAAAGAGTGGCTGGCCCTCAACTCGGTGCGCTGCCGGGAAGGCAGGTGCACTTCGCAGGTGAGTGCATTCAGTACGCTTGCATCGGCGCTGTTGCCTTGCTAGTATCGCCGGCGGGTGGAGGGGGTCGAGCGCAGCGAAAAAAAATCGATGATTACACGTTCTGAGGATAAAGAGAGGGGGGGGGCAGAAAACAGCCGCACGCACGTGATACGGCTTCTATAAATAGGGACTGACTGTCTTTTTATGCGCCTCCTACATAGGCGAGGAAACTGCAACAATTGATTACGCGTCTATATTTACATCCATTACGCGGGAATTTTTCCGACTTATCTCGCGTGCGGCCATTCCTAATTACTCTAATATCTAGTTTGCTTTCTCATTGCCGGCAATTTGTTGAGTCAGAATTAATGGTTTATACGCATACGTCGAAACGGTGCGAATAATAATACAGCACGGTTTCCAATCGTAGTTTTTCAATAAAACATTTTAATCGACCAATAAGAGGAATCGTAAACAATAGAGCGACCGAGAATCAAAATCGATAATTTCTTTTGTTCGAATCGGAATGACACCTCCCTTAGGCGAGATGCCGGTTCCGTATATCTTATATATAATTTGCGAATCGAAAGCAAACTTGCGTAATGCACATACGTCGGACGTTTACCAAGCGCCACGCTCGTGACCAAATGTAATTCTAATTGACGAATCTCGCTCGCAGTATTGCCTGCTGGCCGCTTCCGAGACGCTCGACAGCTGCGACGCCAGCGGCGAATACACGACCGGCGAGTCCGACGTGGAAAAGCAGTCGGAGATGTCGGAGGAGGACATCCAGAGCAGCGTCGCCACCTGCCGCAGAGTCGACGGCGTCGGCCTCATGGCCTCCCAGTCCAACTCCGAGGAGGTCCTCGAGGAGCCGCGCCCCGACTCGGCCGCGGGCCTCCACCCGCGCCAGCAGTTCACCGAGACGAGCACGCCCAAGGTGGTGCTGCGCTCGCAGCGCAAGTCCGGCAACGGGCCGAGGCCCTGGAGCGTGTCCTGCATCACGCAGATCAGAAAGCGGGCGAGCCTCGAGTCGGGCGACGGCGACGAGCAGCCCATCTCCCAGTTCTCCATATCGGAGACCGCGCTACATCAGCTCGTCGCCGCGCCCCCGGTCAAGTGCAGCTCGCTCGGCGCTACGTGAGTACACTTCTCCTTCTTTGGCTTGTTACGCGCTTGTTGTTATGCCTTTGGGCAGCTCTGCTTTACACTTTTCACCCCGGCACAAGTGAATACGATCGCGACGGAATCCCATGCAACATGGACATTCAAATGAAACATTACATTATTATTCGCGTATCATTACATCCTTTTTGTCCAAGAACTTCAACGATATGACGAGTACAATAATTTACGAAGAAATTAATTTGTATTTGCCGATACGAACTCGTTTCTATCGTGCTTCGGCAAATACTAAAGTATTGATCGATGATTAAACTGCGATAAAACAAATGAAGAGGTAACGCGCATTTTCTCGCTTCTCGCTTTTCCGTTATAAAACTCTCGAATCGCGCTGGAAACTAGTAATATTGTTACAATGCAAAATCGTTTCGCAACGATTCAAACAGTTCAATCGCTTTTCCTCCATACACTGACAGCAACCTTTACACGCGTCCGTAGATAGAAATCTAACAAGCAATCTCGCTCTACGTTTCTTTCGCTTTGTTTTTTTCCAGAGAATCGCGTGCGCCCTTCAATAACTCGACGTCGACATTGCTGGAAGAAGCGATAATCGGCCACGATGCCCGTGTGGTGAGAAACAGCTCGCTGCGCCGCAGGAAAAACAGGCTTCGCAAAAAGAACGTGGTAAGCAGAAGCCCTTTTTTCCGTTATTACACTGCGTTTCTCACTTGGAAACTATTTTGAATTCTTGTCCGTCTGTGAAGAAACCGGAAATGAGAAAAAAATTTTCTAAGGTTCTTCTCTTGAGAATCTACTGTTGTTAAAAACATAAAGTATATGCACAAAAATATATTTACTAAAAATATTACGCAAGTACAGTTCTCCGATTTCGTACATTTTATGTAGACGAGAACAAGAGGGGGCATCGATAAAATAGTCACATACAAACTCGCTGTTCTTATACATATATGCTTTGACAATTTAATTTTCTACAAATACTACCTAAAATATTATATTGTTTTACTAAGATAATAAAGGCAGCTGTGTTACTTTCGAGTACACTTTTCATTTTCCACGACTCTCATAAGGAGTCATCCATAAATTATATAACTACTTTTCTATTCTACTTTTGACCTCGAACTACTCGTATTTATAACACTTTCCTCAGCCTCTCTCCAATGACTCGGGATTTTTTCAACGTCTGATATATTCGATATTTTTAATTTATTTCTACATTGACATAGTCATTACATTCGTATAAATTTGATTCATTCTGAACTACTGATATGGGGTATAATTTCCACCGCTGATTGATAAACCCGTGCACTTCTTTTTAGGTACAAATACATTAATGTGTAAACACCAAAAATTTGAGTTTCAGTAGATTTTTTTAAACAAATTGGGCACTCTAGATATAAACAATTTTGCATCATTGTGTAGAAATGTATAATTTCATTCTATAAGTTTACCAATAACCTATTCGTTAGTATGATTCTGCATTTGAAATTCTAAGCACCGTAAGCTCAAAGTTAGTTATCTGGCAATTTCACGATTGCGATAGCTCATTTTATTTTACGAGTATCATTACTTAAGAACTTGTTTACGAACCAATTATAAAAAATTGACATTTTTTGGAAGCCCCCTCTTCTTATGTAACTTAACACAGCCATCCGACGCACCCTTTCCCCTAAACTATCCACGTAACTTATATATCGCCTGTAACTACGCTTGAAAAACTTACCACGTGTAATATCTGAAAACGCTCGATGCCGTCCTTCGTACACGCGCGTAAGACAGCGAGTCGTTCATGTGCTGAGATATAAATCCCGAAAGGGAATATTTTGAGGAAGACCGGCAGTAAACCACGTACGACGAACGTTACAGGGCCGAAAGAGCGAATCCGGCTCGGACGGAGTGAGCGCGAACAACAACAATCCGCGCTCCGACAACAGCGACGACGTCAGCTCCGGCAATAACAATCCATCGCGCTCGACGCGCAAATCCATCAGCGGCCGTCAGACGCGCTCGTCGCGCGCTGGAGCCGCGGCGGCGACCTCGTCGCCGATCGTCACGGGCGCGGGCGGCGGCGGCGCCCTCGTCAAGTCCGGCTCGTTCTCCGACTACGGCAGCCAGCAGGAGGCCGCGGAGCGCGCGACGGCCAGCGACCCGCCACCCCCGGCCAGGCCCGCCTGCTGCCGCGCCGCCGGCACCGCCACCGCGGTGGCCGTCGCGGGCTCGTCCGACGAGGAGAACGCGGCCGAGGAGACTGGCGCCGTGGCCGGCTGCATCCGTACGCTGCGCGTCGGCCGCGGCTGCACCAATTGCGAGGACGGCAAGCCCGCCGGGGACAGCGACATCGAGAAGAACAGTCTGGGAAACAACTCCTATTCCGAGCAGGCCTGGGACAATTATCAGGTGCGTTTATATAGACACGCCCGCGTCCCTTTTTTGGAGCCTTGTTTGCGCGATCATTTTATCTTGCTTGTTAATTTTTACCGGGACGGATAGTTTCTATTAACTTTCGTATATGCATGTATTGCTCGCAATTATTCTTAACCGTATATTCGTAAATTTATTGCACGCGATAAATGTCGCAGCTAATGCCATCGTACCTTTCCACTTGTAAATCGGTTTTATTTATATACGCTCCACGGGAATTTGGATGGGATAGCAGGTCGAATACATTTTTATTTACTCCTAATACTTGTAGCATAAATTTATACAGTTTATACCTGCGGGCTGAAACATATCTTATAGTTTGAAAACGTATACCTTTCATTGTATTCGTCAGCTACACTCCGTAATGTGCGGTTAATTAAATACCAAAGATAACGAATGCTTCGATTCACGACGTTACTAATATCCGTTTTTACACGATTTATAGGAAAAGTACATGAGTGAACCGTACAGCGAGGTGGCAGATGTAGAAACAGCTAGACGTCTTCTGGAATTCGAGGACGATTATAGAAATTTCCTTGACAGTCAATCGGACTGTGCATCGAGTTTGAGCGCCGTTCATTATGTGAGTATAAAATAAACCCTGTATGCACTAAAGAACGAGCAATCATCCTGAAATTCTGAATCTTCTTTTACAAAGTAGAATGAGTAAATTAAGTTTTTCAATTCACTATTCCTATATAGCAAACAAACATCAACTATCTTCATTTCATAATATTCTGTCAGTTTTCTAGCTTATGAAACTCCACTTTTTAATCATTTATTTTTCCGTATAAATTTATTATGAAATATACTTATTAATTGTGCTAATAATTTTTTATGTTAAACAGAAGAGCAACGTGACAACGGAGGACAGCGACAGCGATTCGGAATTAAAGCATTTGGCAGAGACGTCGCGCAATCAGCTCATGATTTCAGAAGCTCGCTACGGCAATATGACCGATAATAGCTTCGTACGTATTGCGCTCATGAATTTCTATACTATCGTGTGCTTTTTCCGCGGACTGCTTTCAACCATAACCAATTTAATATGGGTACTTGCAAAAAAATGCATCAGCTCTGCATACCTTGTGAAAAGTACAATAATCAATTCGATCCTCAATTTATTGTCTTTTAAGCGCTAAATTTTTTCTTGTCCATTTCACGTCATTAGCTTTATTCGAAGGTTGCTTTTTTATTTTTATAGAGAAGACAATTACAATCGCAACTAACGCCTATAAGAATGACCTACTAGTCAATGAAGTGGCTTAAACGTGGACAATGATAAATTATTATTTTTTAGGTTTTTAATTAAGTGACTTATATACTTAATTTCATGTAATTTAATAATCCCAAAATTATAATTATTGATGTAGTTTTAAGAATGTAATGTATATTTTAAGAAAGTAAAGTTTAGCCACTGAATTGCTTTAGCCTGACAAGCATGTTTTATTGCGTCTGTTTGATTACACAAAGAAATAAGAAGATATTGATATTTGGGAGATGATATATTTATGCAATCAGACATTACGCGATCAAAATTTTTAAAGTAAAAACATTATTTCTCAAACTCTATTGCAATATATCAACGTTATTATAGTACGGAGAATTGTTAAATATATATAATGTTTTTCTACTGCATGATGATAGTTTTTATCCAAAACGCTTTATAGCAAAAACAGTTTATTTATATTGTACAAGAAAAAACATTAAGCGTGCGTGTATTAACAAGCAATTATCAGTTTTTTAACTACATTATTAAAGAATATTTTATTGCAATACTCGATTTATTAAAGTTTTCGTGCATGAAACGCATATATTCTTAAATATTTTTTTTATCTTCATATCAATGATTTTGGATTAAAAAGTATTTAGATAAATCACTCTGTGTGGCTTTTTTAACATCCTGCAGTTCCATTTCCATCCTTGAATTTTTTTTTTGCAATAAAGAACTTGCAACAAGACACGATTTTTTAAAGATATATTTATTAAAATAAAACAAAAACATTATTTACTCCAACCATGCTTTTTCCCACTATTTATTCACATATAATCCATTATAACTACTAACATCGTATTTAAAAATATCAGTATACAAATTCGTAATACATCAACAATCAAAACTAATTTTATTAAAGATTTTATTAATTCTTAAAACGTCTATTGTATTTTTATAAATGTTAAGAAAAAAAATATTCCTCCCATTTTATTTTTCATCTGTTCACATCTACAATTATTCTGGACCATTGCAAGAATGTAACGAAATAAATAAGTGCAAAAATTACTTTCTGGCATCTTTTCTTTCTACAGCGCCCCTTCTATATACCTCGACCCTATCTTATACTAGAATCCATTTGCAGTCCTCTAATTCTTACTAATACTTGTAATTACTGCTTGTATAATTTGTTGGGATATGTCTAACAAAATTGCCAACGCTAAGAACAAAAGGTGGGACGCTTGTATATGTCGTATAATGTATATAGGCTATGTATACAGAATCCGCCCGATGGCGAGCGATCAAAAATTTTGAAATGTAAGAGTGAATGTAAATGTGAAAACTGTTTCAGAACGAGCTAACGCGCGTCTGCCGCGAGAATCTCAGGTGCCTCCGAGCCATATCCGAGGCGACTGGCGTTTCCCGACACGGCGACAAACATGGCAAGCAAATTCGTGGTGAGTACAGTGCGGGGGATAAATCGGCGGACGATCGCCGATCCTCGTCGTTTACCTCGCTCTCGTGCGTAGCGGCTATCTTCGTCACGGCTCTTAGTGGACTTGTCTATATCTTCCTCTAGCTTTCTTGCCTCCATTTTTTTTCTCGCCTCTCGCTTCTATCTCTTTTTGCTTCCTCTTTTCTCTTTTGTAATGCGCGCCCAGAGCTTCAAGATTCTTTTTATTTAGCTCGAGAATTGAGCCGGTTTTTATATATCGTATCGTTTGATTGCTTAAATAAAAAACGATATCTGCTTCCATATAATAGAACACTTTCAATTTTTATATTGTCGTTCTTTTTATATTTGTCGAACTGAAATGATGCATATCAATTTTTTTTATAGAGGTATATTTTATACACTGAAATACAATCTAATATCTGTATAATGCACTTTAATATATAATAGACATCGATTAGATTATGCTTCTTATAAAAATTTTTATGGTTCATTTTTCTACAATGGATTTCATGTATTATATATATTATATGGAAAGTTTTTGTAAAATAATAACGTTTTTGAACATATTTCATTATAAAATTTATCAAATGACTAGCAATCAAACTGTTGCCCATATTTAAACCATTAAACTACACAGGACACAATTTTCATAATTAAAAGTTCGAAGTTCATAATGAATTTGCACAAAAAATCGAAACCCAGTATCCTTTCTTTTTAAAGATTTTTTTTAAATGGTAGTATTTAACATCTTTGTAAAATAGTTTACCATTGCAAAATAAAAACAAAAAGAGACTATTGAATCGAATGTTTTTTAAAACAATTTTTTCTCCTCAATATATTCTCTCAATATATGCGCCTAGGACTGTGACAATATTATGGTATAGATACAAACAAGTTTTGAAATACCAACTTTTTTGGGAAATCCGAAAAGATTTATGAGTTAATCATTGGTAATTCAGTTAAATGCATAAATTAATTTTTTATTTAAATCCATAGATTTACAAAAAAGTTCTGGATATATATATTTTAAACTTATCAATTTTTTTGGAACTAATCTAAAATTTAACTAAAGATTGCCTAAGAATACAATTTTCTCAAAATTTGTATTGGATAATGTAATAAAAATTAAGTATGTACTTTGATTATATATGTGACTGAAATAGAAAATTTTTATGAAAGGTCACATTTTTAGTAAAAATATCTGTAAACGCGAATAAAAAAATTAATTCAACCACCATCAATGCCAGTATAATCATAGATTTTAGGCGTATAAAATGTAAATGTTTTTTATAATATTCATCCGGAAAAATATATTTATAAAATTTACAAAAAATTAAGTCAGCTTAAATGTGTAAATTAAAATATACGATATGTCTCAATCTCTGATATTTTCTTACTAATTATTTTACTTGTTTAGTCAATATTGCTATATAAGAATAAGCTATTCTACCGAATACAAATGACATATCCCTTACGTAGTGCAATGGGAAAATTTGATACAGCTCTCTTTATATTCGATAATTTGAAAAATAAAGATTTGATATTTTTAATAGAATTCCATTTCTTTGGATTGTAATAGTTAAAGAAGAATGAGGGCAAAGACTATTTTTAATTTTTAATCAAATTCTTTTAACTTGAACACGCTGACATAAATGACTTCTATAGACGTCCTCTGCCACTGATCACAAATGCAAATGACGTCTGCAGATATTATATAGTTTTAGTACTTTAGAAAAATAATTTTAATGTAGACAATGAGGATTAAATTAATTTCCTTCTACATTTTTTAACTTTCTTTCAAAAAGCGACTAGTAAATAATTTTTCATCGAGCTGTGAAGATATTTTAATCATTGTTAAAAATAATGATATAACAAATTGGTGTGTTTCCAAACACAAGAGAATTATCGAATTTTCAGTGAGAGTCTACGTGTTCAGATTATTAAAGTTTGGACTGAATATATTGCCTCAGGCTTTCGTATCGAAATTGTGTCCTGTGAGCACTAATAGAGTAAACAACCGCATTTTTTCACAGCTCTAGTACAAATAAATTTAATCATTATTTATAATCGTGATATTTTGTATTATTCATTATTCTAGTCATCGTTATGTGTTGATTTTTTTCGTCGTACTAACCTTTTTAAAAGGTAATATAAAAATTGTATCCACTATATATACAATAGTAGATATATGTAGAATTACTTTTAAGCAATAATAAATTAGAAAGGTTTTCGAAGCTGCATGAGTAACGCTTTAATTATATCACACTATTTACTTAATATAATAGTCACCGAACATTTTATTAATTAATATTGTGCTTTATTTCATTAATATAAATATATATATATATATATACGCCATATAACTGTAATTACTCCTACGCTTACTTTTTAATTTTATTTTTTAATTTATTGTTTCTTTTTATAGTATCTTAAAATTGTATACTTACATTTGATTTAATAAACTGATTTCTTTTATCTATATTACTAAAAATTATTCACGCCTACTGAATTTCTTTATCTTTTCTGTCTATTCTGTTCATTTATTTCTGTATTATGCACGTTACTGTACATTGATGTAAATTAATATAATATTCCAGTATTTAAAAGACATTTATAATGCAATACATCGAATAAAAAGGAGAGTCCTATATAATGGAATTCTGTATTGTCGTAGGAGTGGAGATTGCTACATGTGTGCCGCAATATGCATAATTGCTTTCGGTATCATTTGGAAATCGTGCCAGAATCGCAATTCAATTATTACTTAATTTTACTTGAATATAGAATAGATATATGACATGATTTACATAAAAATATATAATTTGAATTCAATTATGATACAGAAATTTTTTTTGAGTTATTTTTCTGTAATACATATAAGTTTAGCAAAAGTTAATAATGGTCTTAATTGAAACTTAACTAAACATTCTGTTTCAAATTTTTTACTAAAAATGTCGTAGTGAAAGGCAAGTATAATAAGTTTTGGATAACTATTTTATTTTGGTAAAGGGAACAGACTAAATTTAACGTAACTATAAAAAACTTTTCTATTTCATGCAAGTAAAATATGGAAACCGTTATTTATATCATGAGTTATTACTCGTATAATATGTCAATGTCTGTTTATCACACTAAGATTAGGTCAACTACAGTTTTACTATACCAGACTATAATACTGTTGAGGCCAGTAGGTGGTTAGGGCGAAATGCAAACATAATTATAATTATTACAATTATAATGATATTTATTACAAATTATATATATATATATATATATATATATATATATATATATATATATATTTATTTAAATTAATTTAACCTCTATTTACCCTCACATTGAATTAGTCTTCTGTTACATTTCGATAATGTTTTATCTGTTATTATTAAATATTAATATTATCTGCTTATAAAAAATAAAAACAGAAAATCAAATTAAGTTACCGGGTTTAGTTACCGTTGCAAGACGAAAAACACCATTTGTAGATTTTCTTTGAAGAGTAAATTTTATTTTTTTATATATAGATATATAAGTTTTTGAATGTAGTAATTTTGCAAACGATTGATATTTCGTGAGAATGGCTTACGTTGGTAGTAAAGGTCGTTTTTTCTCGAAAAATATCTCGCTTTTAGTTTTCAAAGAAAGAGAAAAAAAGCTCAAGAAAAACATCGATCGTTCAAGTACATTGGACTTATGTTGAAATTAAGTAGTGAAAATTTGATATGGTCGAGTGAGTCGCTCTTGAGGCATCGTTGAACACCTCTTGGAAAACGTTGTTTCGAGAAAACCGTGTTTAAAGTGTATGGTATTGCCCCGTAAACTGCTTGTACGATGCATTCGGCTAAAATAATTGTATCTTCAAAAGCAGCGCTTCGATATCGTTCTAAATTTCGCACATCGAGGTTTCGTAAATTGCAAACGTGGCTAGCTCCTTAATAAATATAAGTGATAAAACGTTACGAGAGACTTATCAGCTTATATTGATACAGAGTATATAAGATTATAACTAAGATACAGTAGTCGGCGATCCACTTAAATGAAAAAAAGGAGCTATTACATAAATCAATCGGATGTAACGCGCGCACATTAACCTAGAAAACCGCAAGCCGTTAGATCGGAGATCAAGCAGCTTGTCATTGATCGACAGCGCGACGGCCAATGTACCCCACGAGCTCCCACGGCCCAATCAACAGCCTCGCCGTTTTCCGGCGGATAAAATCGCGCTCCTTGAATTATCGTAAGATACGAGTGTTCGCGTAAATTCTCCGAGACATCGTACGCTATAAAGAGATGCGCGGGAAGACGGCGGATCTGTCGGTAGGCTCTCTCGCATAAATACGAAAGCTTTAACACGGCCTCTCTCTCTCTCTCTCTCTCTGTGCGCGCGCGCGTGTGTATTATGCGAAAGCTCGAGAGCCGTGCGGATCGGGCGCGAGATAAGCTCGCTCTCGCGCGTGCAGTCGGTCGGGCTGTCAGTGACAAATAGGGGCCTGCTGGAGCGCGCCACGCGCCGCAGGTAGTAAAAGTCAACGTAAACTGCGCCCACGGGGAAATCGCGAATGTCGCAGCCCCTCCCCCTCCCCCTCTCAGCCTCGGCGCTCCGCTTGTATATTTTTGAGAACCGGTACGTACGTCGAGACCGCGCGAGGCTACGATACTTTATCGCTCGTTAAATAGGCCCTGCGCGTAAAGCTAAATATCGCGGATCGGGCGTCAGGCTCGTGCATTATACGGGCATTCCCGCCGTGCGTGTAAGGCGAACACCTATACACGCGTAAACTAAAGGTGTCGTCTTCGCGCGACGAGACTGGCTCGCGGCTGCGTGGCCTATTCGCGCAACCTTGCGCGCCGGTCGCGTGCATATATATATATATATATATATATATATATATATATATATATATACACCTCGTACGAGAGCGGAGCCGGAGGAGCCGCGGCGCGCGGCGCTTTCACGCGCCGCAGTCTGGCCGCGGCTTCGTCGACGAGCTGACACGTTTGCGTCGCGCGCGCTGCGCTCGATATTCGTTGGACGTCGTCTATACGCGCGGTGGTTTTCGTTTTTTTCTCCCCTTCTTTCGAGTCGCTCTAGACTTTGCGCCGGAGCGCTTCTGGTGCGCGTTTTGATCACATCGGCAGAGCTGAGTATATAATATCTAGATATGATCATGCAGACAGATTTCATCGCGGGAACTCCCATGGGCGAAAACCGTACGTAAAGTTTTGTTTTGTAAAGATTTTGTACGTCTTATCCGATTTTTGGTATTCAGGATTATTTGATGGGAACAAAACCGTATAGTATATGTAAAGAATGTATTTTTTATACATTCATTTCATCTTTTGAAGTGTAAAGATAAAGTATTAGTAAATTGTAAAGTACAAAGGCAGTCTTCGTATAATTGAAACGAGTATAGATTATACGATTACCTCCGAATTTTTCCACATTTGCGCGAATACTTTTAGCGTGTCCGTCGGTCGAAATTCTTCCTAAAAATAATCATTCGCATACGAAACATAAGGTTATCCATGAAACTAATAACATCAACGGGAAAAAGTAAACTTAACGGAAAACATTATTATTTTATTCTGACGTCAACGTCGTTGATAATTTTATTTTCGTAATTAAATATCTGCCGGAGCATGAAATAACGGGACTAAGGTATGAACAATTTATTGAACGGGTGCTTAGCAACAGTTATAGCGAAATATGAAAGTCATTGATTACAAGTTTTATACGAAAAATTTGCTTCCTACAGTCATTTTTATAAAGATAACAAAGCCACGACTTTCTTTTGTCATTGCATTTGGCTTAATTTGTAATTAACAAAACGATTTGATAAGACAAGTTCTAGGTCAATAGCGATGCGAAAAGCTTTTTTAAAACGTCGCCTATTTATCACACTCGAGCCGTTATATATATATATATATATATGTATATATATATATATATATATATATATATATATATATATATATATGTATGTATGTATGTATGTATGTATGTATTCAAGTTCGAAGTTTGTTCTTCATCTTGAATGCCTCTTGCTTTCTGACGCATCGGCGAAACGAAACGTTTCAGTATACCATTCTACATTCTCCGCATTATAATTAAACCCGGTTTTCAGCGCTCGCTTATAAGAAAACTTCAAAACAGTATGAAAATTTAACGCGCTCTACTTCTTTGCTACGCCGTCCGGTATAAATAGGCTGAATCAATGAAGATTATCTTAATTACTCTTTCCACGAAGTGCTTTATAGGAGGATCAAGATTCTTCGCTAAATTTGATCCAGATAAGATGCGTTTAATTATTATAAACAAAAAACTCAGTTTAAAGAAAATCGATCAAGAACGTAATTTTGAATAAGATCGCGACTCGCTACTTCGGGCGCGCGCTCGTAAAATCGAAGGTATACTGGTTTATAATAAAATTAAGCTCGAAGATAGGCTGGCCTGCTCGTGAAACCGGATTTTTAGCGGCACCTTTAGCGCAGCTTGCGACAGCGCCTGTAATGAGGTAGTCCCCCTCCATCGCACACTAAGATGACTCATATCCAGATTAAAATCGTTCCATTTTATCCCTTTTACTTATAACGAACTATACTTCGACTGAATCGGTGAGGGAGAGATGGGACTGAGAGTTTGGATCGGATCGGATCGGAGGCTGCGCGGAATATACCGTCATGCCTATATAGTGCTTACATATACTTTTCCAACGATCGTTTTTAGAAATGACATCATTTATGTTTAACATCCGGAGATGGGAGTTTTGATCTATTGCTCGAAACAAAAAATACGAAGATGTAAAAGTAAAAGCCTACTTAGTCGACTAAATTTGTGCTTTTAGCTGATTGTTTCAGATGGAATTGGAACCCTAAAATTGTAAATGATCTATTATAATGCTGGTGTTAGTGATACTCTGACAGTTTTCTTAATTTTAGTAAAACCGGAGCTACTTAACGATTTCCTTCCTATTTCTCAATATAGTTTCGAAACATATATAAAGCTTATGGTTATTTTTTCTCAATAATTCGTAATTCACAACGGAATTAGAAGCAGAAGTTTGAAATGTCAACTTTTACTGTTCATTTGGATTATTTAACAAGCATACTCTCTTTGATATTTCATTTCAGAATCTCAGAGTAAACATAATATTTTGATCAAATTTGATTTCACCGAGTCATATAAATAGCTATGTACTTCTAAGATAATATAAATATCGAATTTGTATATTTTCTAATATTAGAATCATATATGTTGCGTGGAAAGTAAAAAAATATTTTCTACACTTTTCTCATCCACTTTTATTCTGCTTTAGCTATACGGCAGTTTAAAATCATTATGAAATTTCTCACTGTTTGGCGGTAACGCGCAGTTATGTGACTCTGACGTATACTTTTGTAGATAACGTGTACACAGTATGACGATTAAAACATCGATATAAATGCAGGCATGTAATTTAATTAGGCATGAAAGCACGTAATTAATGACATATTTACACAATGTTATAATAATATAAATTATAAAAATTTCTTCAGTATTTAAAATTACAAGTTTCTTCTAAGCTAAAACGGTTACATTAATTTAATCGAATATGTCTTGATCATTTTATTATAACTCAAAGGGAGCTAATATTAAATTCTGCTAATAAAATATCAGTTTTTTTATAATAAATTAGTTTCCGCAAGTTTTTTGCAATTGTGCTAATTAATATTATTACATGGTTGACATTGTAAAGAAAATTTTATTTTCCCTTCGATATTTTTATCTCGTACTGTTTTACTGAATAAATGCGGAAAACATTTATTAGAAATTTTATCTCAAATTTAATATATTTTACAAACTTATAAGCATAGCTATATTACCTACATAAATCGACACAAGAAAAAAGAAAACGAATAGAAATCCTTTACAAGGTGAAAGTATGACTTTTTATATATATATTTTTATAAAACAGAGCAGCAGATTTTAATAAATGTTAATTATTAATTATAATTGATTAATATAATTAATATATATGAATATATAAATAATTAGAAAAAATCATTGTAAAATTACAAATTATCATTATAATAACAATAATAAATTATAATACTGTAAAAAGTAGAAAAATATATTAGCAGTATTATATCTGAGAATTTGTAGATAGATTAGAATCTCCTACAGCTTCGTCTTTTTCAAACGTAAAATTAGCAAGCCAAATAACAGATAAGAATTTTATTAATACCAAAATTGAAATAAATTTTTTATTCAACATATTTTTACATAAGTAACAATAAGTATCTTATTTTGCTATTCGTTAATACGATAGAACTAATAAAGATTCAAAACTTTAATTTATTTTTTATTAATTCAGTTATTTAAAGCGAAAATTACCTCAGTCCAAAGAATTTAAATTAGCTATTTGCCTGTGAAATAATTGCTTCTGCTCACAAATGCGCAACTGCGCAAAAAATTTATTTTTTAGAATTCTTTTAAAGAGTTAAGTTAAATTTATTCATCGACGCAAGCTTCGGTATGGACAGTAAAAGAAAGAAAATATTTAGTGAGTTAATGTAAAACCGAATTGAAGGCTTGAGTGAAGACGAAAGTGAGCGTAGCGACAATTCTTTATCCGTTGCGATAACAATAAGCCACGATTCTATCGAAACGGCAGTGAACAGTAAACATAAACATATAGTACGCATGACCCAGGAGAGAAGCTCGGAACGGTCTCGGCCAATCAAATAAACTGTTCAACGTCGCTCTTGCCGCGCTCAACTGCTTTATAGCGTGCTTTTCTGTGCCGGAGCTTATTTAAAGGCCGTCCTCATTCCACTCTTTCTCTCTCTCTCTCTCTCTCTCTCTCTCTCTCTCTCTCTCTCTCTCTCTCTCTCTCTCTACCTATCCTTCTCTCTTCTGCCGAGATGCACCGTCTAATATACGCCGGTGTCGCAATTGAATATCCGTTCAATCCGGCATCCGCGCAACCGTTTGCTGCGCGAGGCGCGCATCAGTTGAGCGCGGAAAAACAGGAGGCGTGCATAGCGCTCTTCTCATCCGTTACTTTTCATCGCCCTTCTCTCTCTCTCTCTCTCTCTCTGTCCCTCTCTCTCTTACTCCCACTTGCAGCAGTGTAACGTGCATCCTTTTGCGCATAGATTCCGCGAATGATCCCAATGAAGAAGAGCCGTCCGTCTTTCGCCCGTGCTCGCCGACGAATAATGAAAAAGTAAAGGAGCCCACGATGGAGAACGTCTTTGCTCTTATACGCGCGACACGTACGACAGACATAAGGCGAAAGAGACAAGAATTCGCCGGTGCTTTACTGTTATCCTATAAAGCGCCACTTTGGGCAGCGCGAGCGCGAAGAACCGATAGGGATTTATTTGTGTCGTGTATATAGGTGATATAATAGGATCGATCGTTCGAGCCTCGGATAGAAGCGTCGAGACGCGTGCATAATAAAGAAGGAGAAGCACGCCGCGGATGAAAATGGCAGCGGTGCCAGCCCCATCGGTCGTATACGTAAGTCGAGTCCGAAGGCGGCAGCACAGAGGAGAGCAATTTGTATTAACGACGGGGATCTAGAGAGAACGCGCACTATAGAATTTCGATTATGTAGAAAGGCCTTCCTGAATTATGCATGCTTGTACATTTTTTTCAACTCTCTCTCTTTCCCTCTCCCTCTCCCTCCTCCTCTAGTGTATACGTCTTGCCTTTCGTGAGTAGGAAGAGAGATTGACTCTGACATTAAAACGGCAATGTCGCCACTAATCGCGACCATTTCTACGGAGCTTTGGAAGCCTTTTGCGCTCATCGTTTACGAATTTATTTGAAATTCATTGGTTTGTAATTGGTACATTTTTGCACGGAGACAAATCGCTTCACGTATTCACTACTCTTATCTTCGCTAATAAATTGTCAAAACTCGAAAAGACTTAATGTCATTCATAGTTGATTATACCGACATTCCTGCGCTTCATCATTGGAATAAAGGATACTTTGGTGATTAATATTTTAGTTTTTTCTTTGCTTGTAACAAAATTTAATTATCTTCCTATACCAATTTAATTACTGCATTTATTAAAAAACTCACGTAAATATACTAATACTTATTATGTTGTTTTTTTTTAATTATTAATGTCAGTATATAATATATAATTAAATAATCTCTTCGTTCAGACTAAATATCAAAACTTACCTACGTTTCCTTTAACGATTTATTGCGGAAATATGAAGTGACCGGATATAGAATTATACTAATCATTAAGAGTTTCGTGGAATGCTTTATTATCTACTAAAAGTTTTATTTTAGTCGAATTTTCTCTATTCTATTTAAAATTTTTGTGAAAAAAATGAAATTATTATATTAGAAAATATACTCTTCGGTAGATTTAAGTATTGAATAATATTTACAGGAACGTTTTCTTTAATTATAGATATATAAAGATAGAAAATGAATTTTATCATCAGTTAATATAAGGTTTTTTCAGATTATATATTAATTTATGTGATGTAGAAATGATAAATATTTAGATATTTTAAGATTAATGCTTTAGAAAAATACTTTGGCAACTGTAGTTATTTATGACAGCGGCAAGAAAGCTAATAATAGTAATGCATTGGAAAAGTATTTTTTAAATATGTCTTTAGAATGCTTTATGTTTCTGTTGCTTATTTTTATCCCAATTGTACGTAAACTCAAACAATTACGAATATCTGAATAAATAAAATATTGCACACTAATTATACAAGAATTTACAATTATATTGTAATTTTTAGAGAAGCTCCCTTCTATCTCTTTATAATAACGTTAAAGAGATTAATTAGAATTAATTAGATAGTATTACTTCTGTTTCCATTATATTACTTTTTATGAAAGTCCTTTAATAATCGCGACGTTCTTGGCGCTGCAACTGCGAATCCTTAAATTCTTAATAGAAGTTTATTGCAAATATTGTGAATCTTTTTATATCAATTCACGCATGCTCGTTATTCTTTTCGAAATTTTTTTAATATTTTTTTGCGCCAAATGTTATATAAAACTATTATTAAATCGCACGCTTATGTATAATATTAAAAAAGGAATCGCATTCAGTTCAGCTTCTATAAATGTATAAGCTGCAATTCACGATTTATTTTAGATCGTCGAACAGAACTGCGTATAGTTTCTTGGGATTTTGAGATCTTCTGAAGCTAGTTCACTTGTTATGGCTTCTTCGACCTCCTTATACCAGTCAGCAGACACATGATTCTTAAGTCTCTCATTTCTAAAGAAGTTATACCTTAGAAGTCGAGATAATTACTGCGTCCACTTTTTATTCGACACCTGTTTGACCAATAAATTATACTTAAAAACGTAGAATTTGACGCACGATTAGTTGTAAAGGTATATACTAAAACCATTACTATATATTTGACGTCGATCAATAAAACAACATATTCATAGGGAATTCAATTTTTTTCTTTACACGTCTTTCTATAATTAAAAGACTAATCGACCTTTGCTATAATCAGCTATAGTTATAATATATTCTTATTATACGTTGGTGGCCACAATATTATATTTAACCTTACGATTTGAATTTTCGGGTTTTATAAAAGATACGACTTACGTTGTGAATTTGTATAATAGTTCATTGAAATTCGACTTTATAGTTCGTTTCTTGGATGCATAGTCTTATACAACGGAAAAAATTAAAACTGATTTGCGGTAGGACTAATCGGATGGAAGAAAGAGCAGAATGAAATTCCGGTTTCGATAATTTCTCGATTAATGATAATTGCCCATTTGATTTCAGGCTTAATGGAAAGATGGGAATCCCTTTCGCTGAGAGCAGAGGAGGCACAGAAGATCAACGCGATTCATCGCGAAATGTCAGCAATGAAGTTGGAATTCTGCGCTGCGCACGAAAGACTAATGTCCTACCGAGTCGTGCTCGAGGAGCCCCACGTTATCGAGGATCGCATCAACAGAATAACGGTAAAAATCCTACTACTTAGCCGTATATTTTGCGAGTCGACATTGGCGATAATAGAATCGGAGGAAAGAGATATTATGACATGGGAGAAAAAACTTTTAGTCAGGAGGGAGGATCATAAGTCGTAACTTGTATAAAACTCGAGCCTACGTAAAGACACAAAAAGCACGTCCATGATATTCCGTGTATACGCAGCGCGCATCGCGTACTATCGCTCGCTGCTATTTTGGGTCCGCAATAAGCTTTTCGTCGCGACTGCATTTTACTTGCATCGGCGAAAAAGCCGTCATCGAATGTATTATCCGCGTACTGGAACGCTCGCGCGCCTCGCGACCGGAGCAAGGGACACTATTCGCGGAGCTCGGATCGCTGGACCGGTTTTACCTACTGGATTTCAAGAGCGGAAAATTCTTCGGGACGGCCTCGCGAGATTTTCCTTCCTCTCCGCCGCCTCCTCTTCCACTCCTGCCTCTCCTTCTTTCCCTCTCCTTCTTTTTCTCCTCTCCCCCTCGAATTTCTCGACTGCACAGAAGTTTGACGACCCTGCTGCCACCGCTGCTGCTGCAACTGCTGCGGGCGCGCGCACCGCTCGAGTGAAAGTCGCGGGACTCGGCCCGCGAGCGAGAGGCGGAGGAAAAATACAAGAGGTATGAATGCGCGAGCACCAAAAGTCCGTACTCGGAATCTCGGATGTATAATTGCCGGGAAATATTTCCGCGGGCCGGTCTCGATTCTCTGCGATTTCGTGTGCACGCGTGCGCTTCAGAGGACCACTGGCATACTCCAGGAATCGGCGATCCGATGCTTAGAAAGTATAACGAGATGCAATTATTTTATTTATTATATGAGAAGCCTGCTCCACTTCGAGGCCCCTTTCCAGTCCGCATCTTATAGTTATGTCCAGCGAACGCGTTCTATATAAGTAATTCGTTCGGGTTTAGAATTTTTTGACAGAAGGATTTGGGTTTGTTAAAACGAGATCCGATAGCGAATGATCGAGCCGTTAAATCGCGAGTGCCCGTGAGCTTGCGCTTGCATAAAATTAAAATTTTTCTGTTTCTAATTATGCTTGCCGTTGGAAAGTTGAGTCGTTCCCAAGTTCATAATTACTCTTCTCCGCATGTTTATGATTCATAAATTTAGACGAAAGTAATAAAATAAATAAGAAAATAATTACATAAATAAAGCTCTGATACTTTCGCAGTAAAAAATATTCTTATATACAGGTAGGAATAAAATAAGTCTAAATATTCGAATGAGGTTTCTAATCGCGAGTAAAGGCTTTCGACTTCCTTAAAATACTTTCCTAAAGAGAAAGCATTATATCACGATAGGCGAAAAAGATTTCACGAATACAATGATACGTGCACTTTTGCGCTTTTTGCACATCGCGCTCGACCGCGCAACGTACATTCAATTAAAATTGTTGCTCAAAAGCAGAGGGGCGCGCGCGAGCGTTGCAATAACCGATCCACGTTCGAATAAAAAGTGTTCACCCTGCAAAATCACGATTCCGAGCGCTCTTTTTCCAGGACGGTTCGACCTGTACGATGATCGCGATAACCTGCTCTTCGTGACGAGTGATTAATGACCGGAACCGGTAAGGGCAATACGGCAGTGAAAGTAGCCGGTGACTCGATCGAATTTGTTTTTGCATGAATGCCTTTTTTTCATGGATTAAATATTTCTAAGCGGGTTCGTGCTCCGCAGAAAGTCGTAGCTTAAAAGTCGATCTATACCTATGAAAATTACAGAGTATACTTTACCGTGATTAATCGTTATGAGATTTAGACTCTTATAGTACGGACTACATAAAGCGCAAGAAATTTTTATAGTAATCCTCCATTCGTTTGTCTTAATTAACAGCTACGAAATACTGACTTAAATATAAAATAGAAAAATTTTATTGCATAAATAATTATCAATTATAAACGTGTATCAGTAGGCACAGTGTACAAAGTGTGGATTTTACAATTTTCATTACATTATAATATAGCAAAAAAAAAGGATAACGGTAAAAAATAGAAATTTCGTTATTACACAGAAAGTAGTATTAAAATTTTTCCTTTTTCTCGGCATTTGATTTATTGTGTATCATTTGTCTTCTTCGCTTGTTTTTAAATTAATAATATTTAGACAGAAATTATTTGCATTTATTTTTGCGATGGACATTAAAATTTTTAATCCGCGTGTATAATATTTTCTCTCAAACTGTGTATTGTCTCAATAGCATAAATGAAAATAACAAGCTATTTCTTAAACTAAGTTTAATTTCATTCATTCACGAATGAAATTAATTAATTTCATAAATGAAGTTAATATTTCATAATTAATAAATGAAGTTTAATTTCATTCATTCACGAATTAAGCTCTCGTAATAAGAATTAGTATTGTTTCGGGAGCATAACTGAGAGAAGAAAGCTCCAGCAATTAATCGCTCGTCTGTTTACATTTGCATTAGACGGGAAAATATCGACTTTAATCAGCATCTAATTATAACGTCACTTTTATTTACATAAACTTAACACTACTATTTCAGAATGAACTGGCCAATTTGAGGGATCGCAAACCGGCAATGCTGGCTTTGAACGTTTCGACGCATCGCCTCATTACGGACCTCGGGCAGAAGACGTCGCCGACATTCGCCACTCTCAAGGACGGAGTTGCAGATCTCTACGAGCTCTGGGACAAAGCGGTGCAAAAGTAAGAGAGGCATCTTTACTTGTTATTATTACATTGTTATCGGTGATTTTATTGTAGCGTTCAATTGATGCTTCATTAATGTATGCAATGTGTGTTTATAACGCTATAAAATCGAAAATTCTTCGTAGGGGTAATCAACAAATGTGCGCCTTGCAATCGGTCCAGCAGTTTGGTATGCGACTTACGGAACTTCAGAGCGTTTTACGAAGGGATAAGGACACCCTGGCCGTTCTGGATGCTGCACTCAAGGCCGGCGCCACGGTCGAGGTCGCTTCTTCGGTCAGAGATGTCGCGCGCCTGCTTTCAGAGAAGCACGAAACCAACAACCAGGTATGCGCATTTAAATTCATTCGCCTTCGTTCGCGTATCGAACACGAAAGTTCTTATACCCGATGGGGAAAATCGTGGTAACGGATTTTTTTATCCCACCCTTTCAGCAAAGCACCGCCCTGACGGACAGCGCGCTCTCGATGTCGTGCGGCCCAGACGACAGCGGCATCGCCTCGCAGCTGTCGTTCAACGAGTCGACGACGCCGAACTGCTCGCTGACCGGCCACGAGGGCGGCTCGCTGTCGGACAGCGGGATCTCGGACAGCGGCAGCGAGCAGGAGCTGAGCGAGCGCGAGCGTCGGCTCGCCGCGCTGCGCCGGCTCACCCGCACCCTCGAGTCCCAGCTCGTCCCCGACAGCGGCGAGGAGGTGCTCGGCGAGCTCTGGAGGCGCGTCGAGGAGGCCGAGGCCGAGCTGCGCGTGTTGCAGAAGCAGTGCCGCGAGCTCATCGTTCGCACCGCGGCCAGCGTCGAGGCGCGCGCCAGCCTCGTGCCAGCCAACGCGGCCGTCTATTCGGTTCCTAGGTGAGAACTGCTCGGGCTCCCTGCTTATAACAAAAAGAAAGCTCTTTGGAAAATAGCGGAGAAGTTGTTCGATTTTCGTTCGACTTATCCTTCGTTATTACTCTCGAAAGCAATTCAAGATCACCTCCGGATTCTTAAATAGGGCCTTAAATTTTTATTGCGAATTTTTAACGAATACGAAAATTTGACATCCGGCTATGGTCGTGCAATATGCTGATAAATTACGGGGTACTCATAACTTTGGCCAGCTATCAGATTTTGTTGTAGGAGAAAATCTGTGGCCAGTACCTTTGAAAAAAACTAAAGATGATTTTCTAATGACGTTCAAAATAAAACCCAATTTAAATCCAACCATAAAGTTTTCTCAACAAAATGAAATGTCTTTAGTACTAGTCAATTGCTATCCAGATGATAAGAATGGATTGCTTGAGAATATCTCCAATTATATACTTTCAATTTGCGCTCAATTTAGAAAGAAATGCGCGAAATCTTTCTTTTTGTATTTTTACTCAAACAGCCTATGAGATAATCATCCATCTCCAATCTTCTTTCTTTTACTAGAAGTAGACTCTAAACCATAAGGTCACTCTCGAGCAATCCATTCTTATTATCATCTGTAAAAAGCGGCCAAAATTCTGAATAATCGGAATTTTTTATTTTTTGTTCATAAATAAATAATTAACATTTACTTATATGTTAGTTTATGTTCAATTGAAAAATTTTATGCTTTTCGGAATGCGAAATATATAGTAAAGGGTTCCTATATTTAAAATACTGAAAATGACTTGTAAATGACTTTATTAAATTTAAATGAACCAGGACTTCATAATAATTAACGATGTTTCATGTGTAAATATTCAATTTAATACATTGTTATAAGCTATGTTTTATAGACTTTCAGATTTAATTGCTGAAATTCGATAGTTTTATTTAGTTCAAATTAATTATTTTCTATCTTTTAAATAACATTATATATTTCTGAAATTCTTCATATTTAATTTTATAAAATCACGATGGATAATTATTGCCAACATTTTACTCTCTTCTTAGTCTACTCAGCGAGGTAGATGAACATTAATTATTGAGTCAGTTTTATTATTATTCAATATTATGTGCATTGAAAGTGCAATAGGTTTGTCACGTCTGAAACGTCAGCGTAAATTGCCAAAAAATTTAGAAGTTATCAATAATCGTCTTATTAATTGCATCTGAACGATCCTTTTCTAGCAAACGCAAGAAGATCCTGCACGTCGACCCGGCGACTCCGATCGACAAGGAGTCGCGAGCCACGAAGCTCTCGGGCTGCTGCACCGCCGCCGACAACCCGGACAGCGAGCCCGAGGCTCCTCGCAGCTGGGTCTGGCGCATCCTGCGCGCCGCTCTGCCCTTCCAGCTGGCCCTCATCGCCCTCTTCTGCGCGGCGTGCCTCCTCGAGCCGCACTGCTGCGAAGCGAGCAACTCCCTCAATCTCTCGCTGATGCCGCAGCTGCGCTACGTCCGCGGACCGCCGCCAGTCTGAGCCGCTGGCCTTGCGTTATATTCATAATATACATATATACACGCCAGAGTGCAGATATGGACGTCTGCTCTTACGTACAAGATGTAGCCGTGCCGCACGGCTTGTTTTGCTTCCCGGGCCCGGAGTTTTTTTAGGCGGCCCCGAGAAGTGGGCATCCCCCCGTTACCCACCCCACCCGCGAGTACGGTCGATCGGCGCAGGACGACGCGGTAAGTATGCTGCGACGCCGACGCGGATCGGCGCCGAGGATACAATGATATGCTGCGCCGAGCACGGTAGTAATTATGGAGCTCCGTGGAATGTCTACGTGCCTTCGAGTTTATGTACTTTGGTCGGGCTGCGTTTTGATAAGCGGAGTGTGAGTCAATGCATGGAGCGCGAGGAGGTTCGATAAACGCGGCGGCGCGATCGCGCTTTCAGACTGATTTTCTTCTTCTGTTATGATATACATAATCGTGAAAATGGAAAATGTAAACTTCGATGAGAAAATTCGGATCAAAACTAGATTTATTTCAATTTAATCGAAAGTGCGGATCGTGTTTTCGAAACGATCGAACAGTCACACGCAAGAGAGTCGCATGTTGTTGGGAAACGATCTTCTTCGTTGACTGATTATGCATTCACTGCCGTCAATCCCTGTCGGGATGTCATGTTATAAATCATGTAATAAAAAAAAGAGATATAAATCAGGGGCATTTAAGGAAAATACTTCTAAAGCAATAAATGAAATAATTGATGACTGAGCTTTTGGACCTGTGCCAATTTTTTAAACTATGATACAGTAGCTTTTTTACAAAGAGATGCAATCGTGCCTTTTATCATGGATTTTTGGATCAACGAATTTTAAAATCTACGAGTAATCGGAGAAAAATATTTCTCGCTGTACATAGATGAAAAAGAAAGACTTTTGTCCCTGATAATCAAAAAATTTGTTTTATTCAAAGCTTTTTCTAGTAAGATATTCTCTCTTTTATATTGCGTACCGAATTTTTTCTAAAAACAATTCTACTATAGATTTAATACCTATATTTTTTGAAGTTTATAGTCGCCTGAATACCAACTGTACATTAAATTGATGCGATTTTGTTCAAATTATCATCTCTCACCACAGCACGAAGGCTGCATTTTAAGAGAAACGAAACATTTTTTAAAGAATTCTTTCAATATTCAATAAACCTGGGATTAATGTTTCATTAGAACCTCTCGATAAAAATTTATCTTTAGCGTAAATCATGTATTTGGAAAGAGAAATAATTGAACGTTCACTATATTTATCATATGATAAAGAGAATGTAATAGCAAACAAAAAAAATATTATACAATGTGTTCAGATACCGTCAACTAGTCATCGAAAAAAGAGAAAGCCTCCGTGCTCCTGTTAATAATATATGTATAACCGTTTTCTCTCGCACGATGATTTTGCTGTAATATCCTAGAAGCGATTCATCACATAAATTATTTTAAGTTCCCATCGGAAAGAAAACCTGCATTATGAGGTGAGGCTGTACCAATATTGTATTGTAATTTATGTTCAATTTTATTTTTATAAATTTTAATTCATCACAAAGGCATCTATAACAAAATCACGCGTCAATGATTGTTTTTGATTAATTTCCCCTTTTAATTTTTTTCAATTCCATTAATACTTTAATACCAATATCAGTAGTTTGCATTTTATTAAATTATTATTGTATTTTTTATATAAGACTATTGTAATATAAAAGTTATTTTAATCTTGTTTTAACAAGATTTATCAATTTGTTTAAGACTGATATATAATTAAAGGTTAGTTATTGAAGAGTGATTTTGCTATTTATGTAGAATAAAATTTTGAATATTATAATAGTATGTACTAAAGGCTACTTTAAATTTTAGTTGATTGCCAACTAAAATCTATGAAAAGTCAAATTTTAGACCGATTTAAAGGAAATATTTTTTTTGGTACAATTTCACCTCAAACAAAAATAATATTGAAAAAACCGTTTACCGTGTAAACATGCGTTGTAAATAGCTTTAAAATGTGTTAATTAATGATGATACAATTTTTTATACCAGTAATTATCATTATTATTATATTAAAATTTTTAAAATAATACACTACTTAAAAACGGCATTTATAAAGATAAATAAGCCGATCTAATGTAAGTTTGATGACCTAATTTTTTATACACAAATAATGGTCAAATGATAACTAATTCGTACTATTCATACAAGTTGTTTTATTATTTATTTATTTTTTTCTTTTTTTTTTTTGTTAACTTTACAAAGTTGTAAAGATTTTGACGTTGACATTTCCTAAGGAGCTGCCCACGTAGATAAAGAAGTGCGTCCAATGTACGCCTACATGAATGGAGCGAGTGCACAAACTTTTATAAAAGAGCATTCGTCCAAATGGCGTTTGTTTGTATCAAGAGAAAACAAGTACTTATATACCTGAATTCTTGCAGTTTGTGAGTAAATTTAGCATACGCTAAATAATACGGTTAGATCATCGCGCATTATTTAATTTAGATGAATGCGTCGAGAGAGGTGTAATATATTTTCACTTTCTAATGAGAATCGTTCATGTACATAAGTGAATATATTTTAAGAGCTAGCTCTAATTTACGACACGACGTAGTTTTTGCGTGATCAATGGTCTTAACATAGCTGCTGATCTATATTGAATTCAGAGTTAGTTTGTCAGTTTTTTCTTGATATTCTTTTTCCAGAATTTTTATATTTTCATAAAAATATTAATAGCTAAAGTGTGAATGTACGGCGTAAAATTATTTCACTTAATTAAGCTAATCAAAAGCCCGGATGATCAATAGAAAATATATACCAAAATCTATCTATTTACTAATTTATTATTTTATGAAACTTTTTAAGCGAGTTGAACACTGGAAATTTCGAATGTCTACTTTTATTCACGTTATCTGAATTACTAATTTAATATAAAATTATAATCTGCGTTTAACTTATGACTCTTATGTTATTTTTAATATTAATTAAAGTCATAACTTTATGCCGTATATGCACATAATTTTAATATGTATGCAACTGAATAAACTTAAATTGATATGCTTGAATATTTTATAAAAAGTTATATCGAAAGTATAATGATGAAACAAAAATGCGCATGGGATATATACAAATAAAAATAAATCTATTTTAAGAGTAAAAATTTTCTGAACGTTTCTAGCTAAGAAAATTGAAAAAACTGACAAAAAGTATTTTTTATGTTCAATTGTTAAATAATGTAAGCGCAATATCTGCTTCGTCTATCACGATATTGTGTGTATAAAGTACCTGAAAAGAATGAGAGTTATTATTTAGTTATCAATATTATATAATGTTTATATACTATTATGCATGAAGATCGCGAGCAACGCGATAAATTATTATAATATTCATATATTATTATTCTATTGTCAGTTATTTTTACTTTATTTAAAGCAGTTTAGTTAAAAATTATCAGTCGCGAATCGACTGCTTGAATTTCACGCATGTCCGCGAATGATTTCACTGTCGATTCGCGTCTGGTTCTGCTTCCGAGTATATCCAACATATATACGTAAACAGTAAGAAAAGATGAGCGTACGGCGCATCGAGTATATATACATACATACATCCATCCATACATACATACATACATACATACATATATGTATGTATGTCTCTATGTGTGCATGTATGCAAGTATGCACTTATATATCAATGCCTGTCATGCGTTGCGTATATTCGAGCGGTGCGTCGTTACGCGTAAATCAAGTAACGTTGCATGCTTAATTACTTAAGTGTTACCTTCGATTTCTTCTTTCCTTTCGTACGTTCCATTATTATGCAGCATAACCATGTGCTGTCATAGAGAAATTAATGAAAGAATAAAAATAGAAATAAAAGTAAAAGTAAAAAAAAACACGAAACAAAAAAATTACAGAAGGTTTGCAGTAGTTGTAGTCCGTTGTTCCGTGGATCGAGGAGTTGAATGTAAAAAAAGAGAAAAAAAAGAAACAAAAAATAATGATAATTAAAACCTATAGCAAAGATCAGATCACAGTAGGCGATATTCTTTTATTCATATATATATATATATATATATATATATATATATATATATATATATATATATATATATATATTTGATTTGTGTAAATAATTGATCGGTCAATTTATATAGTGGACGAACATTTGTTGCTAGAGCTTGTTAATAGCATGCGTATATAATGGTTTATCTTCATGTATAACTTGATTTATTACACGACGTTCGTCCATATAGCGTGTGCCGAAATCGATCGTCGTTGTAAAAGAAAGAAGAAAAATTTTAGGCGCGTCCCGTACTTCCCGACGTTACCGCCGTCCGCCGCGCGAGAGCGGCCCGGGGCCCGATCTAAAGCGCTCGGGGTCCGAGGCAGAAAGCTCGAAGCTCGCGGGCGGCTTGGCGCCCGGTCGAAGCCCGACGTCCCGTCCCATTCGCAAGGACGAAGATCTATCCTATACGTGATCGCCACTGAACTACTACTGCCACTACGCATTGAGACTGCCTTCGACGAATCAAAGTCGACCGAGATCAGCTTTGCTTTTTCTCGTATATATATATATATATATATATATATATATATATATATATATATAAATATATACGATTAACATTACGAACATCGAGCCCAGAGAGCGGCTGCGTTGCCTTAACGAGCGCGACGGGGTGGAAGGGAGCGTTTCTCGCGCGCTCAGCTCGTCGACATCAGGTGCGACAGCGCTACAGTTAGAGCGTCGGCGAGCTCCTCACGTGCCTTTTCGCGCGCGCGCCAGAGCTTTCTATGCAGGATGACGAAAGTCAAGGGAAAGGATGAGAACGACTGTACATATAGACTCTGGCGGCTCAAGTATACGCTTCACTCGTGCCCGGAAAGGGTCTATAATACACGATTATATTAGCAGAGAGCGCAACGGATCTTTCCCCGTTTACGGGGGCGCTAAAAGCCGCCAATGAGAGCCGCAACCGATGCACGCGCTCGTTCCTCAGCCAGTTTCCTCACCATTTTCATTTCGCCCATAATATATATGTATACAAGTTTCGAATTTCATCATAATTTATCGTTCATTCACCTGTAACAACATAATCGTATACAACACATAGTTCACACATAGATACGTCGTGCCATTTTCTCATGGTTATTATTAAGATATAATTATGTAAGAGTATATTGAAGACTTTCAATCCCTTTTCTCAACTCTATGGAATATCGCATGTATTTTTTGGCAACTTTTCAAAAATAAAAATAAATATGTTTCAAAGTGTAGTTTTTTCTTATATATACAGTCGCCATTACCTTCCAAGTATTAGTACCAATTTACAATTTTATAAAATGTAAATTATCTTTAATAACTAATTGTAAATAATAAAATATTTAGATACTTGTTTTTTAAATACTTTTACCATTTCACGATTAACTTGACATAAAATATTGAAGCTAGATAGAATTTGTATATAATAATTTTGTTTTGTATTATATTAATATATTCAATGAAAAAGAATAAAAAAATAATTTATTGCATTGTAACGAATACATTAATTTTTGAATATTTTGTTTCATAAAAAATACAATATGCATAAAGTTAAAAAGTCAAAAGTATTTAACACATATCAATTTCAATAGCAATATTTATATCGGTGACATTTAAAAGTAAACTCAATAAATATATTTCCAAGTTTTAATACTGTAAAAAAAGGAAACGGAGTAAATAAAAATAAACTACAGAAATAACTGTCATCTTTCTTATCATTAACAGCATTGGAGATTTAACGCCAAAAATGAATGAGATTGAATACAAGTTTTTCTTTTATAATTACATTTAGTATTTAGAATTTTATTTACTTTACAAGAGATTCGAAAGGTTTTTTTATATTCATTTATTAAGTTTTTTTAATTTTTGCTTAGTTTTTCTCATATATTATTGACTGTACACATTATTGTCAAAAGGGATGAAATTATATGGTATACTCAACAGTTGCTGGAACAGTTTTCTACATTATCTCATGTCGAAATGACATCTTCATCCAATCAAAATTCCAATGGTATGGTAGTTTACAATTTGTAATTTGAAATTTCTGTAAATAAGTTTAAATTTAATACTTGAAAAAGCACAAAATAAATATAATATAGATAAAAAAGATAAAAAATAAAATATAGATTATTGTGTTTACATATTTTAATATTTAGTTTCTATTAATGCTTCTTGTATTATTTACAATATTTTATATAATCAAAGCTTCGTAACTTAAAAAAATGCACAAAACACAATGTAAGATTTTATACAAGAATCAAACAGATTCGGAAATGCTGCAAAAACGAACTCGAAGATGAGAAACGAGTAGCGCAGAAGAAGATGAACAGAAAAACTGTGAATTTCTCAGATAGAAGAGAGAGAGAGAGAGAGAGCGAGAGAGAGAGAGAGAGAGAGAGAGAGAGAGAGAGTCATGTGGGAGGGAGGAATACTTTCCTTAAATCGGGAAAAGAGACGATGTAAGATAGAAAAGGAAAAATAAAGGGTGGAAGCATGGGTGGAAGAGAGACTCGACGAGAGTGAGAACGAACGATATATGTATATAGAACTAGCAGCGTAAAAGCGTAGTCGTGTCGCACGTACGCTCGTCTGACGGGAACGTGCCCGGCATCGCAATCGCGACAGTCTTGCAACCAACCCCTGGCGGAGCTCCACCACCACACTATACGCCAACTTCCCATTCCATTGGTATTTCGTCTTTTCCCTCGGTTTCGTTCGCATTTTCTTTTTTTTTTACTCCTGCTGCTCTCTGTCTCTTTTTCATTAGATAATTTATCTTTGTTTTTACTTATTTTCCTCCTTTCCTTTTTTCTAATCTCGCATATATCTCTTCTCCTTTATTGTACTCTCATAAAAGTTGAAGAAAATTTTTAAATATTCATGAAATATACATATAATCAAGAAATCATGTATATATTTACAACCTAATATTTGTAAATATGTTTATTCGATTTTACTAAACGTGTTCATTAAAATAGAAAATTGAATTGTAAAATATATCATCCAGTTATTTATAATATTATAGATTTTAGCTATTTTTAGCTTCAAAATATAAAAAGGGCTTTTCTATCCTTTGATGTCTCCAGTTGGCAGAGAAGGGGAGGAAAATACCACGAATTTTGAAAAATAATACAAAAATGTTATTGTAATTAATTTAGTAGTTAATAACCCAATGAAAAAACTTTTTTCTACATATATTAGAAATACTGAAATCGATTTATTGATAATATTTTTACATGTCTGTGATTTAAGTTGAGAGAGGTAAACAAAGCTCCAGAACAGTTAACAATACATTTATTAGAACTTTTGTTTATATTATGTTATTAATTCATTCCTAAATTTATTATAATAAAAATGTTCTATTACGTACAAAATTTCGCGGAATTTCTCCCTATGCCAACTGGCGTCTCCAAACAGTAGAAAAACGCATTATTTGAATATTTGAATATATATAACTAAAAGTAAAACGGCTGTAATAACTTGCTAGAATTATGAAAACTATTTAGTTTCTTTCTTTCAAATACAGAAATATAAAACTAAATTAATAGATCATATTGCCAAATGGACATTAAATACTGTTCAGCATTGATGGTTTTGTAAAAACTATAATATGAGAAGAAATGTGGAATTCGATACTGGTGAAGTTATCAGTTAGACCAATTGATAAAAATAATTAATGACTACCGTAAGAAAACCGCAGAAATATAAACAAATTAAATTCAAAAATACGTACTTAAAAAAATTTTTGTTATAAAAAAATTCTATGAACTGAATTTGAACGCGTGTGTTGTCCGAAAGAATATGAGTAATCTTACGTTCTTTACGAGAATCATAATTAATTTTGTAGAAATCTGTGTTTCCTTGATCTACATATAGACATGATAGAAGACGCATTAGCACCTACAGAGATTTAAAAAACCTCTCTTTCGGTATTTTAGTAAAAAATACAGTTGTATTTTAGATTATGATTTGAATAAAGTGTTAAGGCCAAGGTCGACTTGTTCTATTCATAAAATTGAAAACCGTTATCTTGTTTGATTTAGTAAATTTAAATTTAAATTTAAACTTTTTTATTAATAGGCCTATAATTGTATTCAATATATGTTTAATATCAGCAAAAAATGCATACTTATTTAATAACTATAACTATTTCAAAGTCATTCAATTAATTGTTTATTAATGATACGTTTTTCAAGGTATACAATGAATTCCGTATATATATTTTATACTTTGTTTTGTTCTTTCGGCTCTTTACACCATCTTTCGTAATACTCGCTATTTTGCCTTTTGCCACCCTGTCGCAATTAGCTTTCAGCATCTCTGGCACCGCCGTTTCTTTCTCTTCTATACAGTTATACGTCATTTTTCTTTTCTCTATCTCTATATTTCCGACTTCATTGCGAAAACCAAACACATGCCTGCTATCTATCATCCCGATATATGAGCGTCCAACAGTCGTTGCCTGAATCGTCGCCTTTCTACATTATGCACGAGCCAGCACTGTGCTTCGCACCTATACCAATATTCTGATCCAGGAAAGGATAAGAGTTGGAGTGAGAGAGGGGGGCGTGAGGGAGGAGGGGGGAAGTATATGTCTAGCGGAGACTTTTGCATACAGCAAGCGGGTTGTCGCTACTGCTGCACTGCGCTACAAGCCTTGATGGCCCTATATCGACTAAATCGAACGAATGATCCATTGTTAAACATAATGCATAAATATCTCTTTTTAATTATACACATTTATCATTTGAATTTATTTAGAAAATTAAAATTTTCTTTGTCTAATATGGCCAGCCTAAAAAGTTGATTCGAAACAAATATATTTTAGACTATAGATTTTTGTTAAAAAGTTGAAACACTATTTGATAGGCGCATTTCTTAAATAAGATTGATGTCAAATACAATTTACATTTGAAATTAGATACATATTATTTTTGACCACATTAATTTCAAATTTACTAGTGTGTAAGCTGACTTTTAACTCATTAGAGATTTTAATCCCTAAATGTACTAATAGATCATTAATAGAGTAAAATGTACATCGATATTATGTATGTATATATATAGCATAACTTTAATTTATTTTTAAATTTGTTCACTAGAGAGAATGCAGTATTTTGTTTATGCTGTATACATGGAGAACTAGAACACGTGGCAGACTAAGGGATGCAAGTTAAATATTTCGAAACGCTTGCATATACCGACCGAGTCGATGGAAAGGTTTGAAAACTTGGTTTTCAAACAAAGGTTTGAACAAAATAGTTCGTATACTATTTGTTTCTACAACCGCGTCAACTTTTCGGACTTTTGAAACTCAGTCTCATAATAAAATATTATTTGTGCAAATTTTCCAGGAAAACAGCGTTTTTTTTTTGTTTTTTTTTTTTTTAAAGATTAAGTATTGATATTTTGTCAAAAATATTTTCTTATCTATATATATTTTCTACTATAATGTACTAAATTAAAAATATGAACAAAATTAATACGAATTATTTAAAACGCATAGATTGTTTTTAATTTAAAAATTCACTAAAGTTCTTAATTCGTGATAATTTTCTTCTTAAATCAATTTTTTCAAAAAGAATGTTTTAAAAATTGATACAAGAGCAAAATTATTTACACTAATTGCATAATTTTAAGGAGTATTTCGCTCTATGGTTTAAAAAAAAAATTTTTATTGTAACATTATCTTATCATCGTAAAGGCCAATGACAGGAAAGGAATTGTAGGCGAAAAGTTAAAATGTTCAAAATTTATACGCAGATAGTTACAATTTACTACTACTGTACCAGCGCGATCTAAGATCATAACCAGATGTTCTTACGCATTTCTTAAGGGTAACGAAAATTCAAAGATATATATTTTTGAGAATCTTAAAAATCACTTAAAAATATTATACAACCTACCTATCTTGGAAGCATTATATTTTCCTATGTCTTTCCAGGATCAAAAAATGTAAACTTGTTTTTCTCAAAATATTAAATTTCAAATCGGTCGTAATATTAAAAAATTATTTAAAAAAATTGAAAATATATTTCGATCTATTTAAAATTAATTGTTCTCTATATTGTAGAATTCAATTATTATTATCAATTTACAAGCATTTTTTACATGTTGAATTTTTAAAATGTTCTTTTCGATAAAAATCGAATTAACAAGAAAAATTTACAAACTGTGAAGGACATTGTCATCGTGATAGGAAATATTGTTGGTTCATGACGAACTTCCACCAGATGCATTTCATACAGATTTAATGACCCATTTTCAGTATGGATATCATATGACGTCATATTTAAATAATATAATATTCATTAAGCTTTTTCAACGATGTGAATATCTTTGTATATTGATAATTAATTCCACATATTTTTATGAGAAATTATATGTAAATAAGTTTGCTTAAGTATATCTTGGCCCTGATACAAACTTGCATTTTCGTTTGTCTTTCTGGAACGTTATCTCAAAATAAATTTTTAGATTTTATATAGTTGAAGCTTTAAATTTCTATATCTAGAAATCAACTCGTTAAACTTTTTAAGTAATCATTAAAATTATTGAAATTAGTATTGCAGATGAAAATTACAAAGTAGACTTTTGTACCTATTTAGTACTTTTCTTTAATTTGGAAATAATCTTATGAGAGTAATATAGAATAAACTATTATATTTACAATTTAAAAAAAAAATCAGATTGCCCCAGACTCCATTGCTGTGCTTGATCTCCATATTAATACAAATTTCCGTACGAATGTTTTGATTAACGTATCAAAGGTAATAAGTATGAAAAATATTTGAAAGTAATTTTACTTTTAGTTTTTTTTCCGTTTGAGAAAAAACCTTCATCAAACATGGGATAGCGATTGTAAAACAAGAAGAAGCAGCTGCACTATCAGCCACCGAGGGCAATGAAAAAAAAGCGTATACCGTACGTGATAAGCAGTACACGTTGTGTATACGGGCAACAAGAAAACTATGTACTGCTGCGCGTTGATGTTCGCTTACGGCATTCGCGGCGTGTCCTTGAAGGTTCTTTTGCACCTGATTTTCTCTCTGTCTTTCCCCATGTCCGTTGCAAGACACCAGGCTACAAAGAACGTCTTGATGGCCGAGAGCTCAGCGCGCGTGTGTGTATTAAGCTAAGGTAGGCCCCCTAAGACGAAACTACGAGATTCCGCGAGAAGAAGAGGGTAGATAGAGCAGCTTTACGAGCACTCGAACTCCCGGTCACGCGACTTTCCTATACACACACGCGCGCGCGCGCGTGTGCGCGTGTGTGTGCGTACTCTAAAATAGCAAAGAGCGAGAGAGGTAGACCGCGAGAGAGGAAACTGAGGTGGTATCATTGCGTCTCTCCCTCTCTCTCTCTCTCTCTCTTCCCCTCTCTTTCCCTCGCCGTCCTTAGGGCCATCGTCGTTGTTGTCGTATGCGCACCGGTAGCGGAGCTCGTAAACCCCGAGGGTTATTTATGCCGCGCTCGTCGTTACCGCTGCTTTGCTACTGCTGCTGTCGCCGTTGCCCTCAAATAAGGACGAGCGGGCTGCGCGGAGACGTGACAACGTGACGCGGTTACTCCATCGCAGTTGCGTGCAACGGCGAGGCTTCCTTCGATGCGCGAGTCAGAAAGACAGGTCGGAAGAGGGAGAGGGAATGAGAAAATAGAGGGGGTAAAGTTGCACCCCTTGTCGACGGCAGTTTGGTAGTGGATATTTATATACATGTATATGCAGTACGTGTTCGCTTCTCGAGGATGCAGCCCTCTTTGATTTATGAGAGGTGTACTGAGGGAAATTAGTTTGCCATCTTTGAGATGAGTTTTGGCGCGAACTAGAATATGACTCCGCTAAAGCTGCGCGAATGAGAATACTTTATTGTAAGAGGCAGACTCTATCTGGCAAAGTATTTGATCGGAAACTTTGGAGAAACTGTTTAAGCTCTATAACATTTCTTAGTATCGGAGAAGCGCTTTCATATTAAGCATTAACTTCCGTCAGACTACGAAAGGTCTTTTTAGTTTAATAAAAGAAACAAATTCTCTCCAATTAGATCAATTATACTAATTTTATTTTTCCATGTTATAATTGTAAATAAAACGTTGAACGACTCGTAATTATAGTAAACAAAGTTAATGTTCAAAAATTTTCTAGAAGAATAAGTTATAGTGTAAAAAAAATTTTCTTGCAAATCATCTTATTAGCTACAATTTTCTATTCTAAAAAAGAATAATGGATATATACTTTGATGTTTACTATTTTAAATATAGCAATTTTTATGGAAGCCAAGGACAATTATAAATTTTGCCAATATGACCTTATATTATACTTGATACTTATTTTAACTATATATTTAAATATAGTTATATATATATATATACACACACACACACACACACACACACACACACACACACACACACACACACACACACACACACACACACACACACACACACACACACACACACACACACACACACACATATACACATATATATACATGCTCATGAGGTTGAGGAAATATCTGAGACAATTATATGTTTATTAAATAAAATTATAAAAATTTAATGATTCGCTCTAAATTACATTCGCGCTTGATTAATTCCGAAATGAGCCATGTAAGGTTTTAGGGAACAAACCCTTTCCATTCTCAATATGTCGAGCTTCATAACTAACAAGTAGTTATTAAATTAGGTATCCTGTAAAGTTATTGGATTTTGTTCAATGCCAAGTCTTATTTTCAATATATTATTCAAAGAAGCATTAACAGTTCAAGGAAAAAGTCCTAATGAACTTACGTTCTGAAATGTAGAGTTTCTTAGTTCTTAGACAATCATTCGTTAACACGTCTAAATTTAGTCGAACGCCAATTGACAATAATTAAGAGACTCTATGTACAATTGTGGACATAAGTTGATTAAAAATTTTGGGAAAAAAATATTTTTTTTTTTCAAATCAAAAACAACAAAATACGAACTTTCGTTAAAGAACCTTATAATAAATTTAATCAGAAAAATTATAAATTAAAAAGTACCACGTATTTTGAAACTGGGTCCATGTTAAACCCTAAAACATTTCATTTTGGACATAAATAAAACTATTTAGCTCAATCTAAACCAAATGAGTCATATGCCGTGGCATCAGTCCTATGGTGGTATATATATTAAACGGAATTTTTCTGAATAATTTAAAATAAGAAATTTTATAACCGACTAACAATTATAATTGATTGCAGACTTTTCTCCATTTTATCCTCCTGTAAATATATTATGTTTTTTTTTTTTATGTTATTGAACGTCGCTTTATTTATGCTTCCAATTATCGGTGCTAATCAGCGACGGAGGTCTAGGATGTGATTGTAAACAAAGCACATGTAAATTATTACAGCGGTGCTCGTATCAATCGGCCGAGACCGGGATTTGAACTCGGATCACCGAGTTACTAGTCCTTCGCTCTAGCGATCGAGCCATCGTAGGCCTCAATATATTATATGTTTTATGATAACATTTATCTGTAAATTCTTTTATTTACACATTGAAAAGTAATTTCACTTCTATTTAATCGTATAATAGTACTATAAAAAATAATAAATTTAAGATAACGATAATAGATATTTTTTAAATTACTAACTAGTTTGTTCAATTTAAACAGTTATTGGAATACATCAATTTTATTCCTTGCATTATAACATTTTCTTCGACCTAAAAAAGAGCTATTTCTTGACAACCCCGCCCGTGAACCGACAGCATACAACTCGCCCTGCAAATACTCGATTATAAAGATTTAATTCGTTTCATTTATTTGAATGAATTTCTCTTGCGTTGAAGTTCGTTATGAATGCAATATGAATGAAGTTTTTTTAGAAATTAATTACTGTATTAGTGAGAATTACAAGATTGTGTGTTATTTACTACTAGCTATAATAGCAATTAGAAATATAGAAATACTGTTTCTAGACAAAGAAGATGAAGTATTCGTTCAAATTTTAATAAAATCTTTAAAACTAATTATTACGATTTTCAGAATTATTATGTGAAAAAAGTATGGAAGATGTAAAATTGATTACCCCAATGTTAGCAGTTACTTCAATATCAGTACTTTTATATGCTACAATTGAAGACTTAAAAAAATGTTGTTCTTCTAATGTTATAAAGTATTATATGTCAGTTATTTAAAACTCATACACTGCACTGTCAAGTATTGTCAAGGACTTTGATAGCTCTAACTGAAGAATTAGAACTTCTTACGGACACATACAAATATTTAACTAATTGGTTAGACAAAAATTCTTATAAAAAATATTTTTACTATTCTTACAAAAGTTCCTATAAAAAAATCAGAAGCATATTTCGAACGTCGGACAGCATATTTCGAATTATTAGTGATATTTTACTGAGCTTCGATAAAATTTACAAAATAAGTGTACAAGATAATACTAAATAATTCAAATATAAAAGTAATAGTTACAAGAACTTTAAATGTATTAACTACGCAGGAAATTTTTATTTGGTGCTCAATTGTAGAATTACTTTTGACTTTAATAAGAAAAAATAATGCATTAATGTTAACGAGTCATACTCCTATCGACTTGGTATCATATAATGCAACTTTGAAGAAAAGTGATCAATTTATTTTAAACATAAGTATTTAAATAATTGCATAATTTAGATATTACATACGTATTTAAATCTGAATAAAATTTAAATGTTATAGATTCTTCAATACTAGGAATGCAATGTAATACAATTATATAAGTATTGGGGTATTAACCCCCTGTCTTTAAGGCGATGCTGCCGCATCCCATTGCAGTATCAAATGTGAGCTCGATGCAGCTTTGTTAAGCCAACCTTCAACATTGCAAGTCTTAGATTTACTAGATCTTAAGCTAGTTCTAGCAAAATTCAACATTTTCATGTTGAAAAAAATATGGAAGAATTTTTACTTGTACAATACATTTTGATAATTGGTCATTATTTAAAAAAGCAGGTATGGATATGCCAGAACCGTTCCAAAAAATCTATAGGTGAACAAATTTAATAGTCAACTTCAATATATATAGTCTAAGTCGGAAAGTAAATAATTATAACGAAAATTGTTCACTTTTCTTTAATTGTATGCTTTAAATTAGAATTCATTTGGAATAGATTAGACAAATCTTCAGAAAAGAAAATACTTTGATAAGTACCTAATGCGTCACATAACTTCTTGCATGAACCCAACGAATGGCCAAACCCCCAGAAGAATAATAAAATTATATATATATATATATATATATATATATATATATATATATATATATGTACTACTCAATCGAGCAAATAATCCACTATATTGTTTGTTTGACAAAATGATGATGATGATCTCATTACTTTATGAAGCTGTATTTCTATTAGAATAATTTATTTATTATTTTTTTTTTAGAGTATTAGATATATTTGTGTAAACCATAAAGTCTGTTATTTATAAGAATGCATATAAAATGCTCCCATTTGTTTTAATGATGCATTGTTTTAAGACGTTATTGCGTTGCATAATTTATTTTATGTTAGATTTTAGAAAAATATTTTGTATGAATATGATTCTGATATATGAAAATTTCTTGGTTTTACTATGAAAATGTTTACACTAACTACTACTTTGCCTTAATATATTACTAAATTTAGAAAAATATTTTATAGCAAGTTGTTATAAAATACATATAAGATTTATAAATTGTAAATTTCAATAATATATGCTAAGAACATATATTATTATGTTTCCCTTTACCGCAATCAGTAGAACATGTGACTATATCAGTGAACTGATTTTTAATTTAAATATCGAATATTTATTGTGTTAATATATTTTGAACTTTCGGAAAGTATTTTATATAAATTGTTATAAAATACACGAGAAGACGTATTTAAACTGCTTACTATGCTACGAACACATCAAACTTTTTACTTTTGTGAAAAATTGTTTGTTTGGAGATACACTATACAAAAATAATGTAAATATATATTTATCATAATATATATACATATATTATTTGTAATATATATTATGTCTGATCAAATTTATGTGCTTAAATATTTCTAAAAAATATTTGTTGTATTACAAGTTCATTGTCTAAATTCGACCAAAACTGATTTTACAGGTGTTTATTAGAGACTGTGTAAAATTAGAATAAAGTTTATTTTCTAAAAAATGCCTTTATTTCACTATTATCTGTACTATGTCTGAGCAAATCTGATTTTTCACATTAAAAAGTTCTCGGTAATTTAAAATATAGCACAAAGAAATAAAGGTCGGCTAATTTTTTTATCAAACAACTATTCCACGTTGAATCGGATCGAAAGTCATTTTGCGTCTTCGCTCCACCTTTCTAGAGAGTTATAGTTCTAGTAATTGGAAAATCATTTCCACCAATAAGACTCTACTAAAGCGAGTCTTCGGATTTGAAATGCTATTGGATAAAGGCGAAGGAAGAGTACCCGAAAGAATATATATCCGTATAAAAGTCAACGCAGGCCAGCCAGTAGCAGCTCTATTTCTCCTTCTTCCTCTCGCGCGTAATCCTAAGGATTGCAAGGAGCCGAGGAACAAGACAACACTAGCGACGCAACGCAGTACATCAGGGGTCTACCGAAACTTAAGGGCCTCCCGCACTTACCGGGATCGGAGTAATTCGTTTGAGTTAAGGGACACGCCGCAGGCGCGGCTGTAAAAATGTATATTTAATGCTTTGCGCGCGGGCGCGCAGCGAGCGAGGAAGCCGCGTTCCTTATGATCCCTGGCGCGTCTATCGCGCGACCCGCGCCACTCGGCTCTCGAATCCCGCGAGCACCCGACGGCTGATTTTATTCATCTTTACGAGGCAAGTTTTTGTACCTTCGAGATTACGAAATTTGCGCGAGAGTCGCTAAGCCCCGTATGGCTTCGAAATTCGAAATTAACCTCCCCGCTGCCCTGAATTACCCAAGCAGTCGGCTTCGTGAAAAAAGGCCGATATTCTCGGCGACTTAGCTGGGTAGGAGACAACCGAGCTGCCTCGTAGATCGTGTCCGCCGCCGAAGCAGTTGTTTGTAATGTACAAAAATCACGCTCGCGCTCGAATTTTTCCGAAGCTCAGTGCCGTAGAATCGGATCACCGACGGAAATTCTTCGACAAAAAAAACGGTATTCCAACGGATACCGCGTCGAAATATGCGCGCTGTATATGTATATATATATATATATATATATATATATATATGTATATATATATATACAGACATGTACATATACGCTCGGTAATCGCTAAATCTCTCCCAAAACCCCCGTCCGGGCGCGCGTCCTCCTTGAAAGCTGCGCGTGATTAAGCTGGGCCATCGATGCTGCGGCCCTCGCTAAGCCCGCGGTAATCTCGTGACACGGGTCAAGATTCCGTCTATGTGGGCGCGCGCGCGCCTCCGAAAATTTGTCTCCCCCTTTCTGCCGCGGAGCATAGGGCAGCGTCCGCGCGCCGGCTTACTCTGGAGTTTGCTCTCGTGGCTTCATTACCTTTCACAATATTTGCGCAAGCGTCACGAGAGCCAGTCGACCGGCCGTACGGCTCCTTTTCTCATTAGGCTTGCCGTACTTCGAGCGATGAGTTTGCGAGGGATCTCCCCTGCCCCCTTTCCCCGCCCGCTTCCTCTTCCTCGTACGAGCCCGTCCTGGGTATATGCAGTAATAGCATCGATCTTTTATTTTCCCTCGCTCGAACAGCTAGTTTCAACGGAAATGAAACTGGGTATTTTCATGAATTTCCTTGGCTAGCCGCTTCGATAGTAACGCTGATCAATGCTATAAATTTAGTTCGCATTCTTATTCTTGTTCCAGATTTACTCTTTTACGAGATTCAATATAATTGCTTTTATTTATTAAATGAAACATATTCCCGGACAAAGTTATTTCGAACTTTTAATAGGATGCATACGCCAATTTTAGACGATATTTATCAATAATTTAATAAATATAAATAATTTCATATCGTCGTTCGCTTCGTTTTCCTATTTAATAATTTATTAAATTATTACAGGGACGTTGGATTTAGAAACAAGCACGTATTATCTATAAAAATCTATTTGAACATTTTTGATAACCCTTTTTACGAAATTTCATGGGAAAAGATAATAATATTCGAACGAATGAATATCTCGAAGGGAGACAGTAGGCATTGCATCATAATCCCCTGTCCAACTGGGTCAGTGGTCAAGCCCGAGCGCTTTGCATGAATAAAATCTCCATCAGTAATGGAGATTAAGGGCTTGCCGGGAAATTAAAACGGCGATTTAGAAGCATGTATACCAGTAAATGCCAATTAGATTTAAGCACACCCTCGCTTTGTAACTTCTGTTGGTTTTCTAGATATAATTTGAGATAACCATACTTTCATTTTATACCAATTTGAAGTATAATATACCCAATAAAAGACATTTTCAACCTCTTTAAATTTATCATTTCTTGTATAAATTTTCCTATATTTTATATATAAAACAGTGAATCAGGAACACGCACAAGAAAAAATAAATTTAAAGAGGCAAATGAAGAATTTTGACAATTTTCTTAAGGACAGAATAAACTAGAGAATTTAATCACAGGTTGAAATAAAATATATACAGATTTTTAATCGAATATTCTACATATTAAGAAATACTACGTACTATATTTTTCCATCATAATATTGACAATAAACTGAATTAGTTTCCTAATTTTTGTTTTCTAACAGGTATATATTAAATTATAATTAAACTGAAATTCAAAACACTTCTTTACATTTTCAATAAATATTATTTAATAAGATTTACCTTATTATCATTATTTTTTTAACTATATCATTTACAAATGTTTAACATTCTTAAATTTGAAATTCGTTACATATAAACAAGATTATAACTTATAAAACATCTTAATAATATTTAGTAATACTATAATTCACCAAATTTAATATCGTTCTAATTTCAATTTCAAAAATATGTTGATTTAATAATTTAAAGTGTAAAACGTTTAAGGTAGCGTATTTTATATTTATAAACAATTTATATTATTTTAGGAAATAGAATAGAAATTTATGATAAAAGTTATTACACAACTATTTCCTTAATTCGTTCAAATTTATGTTTGTTATTTATATCATGTTAGATTTGGATCTCCAAAATTCGATCAAACTTTATTGCAAGTTTAATAGCATGTGATCTTAAGTTAGTTAAGTAATTTCATGTAATAAAACAATTTTGAGTTTAACAATATTTTCAATAAGCCTTAAAATTAAAAAGACAATTATTTTAAGAAAGAGTTTAGCGTCTTAGCAGATCGCTGTATGAAAATCTGTTTTTTCTTTCAGAGTGCGATGCATCAATCCGCAGCCAGCATTTTCATCGTCACAGTTGAACGGATCGTATTGCTGCGGTAGGAAGCGCGCGCGAAATTTCGCGTCACAAGGGCGCGACATTTACAATACACCGGGGGATAATTTCATCCACTCTCTTTTCTAGTTCTACTTCCACGCCCAGTCGATTTCCTTCGTATTGCCTTCTTATTGCGTGCTCTTCTTTTGTGAATTATCTCTGAGCAGTCGCAGTTCCACGTGCGTTATAAATCGCTGCAATTTCTTCGCAGAGGGGCTCTCTCTCACTCACTCTCTCTCTCTCTCTCTCTCTCTCTCTCTCTCTCCCTCTCTCTTCCGATCTTGAGAATAAATTAGCAGTTTTTCACCGCGCACTGATGTATCAACTTTTAAATGATTTTTCTCCCTTTTTTACGTTTGCTTCTTCTTCATCTTAACAATTCGCCTCATGTACGAACGCTGCCCGTAGCGGTTTCACCATCTAGAGGCTACCTACACAAATTATATTGTATTTCGAACTTTATTGCAAAAACGTTAATAACTTATCTATTCAGTCAAAAAAGTTCTATATAAATATACCATTCATTGTATAATGAATTAATTTAGCATTATTTTATTGCTATTATAATTACATTCCGATATAATACAATTACATTTATCACATTTTCGTTCGCCAACAACATTATTTTAAATAAAAATAGTTTGACTAAAATTATAATTGTATTAGGGTATACAATACAAGTAGATTGCTAACAATCAGATTTTATCCATTATTATCCGTTTTAATTGTAATTTTTAAATTTTCGATTCTATGCAAATTATTACAAATAATGACAGTCTGTCATTATAATTATATTACTTTGTAATATAATAACATTTATTTGTAAAAAGACTGTAAGATCGATATAAATATTTATTGATTAAGTGTACGACAATCGATGTAAATAAACATTTGACATTTATCTGTATATTGATATTCAGAAAGTAATTTAATAATATATATTTTTGGAGTAAAAAATATAAGTAAAGTTTTTTCACTGTTATTTACTTCCTTATTATAATTTCTAATATAAATATATTCTAATTTAAATATATTAGAATCTTTGTGAGTGAGAGCTGCAAAACCAGTCTTCAGTACTGTATATATTCTCGATCAGCTGATTCATTAAAATCTACAGGGAAAGCATTATGATTTTATATAAGTTTACATTTGTATAAAACATCCCTTTAAGGGGGTAGTTATATTTTCATCTACGACGATATAATATGAAAAGTTCAGTTAAAAAATTAAGCTTACTATCCGAACCTTGAGCACCTCCATTAATATTAAATATTAAATATTAAATATTTATCACATGCCTATACAAGCGTATGCTAGTGTATTATTTTTTAACGAGTAAAATTATCTGGTTCGCCGTGATGGCGCTGTACTTACGTTTTTGCACATACCGAATTATGTATACAAAACTAAGACGTAAGAACATATGCTCAAGGAAGATTGATAAGCTTATATAAACATTGCCATGTTAATTAATTATTTAAAGTTGCAGTTTTCTATTATTTATGTTTTTTGGATGTTAGATCTAATATTAAAGCAATAATTATGATTCATTTTATTGAATAAAATGTCTTTCAGAAATCATGAACAACGATATATAATATTTCATAATAAATAAGACAAAAGTAACACAATAACTCAAAAATCGAATAAAGTCCTGATAAGATACATCAATTCGCTGTGCTCGTAACATTCAATGATCTTACATATTTTACGATTTCCTGACGGTCAAACAACGGAGGTCCTTCCAGTCAGAAGAAGGAAATTTGCATCGGTCAAACATTTTCCAACCCTACTTATTCCCCTCTGCTTCGAATACAACCATTCTTATAGATTGCATAATCTTATCCAGAAACGAAGATTCCATCGGGATTACGCATAACGATAGAAAGTTTCTTCTCGCCACTATTGTTACCTCGCAAAGGAATCTATAAATTTTGATAGCTACTAAATAAAATATCGAGTCTGTAGAGTGAGTGAGTGAGTGTGTGTCTATGCGCGCGCGCGTGAGAGAGAGAGAGAGAGAGAGAGAGAGAGAGAGAGAAGCGAATAGGGCAGTTTTTCAAGGGATCGTTCTTCCGCATATACACCTATACAAGAGCATTCTCAGGAATGAGAAACCCCACGCGATAGGCCAGGGGATATCACCTGCTCCGTACGGTAGTAGTATATGTGTCCCGAATATGTGCGTATATAGCTAAATTTGCTATGCCGCCCCTCTTACTGTCCCTCTTTGTCCTTCTTGCTCTCCCGGCAACTTCGGAAAGGAGAGAGGATCGTTAATCGCCGCGAGGATTTTCTTTCTTGTCACGTACTCGGATAACCCGTGGAATCAGCGTAAAAATACAAATTTAATGTGGCTACTGCTATCGCAGATAGGGCCCACCCGCTACTGACCAGTGCCAAAGAGCAAATTCTCTCTTTTCTTACTCGTCCACTTGATACATTTTTGTCCAGCTCCAGTTGCAAATTGTATTTCCAAGCGTGCTTGAAAGCTGACCTTGGACCGCTGTTGCGCCAATAGAAAGTTAATGCCGAATTAATTGCATACAGGGTGTTACGAACAGAAACGAAAATAGATTTAAGAATTAGTATCAATCCTAATAGTAAGTCTCCACCTTTATAATTTCTAGAATTAAAGTAGTTATTTATCGATTAAAATTCTCGTGATTATTATATAGTAATTAGCTTCATGTAAACGTCTCTATATTGTGTGCATTAAAATTTAAAAATAAGATATTTTCATTATCACTGATAGATTTATGTATGTTGATAGGTTAAGAAAGTAGAGCTGTAAATTTAAATATAATTTCATGATTTTCAATGTTAAAATTATTTAGTCTGATATTATATTAAAATAATGAGTAATAGTTTCTAAGAAGTTTTATAATATTGCGTTAACATTATATATATATATATATATATATATATATATATATATATATATATATAATTATATATAGTTATAAATTATATTGCGGAAAATGTTTAATTTTAAGATTGAAAAATAACATAAATAAGAGATTAATGTAATACGATATTTCCGAGATAATAATATAAGGAAGAAATGTATATGCGATTTCCTCGGACAAAACGGCGCCACACCAATTCAAAAGAGAAAAATTGTTTATAACTTATATGTAAGTATATACGAGATATCGAGTAATTCTCGACGAAATTATCGTTGGAAATTTTAAATCTTGTTCAATAATTTATAATTTGAAATTTTGAATTGAACTTTGAATGATTTGATTTAATTTAATTGAGTTTAAAGTTAATTAATTATTGAAGTCAGGATCGAGAGAAAACCTTCGTTAAAGGCCACAAAATTGTATACAACTAAGGTATACGCTTGATCAGTACCATGACGGGTTAAACCGAAGATTTTCCTGAAAACTAACTTTTATATGATTTACAACTAAGGTAATCAAATATTAGTCGGAGGAAAATCTTGAGATTTTACGAAAGAGGTTTAACTGGTTATGCTTCCATAAAAGCAATTGATCCGTGCTGTCACGAAAAATTCAGAAATTTTCGTTCTAATAGCTCTTCTACAGATTCGCAAATAAGGTGACTGTATTTTAGCTTTAAGAAAATTTCGAGAATTTTGAAAGAAGTATGGACGGTGTCGGATCACCGCCTCGGGTTCTCCGACCGTCCGGCTGCGCGAAGTGTTTAGGCTGCGATGGACGAATGGGGCTTATCGCCCGAAATTTGACCCGCGATAAGAAGGACTGCAAGTCTATAAAGGGCACTATGTGAGTGGAGAAATGATTATTCATGTCTCGTCTATACTAAGGTTATTTTCATTTGTATTTATCTTTCATTCATTATATATTAAAATCAATTTAGTTCAACACTGTTTTTAAACTTTTATTATTAAACCTCTCAGTAAATAGTTTATTACACAGGGCATTAGAAATAACTTTCAATATTGCGAATGTGCAAGAGCTAAATTGGTAGAATTAAATGTTTTTTTATACACTGATATTCAGTACAATAGAAATTGATCATTATTATTGAATGTATTGCGTTCATATACTATATGGGTATTAGTCAAATAGTTTCATTTTTTTAATAATATTTGCGATTTTTCGGTTCGGTTTTATGCAAATTGAATGCATTAAAAGCAGTATAAATTTTAAAGTCAAAATGCTATAAAATAATATATGAGAGATTTTGTTCTATCTCGATCTGATATTACTTTAAAAGTTTTTGTAATTTAGAGGGTGCGGGCGGATGAGATAATTAAATTAAAAAGTTTACCGAATTTCGATGACCTAGGATTTCGTCGAATGATTATGTATATATATATATATATATATATATATATATATATATATATATATATTTCTATATATTATTTTTCTTTCTTTTTTTTAATATTGAATTAAAACATCTAGAATGAAATTTGTGTTTTTCCTACTTTTATGCATACATGATTCAAGATACTCGAGAAGGTAGCTAAAAGTATATTTGTAGTATTAATTAGTTTTAAAACAAAACTAATGGACAACATTTTCTAACAAGTATTCTTGTTATAAAGTGCAGGAGATCTTTTTTATTTAATAGGATAGACATTGCTTAAACCGTAACTATTTAAACAATTTTATGCTAGACACAACACAAAAACTCATTCTAAAGATGCATAATTAAAAGCTCTTGGGTTTAAATATTATTAATATTTCCTAATAATGAAGAAAGATTGAAATAGAAAGTATTATCTAGAATTTTTCAAAATTGTTAATTAGCTGCAATTTTAAAAGTATTCAAAGCCACTACAAATAGACAAATACTGAACTTGAAAAAACCATAACCATTAAATTTGTATTATTACCGGATGATCCTGAGTATCTGCTTTGTCTAAAATATTCTAAATTTTTCTAAATTCTAAAATACTCTAAATATTAAAACCTTCCTATTTGCTTAATTAATTGTGATTTAACTAATTTTGTCTACTATTGAACAATATTCCTTAATTAGCATTCTAAGCTGCATCATTTTAGCTCTGTCAATTCAAAAAAATAACATTTGACCTATGTTAATTTTCATCAGAAATTTCGCGATGACAGAATTTCAGTAGTCCGATTTATCTTCAATTTTGAATACGTTTATATATAGTTTTGCATTATAATAGTATAATTAGTTGTTGAGCAAGTAATAGTTAATAGATCCAATACATAATATTGCATAATAATATTTGAGGGTTGAAAACGTAGGCGATATTTAACAGAAACTTTTTGAACTAACGATAAAAACATTTTTTCAGGGTAATTTTTTGTTTTAGATTTTATATAAGAGTCTCAAAGCAATATTTTACATCGGATTGAAACTTACTGAATCTTTTTAGAAAGATTTCATTATATAACATTTTTCATCTTTGCTGGAAACGTTGATCGGAAATTACAAAAATGTTAGAAATAAATATACATTCCCAATACATATTTGCGAAAAGTAAACCTCAAATCTAAGTATGTTTAAAAATTCTTTCCACCAATATGTTATATATTGTAGATAACGAAGAAATTTTAAAAATAAATTCAATTAATAATAATAATTAATAATAATTAAATATTTATAAAAATTTTTAAGGACGCTCGATTCGGCGTTCTTTGACAAATCATTTATTTCTATATACTTTATTGGAAAATAATTTTAGATGTAAATAGTTTAGTGAATTTTTCAAATTTCTACCATTTTTTTTACTTTTAAAATTTCATAGCAGGATATCCGTTTAGGAAAATTATTATAGAATCACTATAGTTTTTATTTAATTGATAATCTGATGCTACATTAATAATGATAGCTAGAGTATAAAATATGTTACTAGATTACTAGAGACATGAATGAGTTCCAAGAACTGAAAAATACGATTTTTGAGTATGAACTAACAACGGTAAAACTCAGATATTTAGTTCATTCCCTGAAGATGAACTAAAGCGGTTTAGAACATTGTACGGCAATATATACGTGGACTAAATAATGGTAGCGGAGGCAATCAGATAGTCCTTTATTAACTTAGTATATTTACTTTTACTTATTTTTAATTTTTAATTTTATTTTTTATATTTTAGTTTTATTTTTATTGTTATTATTCTATTTTATTATCTTTTCAACTTTATTTTTTATTCTTAATAAAAATGTTTATTTCAAATTCTACGGGGTGATTATTGTATAAAAACTGTAAGACGAATAAAAATATTTGTTAATTGGACTAAGCATACTTAAGGAGGCAGCTCTAGTCTTTTTGCATAAATTTTCAAGATTTTTTTCTTGCAGTAAACTTTATTATCACACTACAATTTTTCTTATATTAAAAAAATACATATTGAAGTCTGCAAAAAAAATTTTTTTTTTTCATTTTTCATTCAATATGGCCCAGATATGGCTGCCACAACGAAGCTTGCTTTTTTTTGACTGACATCATATCTTCACACAGGAAGCTCTGAAATGAAAAATTCAAAAAGCATATTAAAGTATAAGAAAGTGGCTATAGCCCGAACTAGAATTATGAATATTCGATTACATTTGAGCACTTTTTTAAAAAAACATAACCTCAAAAAATAAGCCGAAAAATAGAAAAGCCCGCCATTTTGTTTTTATTTTACTTAAAGTTCTTGATTTTAGTACGGGCTATAGCCACTTTCTTATACTTTAATATGCTTTTTGATTTTTTCGTTTCAGAGCTTCCTGTGTCAAGATATGATGTCAGCCAAAAAAAGCAAGCTTCGTTGTGACAGCCATATCTGGTCCTTATTGGATGAAAAATGAAAAAAAAATTTTTTTTGCAGACTTCAATATATATTTTTTTAATAGCAAAAAAATTGTAGTGTGATAATAAAGTTTACTGCAAGAAAAAAATCTTGAAAATTTATGCAAAAACACTAGAGATGCCCCTTTAATAAGTCTCTTCTCCAAATCAGTTGTATTTTTAATGGAAGTTTCCATGTACATAAATTTAGTAAATAGTGAATTTGAATTTCTTTCATTATAATTATTTTTCAAAGCTCAGGGATCAACTAAAATATCATAATTTTATAATATAAAAACAAATGATAAATGCTAAATATCGCTACTTTTACTATCAGATCGTGGGCAAGGTAAGAAAAATAATAGAAGTACACAGAGTTCATATTGCTCTTATCTGTATTTATTACTTATTCTATTACCATATATCCAAGAGCATATAGACGTAGAGACGGTATACTGTGTTAAAAAGTTGAGGACAATTTTTTGACGGTTCAGAAGAGAAGCAAATGTAGTATATATCCTTTCTACTTCTCTCTGCATTATTGCGATCGGCTCTCTATTTTTGCGCGAAGTAATCAATAACAATTAATCACTGCTCTTGCGCAAAAGAGATAGAAAAAGTATAAAGTAATTCTGTATCTCTCTCGCACAGTACGAAACTGTACTCAGTCTCTCCATTTATCATGCTACCGACACGTACATACCTGTACAGACTACCTAGATTAGCTTGCACAGATATACAGGTGCGGGACAAGCAGAATGCGTTTGCAACACAATCTAACCTCGTTTCCTCGTGTTGAGTACACTAGTAATATATAACTATATATCCATAATGTAAATAATCAGGTATATAGGAGAAATAAAAATGTTTTTATATAAAATAAGTAAGTTACACTTTTTTCTATGTAATATTTGTTACTCCTAAATAAATATCAAGTACAAAATATGATATTTATGTAATATATTTTTAAATACATACACAATAAAATATTATACATTCGTATTACAGACAGCCTGTACATACCCTGATTCGCGCATGGGTACAAGCCTGATTCAGGATCTATATTGGGTGTCTGTCTCCCGCCTGAGTTTTCAGCGGTCTGTAAAAGAATTCACGAGACTCCAAAACTGCTGGTCGGAGTGATGGTTCGATACAGCACACATAGGTTCCTACGCACGCATACGTATAGACACATTGCATAAGCGCACTATCAAAAGACTACTGCCGCTGACGCTGTATGGCATAGTCTGCAGCTTTTGGATTATACCTACCATTTCCGCGCATACATCGCAATGAAGATATAAAAATTTTCAATACACGCTATTAAATTGCCTATCTTTAACGTATATCTACTATTAACAATCGGTCGATTATAATGGCTCTTTCGACAACTATTAAAACTGAACGGAAAGCACAGAGCCAAATTTACATCTCGATACACAGATATAGTAAGATGACTTCACTTTGAGCACATCACGGTGTCGCCAAGGGTATTTATTGCTGATCTTCTAGGTTGTAGTGATTTCATAAATAGATAAATTTGTTCAGTAAATTGAATAAACCACTCCCGGTCTCGGCCGATTGACACAAGCACCGCTGTAACAATTTACATTTGTTTTGTTTGCAAAAATATCGTGGACCTCCATTACTTATTAGCTTCGGTATTTGGAAGCATAGATAAAGCGATGTTAAATAAAAAAAAATTGAACAAAAAATGTTCGTAATAGAACATCAGAATAGCTTATAAACAGATCAAAATTATTTTTAAAAAATGTGCAAAAAATAATCCTCCTATATAGAACAATTATTTATTTAGTTCTTTACTTATTTATTTATTGAATAAATTCACCTATTAGACCTTTTATAAATAGTTAAAAACAGTAATATAATTCTTTACATAACAGAGTGTGTAACATTTCTGTATGCAATTGTGATTTAACCCAAGTACATAGTTGGAAAGGCTGTATATTTACGTTTATTAATGTATTTATTAATGCAATTATAATAAAATATTTTCAAATATCCATGTAATTTAAAATTAATTTAAAAACTTGCAAAATTGTATGAAATTTACTTCAATTCGGTTAATTGAATTAGTCATTTCGGGAATTCTTAATTTTTTTAAAACTTCTTTAAACGTAATTCTTGGAAAATATCGGATACGGAACCAAACATTTGTTAGGTTTGATTTACTTCTTTGCGTTCTTAATTTACTATTCGTCGTGATAAGGAAGAATTTCTCCCCTTCTCTCGCTCCTTCTCTCTCTCTCCTCTCTCTCTCTCTCTCTCTCTCTCCTCTCTCTCTCCTCTCTCTCCTCTCTCTCCTCTCTCTCTCTCTCTCTCTCTCTCTCTCTCTCTTTCTCTCTCTCTCTCTCTGTCTCTTTCATTCTTTTACTTGCACACACTGATAAACGCAGAGATATATGCTATACACACAAGTAAAGGCACGTACATACAAATATATCCACAGTCAGGGTTATAGGTTGCTACTTGGTATGCGGATCGCGCTTTTCATTACCGGAGGCTCATTTCCCGCATCTCCATTGCTGCAAACAGCCTAAATCTACTTTCTCTCTTTCTCTCCGTCATTCTCGACGCTATATCGCCTGTTTCTTTCTTATTCTCGTTTCTTCACTCATGCGTTTTTTCTATCATTTACTCGCATCGTTGCTATTTTCAACTTCTCTCCTTTCTACTTTACTCTTTGCAATCTTTGACTAGTGCACCTCTTACCTTCTTTTCTAGCCAATTATGAAAACTTCTAGGTTTTAACGAACGTATAGTTTTTACTGAACCAGTGCATATCTTTGATTATCTTCTTCAAAAATACATCAGTATACAAAAATGGATTGAACCGCATCAAATTATTTGTAGGTCATTTTTAATATTTAACAAAAGTTTGTACAAAATAACGTATAAACAAAAATTGTATCGTAAATCCTTTTAAATCAAATGACCAATATAATATAGTTATTTATAAAGAATCGTTTCAAAGAAATTATATTTGATTCATTAACAGATTGAGTTGATAGATTAAAAATAGTACGAATGAATATTTCAATAGATTATTAAAAGTGAAACGTACTAGTAAAATTTTTACAAAATTTAAATCGTAACGTTCTACCAGGGGTTCCCTTGCTGAATGTAAGTAAAATATGAAAGAAAGTTTCTGTAATACTTTTGACCAAAAATATTTTAATGATATCTTAGCTGCGTAACTAATTGATCTATATTTAATCTCGCTTATTGCCTATACTGCTTTGAAGTTTTATTTAAATATAGAATAAAGTTAATTGAGTTCGAATATACACATATATTTAATAATATACTTTAACACTATTTTAAAAATTATTTATTTTTAGCAATTGTTTCCAAAACAGAGTTATAGATTGTAGTTAAGATTTGTTATTTTCATTTATTCTGTCATTCCAAATTTAGTAAACAAAATGCTATACAAGTGTCCCAGGCTCCTTATAATAACGTAAACTTCTAATAAATTTCATATAGACATTGGATTTTTTAAATTTATAAATTTTATCTTCAACTCATTTATTATAGTCCCAGTAGTCGTAAATTCTTTTTCTCGGGTGTATGACGCATTCAAGAAGAATCCGTAAGCATGAAACAGCTGTGGAAAATGAATTATGACTTTTCATAAAGATTTCTCGCGCCTCTCGCGTCTTTCTGGAACACAACCCTCACTCTTTCGCAATACCGACTTATGATGTTGAACTGAATTCCCGAAAGCAGCGAGGAGAGCGTCACGCACAATACGTTTTCTCAGAGCCCGCGTTAATTCGATCTTAATACCGAACACTAGTCCCCCTCTCCTCCGGTCTTCATAATATGTAAAAGATAATCCTATCGACTTGATTTTACTACGAATGTTTTAGGATATTTTCCAATGTTTTCTTTCGGGTCTCCTATTTTAGTCTACTTTTTAGGTTGGGAGCGTAACTTTAGACATTCTCTTGTGCAAAAATTTATGAGTCGTTGATAACACTGAATTATAATGCCTAATGAATATAAAATAGACATTATCAATACCAAGGGCAGGCAATATCAACGAAATACAATAGTGTATTCATATCACCAAGCATTTAACAGCTGCAGAGAGACTCGCTTTGACTCTCATTAATATTTTATTATCGTAAATTTTTTTATTAGATAATTCTTTATATGGGGGATAAGAAACTAATAGTATAATTTATTTTCAAAATAGAACATTTTTAAAAATATTATTTGCATTAAAGCATGCGCATTAAATAAAACTAAATAAAACTAGTGTGAGCACTAATCGCAGGACATCTATACAAATGGCCAGTATGAATTTTTAAACAAATATATTTTGAAATATTGGCTCTAAATCGGATACAATTACTCACCCCTATCGCTGTTATTGCAGTCACCTCATTTAACTTTGTTTTAGGGATGTTTTTTTTTATAGTTAGGTTTGATCACCGAGTTGCGGTAGAGGTGCCAGTAATAGGTTTAGTTCTACCGAGCGCGAAAGACGCCTTCTTATATTGCGTCATAAAAAAGAGCAGTAAAAACTCTCGGACGCGCTTTTCCCCTTTGCCCGCGCCCCCTGCCACGCGTCGCTGCGCACGTTCCTCAATTCGTTTCGCGCGTTTTTTTCCCTGTTCACCGTTAGTTTATCGCTCGAAAGTAAAAGCCCGCGATCCACTGCCTAAAATCTTTGAACACGACATTAAAAAACACTTTAAATTAAAAAAAAACTGCCAAGAATCGATGTAAAAAACTAAATTTTAGTCGATTTCAAATTATCTGCACAATTACATTAAATTCTGTTCTTTATTCTACATGAAAGGATTGATAGTGACGTTTTACGTAATTTTGAAATAAGAAGATTTTTATACTTATTATGTATCTTACTTATTACATATTGATTTGAAGGAGTAGACTGTAATTTAAACTTTGATTAGTGAAATTTTCTTATGTACATGGATTTTTCTCGTATAGAAATATAGAAGACCGTCGTTGTTAATCTACTTTATTGAAAGAAATATATAAATGAAACAAATTATATGTACGTATAAAAAATTTATATGAGATATAAATATGCGAGCAAAGGTACGAATTTCAAATAATTTTATAAAAAACTAACGCGAAAATATTTTCAAAATGTTCTAATAAACATCTTCTATACAAGTTATGTTATAAATGTCTTCTCAGTAAAGAAAATAGTAACGTATAATAACTCACTCATGTTTGTTTTAATAAGATTTAAAAAATGTTCAAATGAATCTTCTTACATTTTTTCTTTTTTCAATTACTTTAAAAAAGACTGATAATAAAATCCTTTTTTGAAATTAAAAAAAATTATTTCCGCGATAAAATCTTCAATTACTATATTTAGAACAAAAAATATAATAAAAACAAATATAATACTTTACAATCATATAATATATCTATAAATTATTTAGTTCCTTCATTATTTTATAAGTATTTTTTTATTCGATTGATTATAAAAATAATAAAATGATTGTAATTTTGTTTAGATAAAAAATAATAATATAGTAATAATATGTTTTTGTTATAACAACCTTTATACTTCTTACATATTATATCTAAGTCTATTTGTATTGTATATGTATTTGAAAAATTACTGAAAATAAAAATATAAGCTGAAGACAACATCTAAGAAAGCGAAGAAGTCTTAATATATTGTTATTTTGGACAAGAATATTGAATATCAACGTGGAAAGAGAGAGGAGACAATATTGGAGGGAAAGAAAGCGAGCTGGGGCAGAGTAGAAAGATACTAAAACCTTAAACTATATTCATATTTTGGAGAAATATCGTCTTATTCGTTTAAGTATTAACTTCTACCGTGCGTCTCACGACACATAACGTTTTCTTTTACATACGATTCTGTCCATAAAGAGTGTTTGTTTTAAGACGCACACTATCTAAACCCACCACTGAACTCATTTTATTTCTTCTCAATTCTCCACATCTCTCTGTTTAGAGCGGTGCGCAGATACTTTATTCATTAAAGACAGATTGTGTTTAACAGAAAATGTAGACTACATCATTCCAAGTACGATCAGAGATTTCATAGCTGGCTTATAACTTTTACGATTTTTGATGACATGGAAATGAACGGTGTTTTTTATACAATACTAAGACTATTGTATAGAAAAATCGTGGCTACGATTTAATATATAATTGTAATATGTTTTTGACGGTGAAACAACAAAGTTTTTTTTAAATGAAAATATGACAGATGTTTCGGTAGGTAGGGATGGAACATTGACAAAAATAGTCGGATTATTTCTTTGAATTCATTGGATATAATTTTGGATGCATGGGACATGTTAGTACAATTAATAATAAAAATTGTAACAAAAAATTCTATCATTCTAGTCACGAATCGATAAAGACTGAACTGCGCCAAAATTATTGGATCGCAAATTTACGTACGGTATTAAAGGGGCTTTTTGCAACATACATAAAATGTAAAATACTTCGAGTTCGGCCAACAAATTCAAAAACGGCAGCTCTCCGAACATACAGGTTAGCTCACCGGAAGTTTCCCTTTGTGGCCAAATCTGGCAATACTTTTTGGCCGTGGATGTTCCGTTTTGGTCTCTACGGCTTTTCATGTGGACAGTTGTTCTGGGTCTACCCATGACTTTTTGCGCTTAGGATCGTCATAGTAGATCTACTTTTCATGACCAGTAACAATACGCCACAGAAAACTGTTCTTTTTTGCCTGACAAGCAAAGACAGTACGATGTTGTACCGATTCGATTATATCGATTGCACTTTCGGTCAAATCGTGTGGCATCTATTTTCCTTTTTTATGAATCTTTCCTATCACATGTGAACATTTTCCAACTGCTCTGTTATTGACTCTTAACTTATTAGCGAATTCTTTCTACGTTTGAGCTGAATTTTCGTCCGATAATGCTTTTAATTGATTATCTTCAAACTTTTTCGGGCATCCAAAACGTTCTTGGTCATTAATACTAGTATCTCGACTTCTAAACCACTGAAACCGCTCTTTATATGTTGCAAGCGATGGAGCTTGTTCGCCATAACATTCTTGAAACAATCGATAAGTTTCTGCTTCACTTTTTTTCAAATCAAAATAGTGCAAAAGAACATGTCGAAAAAACGATTTATCACGATTCATTTTTCACGGGTCAAAAAATTATAATGTTGACACAAATAATGGTGCCTGTTAACTGAATTTTATTGGTAAATGGCAAAACTAAAAAATAAGTACTAGATACGACACATCTGACTTTTCGTACTACTTATATCATCATCTAAACGTAAAGGTCGGAAACTAAGTTTGCCTGCTAATATAATATACTAATACTAATAAAACAGGATTATAATGTAAAAAAATAATTCATGAAAGATGGGTACAGGTTACTCTTATGTTATTTGGGACTCTGAACTTAATTCTATTCAACATGTTTCTCCAATATATCAGAAGTTTTCTTTCTGCATTTGTAAAAATTCGAAATTGATGATCCTGTGTAATTGAAAATTATTAATTGTAATGTTTTCAATAAATTAATACATAAATTCGAAACTCAATATTTATATTGGCAAATAATGAAAAAAAATAATTCTTGACAATTTGCAGTCGTTAGGCAGCTAATTTTTATTTTCTATCCTATCGATACCTAGCTTATTATCCACCAAACGCTGAAATTGGATCAGCGTGATTTGGTTCAAAAAGGTTATTGTCTACAACACCAAATTCGAAAACTAGTATCTCTTCGGTAAAGATAAAACCGAGACTCATCTGTAAAAATATAGATATTTACTCTTTAGGTACCGATATCGATAATATTATAATATTGTACTAGTTCCTTGGCGAATTACTTCTAAATTATGTACTCTAGCTTCAATTCATGATATCAAATTTCTTTGTGAAGGCATCTTCTTATCGTCTGAGTGCCAATATGTCTGCATAGTAAAACATTATTTCCAATTTGTCGCGAAACCTTCCTTAGATTGTGCATGTTTTCATTTATAATTTTGTGATCCTTACAATTCGGAGTAATCCTAAATCGAACTTGATTAAGCCTCCGGTGATCAAAACCTGTTTCCTTACATCGACTAAAACCGCGTAACACTATTAAGTGATGAATCCCCATTTTTCTGGATATATCATTTTGAATCAGTCTCTCTTCTAGTAGGGCAACAATTTGATGAGATTAAATTTGAGTGGACCGACAGTTTTCGATTAATAATATGTTACTATAATTTTGAATTTCTATGAATGCTGTATAGTAATATTATGTTGGACAATCTTTTGCATTATTTTACAAAAACAGTGGAGGTTCAATGTTACATGTCAACACACTTTCAAATTATATTTGTAGTTTTCTGAAAAAAAATTGTTGACAACCGGCGAAGAGAGAGAGAGAGAGAGAGAGAGAGAGAGAGGGTGGGGGCAGCAGATAGCATTTGGATCAGATACCGATGGTAACACCCAGGAAAGAATAGGTGCGGTGGAAAGAGGAGAGCAGACAATTCGACCAATTAGGCTTCAGATAATAAATAACAAATTTTTGTAAGAAGCGAGTGTGCAGCAATCTATAGATTGTATATTGTTATTTAACAACTTCTTATATTAAATTTCTGATGCAAATTGCTTCTATTTTTAAAAAATAAAGCACAATTTATATATTAATAAAAATTATTTCCTCTTCATTCGAACTTTCAGACATGAACCTTCCTGTAGTAGTGTTCCGGATTCACCTGAATATTATATTTTATTCGACGTCTGCATTGCATAAGATTAGTAGATTTGTGCTTATCTGCCATCAGGTAGTGACAAGAAAATTTTAGGTTGCATGTATGTAAATCTAGAGTTTTATTACTGAATATATAAATAAAAGCCTGGCATCTTCAGTTCCATAATTCAGTTTTGAGTAAAATTTTTTTTGGTCAATCTTTTTTACGAGGTCTTTATTGAACAATTTAGATGATTTAGATAATTTAGATAATTCTAATTTATCAATTGTTCTCAAGCAAATGAATTATCATCAGACTATGTTCTTTGCATTGCTTGACTAGTCAGCGCGTTGGTATTTGAAAGATGTTCGAAGTCTGAGAGATAAAGAGAATTGAAAAAAATGGAACGTATACTACTTTATGTTAAAGTTAAATGATATAACTAAAACTTTTTACATTTATCATTCACATTTATATTAAAACAAGTACTGGATGTTTATTTACAATTTAAAATAAATTAAATAATATAAATTAATATTTATATTTTATAACGATTCTTACAATTTAAATGTTTCATTTTTAAGAAATTAAAAAAAGTTCTTTTTATTAAGTAATAATAACATTATCATTTATGAAGCCTAATAAAGTCAAATAAATATTGCGAAATATAAATAAATATCTGATTATATACGTGAAATATCATACAATTTTAATTGATAACGATGCATAAAAGAAAAAACTTTCTTTAAGTATAAGTTCAACGTAAAATATAGTTACGCTGCATTTTCCCAATATCTCTATTCTCCAGGTTTCTTACATCTTTCAAAAATAAGCCCGCTGCTTAGTTAATCAGGATGAATTCTTAGCACATTCGACTCTGATTATGAGTAAAATTTAATTTTTATGCCAGCTTCTTTAGAAAATTCTTGGTACTTATATTTTATCCTCTTTTTCTTTTACTAATTCTTTTATTAATAAGAACACACTAAAACAAGCATGAATTAATAATTAAAAAGTATACTCAGACTGAAAATATTAGTGTACAATATTTTGAGTGGTTGTGTTGAGAGCCAAAATTCTCAAGAAGTTCTCTCAACTCTGACTTGTTCTTAACGAACTCTCCTTAACTCTCTTGGCTCTCTTAGTAACTCTCTACTGAAATCCAAAGAAATCATCTTTCAAATTGCATAGTGATAAGAATAAGAGCCGAAAGGAACCAGCGAGAGCTCAAGTGAGAGCCAAAGAGAACCGAAGAGACCTACAGAGAACGATAAAATATCCCATCTTATTATATATATTTTTAGAAAATTTTTAGGTATTACCAATATTATTTTCGTACCTTGTAAAAAATATAATATTATTTCGTATATTTTCTTCTGTTCTCTTTTTTATATTTTATTATTTGGCTCTCGTTTAAGCTCTCAGTTGTTCTTTTTAGCAGTAACCGTTTGTCTTTGGTTCTTCCTTGAGATTTCACTAGCTCTATGATGTTGAAACTAGTTCACTTATTCTCTTTAAGAGTGAATAGCTCTTCGTCAAAACTCCTAGGGACGCGCATGTATTTCAAATAAATAATATTATTTGAATGTGTTGTCAGTGCATAATCCATAAGCATTATGAAATTGCGAAGGACTTGTAACTTGGTAATTCGAGTTCATATCCCGGTCTCTGCCGATTGACACAAGCACCGCTGTAATAATTTACATGTGCCTTGCTTACAAACACATCCCAGACCTCCATCACTGATTCGCACCGGCTTTGGAAGCATAAATAGAACGACGTTAAATAACATAAAAAAAAAGAAAAAATTATGAAATTCTGCTGATCCTACAGAATTTGTTCCACATCGGAATTATTTTAAAATAGGAACTTCTATTATTTTATTAAGAAAACTTAATCTTTCTAATTTATACGATGGTACCAGATTAAAATTTAAAGTCACAACATTAAATCTTAGAATGCATAGGAATTGATTTACTATGAGTCGGTTTTTCACATAGACAATTATATTTAAAACTTTGAAGGATTGAGAAATCAGAAAATCAATTAATTTTATTATTAGCAAATAAAAATAAAACAACAAAAGTTATTTACTGAGAAATATTATAAATTCATTTATATTCATTAATATTACATTGGAACAGATCTTTTTTATATTTTCCATCAATTTACAATGTATTACTTTTTCTAAATTAATTTACTATATATAAAGTAATCGGTTACATAATTATTTCAAGAGGATTCGCGACGGTGGTGTTAGCAATTAATAAAGGTTGAAAAGTCAAAGTGTTTTCTAATGTCTAAACGATTGTCATTTAAATAATTTTATACCTTGTTTCGTACAAGCATACTCAGATTCGCTTTTTGATGGTAAATCTATATATTTTTCTTTATTTTTTATCAAGAGATATATAATATTGTAAACAGGAATGTACTCAATATCAAAACTATACAGGTTTTAAATTAAACTTAAAATTTTTTTCGCTATTCAATGATTAGATAAAATTTAATTTATATTATCACAGGACAAAATTATCTATAGAAATATAGATTTACATATAGAGTATTTTTTATATAAATATTATTCAATTGTTTGATAAATCGGTTACATTACTATCTCGCACAGAGCCGAGACAGGGGATGTTATTACAATATGAAATGCAATGTGCGAAAGTAAATTATTTATTGTTTCTTTAATCAATCATATATTTTGTTAATCTAAAAAATACTATTTAATTACAAGGTGGGAGTTTCCATTAGCCTAGAATAACATCGAAATTTACTAACTAAAACAATTTTTAATTACAAATATTTTATCCACATCAGGAATATACTGACATAAATGTACCGTCAGAATATACTTAATAATAACGACATTTTAGTAAAAATTGTTCATAAAGGAACAGAAGATAATAAATATAATTGACGATTTTGAATTATTTAAATGAAAGAATAAGGAAGAATGAACAATAAAAAATAAATACCTTAAATAGATTTTTATTGAAAGAACTATTATTTCTTATATACAGTAATGAGTTCACAATTTACTTATTATTCATTTGTTTTTGTATGATATGTATATTGAGGTAATCCTGGTGTACAATTTGTGCAAATACACAATTTCTGAGCACAGTCTGAGCAGTAACCTTTACTGTCAACAAATTCAGAACGACATACTCTGTTGCATTCTTTCTTGGTTTTATGGGTACATGCATCGTTAAAGTTTTTCGGGTAACATTCCGCACTTTCTGTTCTATCAATGAGTACAATCAAAAAGCAGAATGCAAATAAGAAAATAACTAGCCGCATTTTAAGCTTAGTAGTGCAGTGATTCTGAATATCTGAAAATTATTTTGATAATCAAGCTAGAGTATTTTGAAAAATTTATAGAAAAAATTTTAAAGTATGATATACTTACAATATTAGATAGAAGAATCTTGGCGAAGATACTAAAATTTATTATTTTTCATCAGAGTATTTATACTGCGTTATTGTTTACTGAACTACTTATTTTTGCTATCACAGTAAAAAACAATTCCTATAATCTGGTTTAAAATTTCTGAGAATCATCATAAGCTTATAAGAAATTTACATTATGCTTAATTATCTTTGAAAATACTAAAAAGCAAAGCACATATGACGTCCGGTTCAATAATTAATTTTTTTGAATATAATACCAATTTATTGCATTATCTGCGCCGAATAAGAACTGTTTATCTGTAATTTTAGAAATAGTCTTAGTTTAAGTGGAATTAACATTGATATCCTCGTATTATGAAATTCTAACTTTCACGTTAATTTAAAGAAACTTCGAAAGTTTATTTATTTTTCATTAAAAATATTAATGGACGTTGCCTAAGTACATTGAGCATGTTGCCTCCGAAACTATGCGCTTATCTGATTGACCTTTAGCCTTCTGCAAAGAAGTTTCACGTGTTCTGCATAGTTACATTACATTACCCCCTTTGAAGCTGGTTCTTAAATTGTAATATATTAATTCGGAAGTAGATTATTAAGTTTGAGTTGATTCTCACGAGACTTTAAATGAAACGCAATTTTTTAGGTTGTAAAGCAAAAATAAAAAAAGAGAGATTTTGAAATGCTTAAATTTAAGAAAAGATCTACATTGCGAAGCGACTATAAAGATATAAGTCGATGAAAAAGGCGCCTAAAAATCGCGAGCAGACTCTAGCTATAGGCCGAAGTACGTGTACAAATAAGGTATACACATTGAACCGTGCCGTGACGGGAAAACACTGAAGATTTCCCGGTAAAATAGCTTGTATACGGTTTCACAAATAGGTGGCCGAATACTTACTATTGAGAAAATCTTGAGGTTTTCAAAAGAGGTTAAATGGTTATGCTTCCTAAAAGCATTGATCCGTGCTGTGATGGGAAATTCGGATATTTTCCTTGAAAGAAAGCCTTTCTACAGATTTATATTGAAATAGGTCGTCTTCTGGCTCTCGGTAAATATCGAGAATTTCAAAAGTCGGGGGACGTATATGGTTGGCACCTCGGGCTCTCCGTCCGTCCGAAGTGTTTCGGCTGCGATTGACGGGAGCACGGCTTATCGCTTGAAGTTGGACTCCTTTTCGAGTGGAGCGAAGATTCTATAAATTAGCGCCGCAAGAGCGTTGAGTTATTTAATTGCTTTTGTCATCTTTGCTACGGTACCCATCGTTTTGTATTTACTATTTTGATATATTAAACTTATTTTATTGAAATATCTGTTGTTGTTTTGCACACATTTTAAAAAATTCCAGCATTTTTTATTTTCAATAGGCTCCCCACCATCAATTTACGGGAAAGTTTAACCCCCTATGAAAGGACACTAATAAGAAGACATTCAACCCACCGGAGAACTAATTTTCACCTGAGCATCAAAAGTCAGTTTAAAATGATAAAATAATGAATATGTATTTGTTTTACTTCAATGGGCCTTCCATAATATTCTTTTTGTGCAAAACCTGCATTAAAAAGCATTTTTCTATTATAATCACTACATAAATACATTTTGTCATTGATTTTCAATATTAAAATATCTTCGATTTTTTTAATTTGTATTATATTTATTAACTATATTCTCATTAGTATAATGATATAGTACAGCAATTTTTGCTTTAATTTATTGAATTTTTTATTTCTCTCGCTCAAAATAATCAATTTTAATTTTTTCCTTTTTCTTTCTTATATCAAACATGAATATTAATATATTTAATATATTATAAGCATATGTACTTGAACTAAAAGAGCTAGTTTTATATTTATATAATGTGAATAGATTACTCTATTAATGATATTTAATAAATGATTGTAAATTTATTGTTACCTTTAACTTATACATTTATTTTAATCTAATTAAAATTTATTATTCTAATAAATCCGACGGATCTTAATGAAATCTATGTTAAAATTAAGATGTACAAATAATTATAAAATAAATACTCCATGGTCTGTGAAAGCGTATTCAAAATAATAAAAATAATTTGCTGGAAATATTAAAATTAAATTTTATATAATTAAAAATTATTTTTTAATAAATAGGTTTAGAAAATGTATAAAAATTTTTTTAGTATTATATTTTCAATATTATTATGATTTCTTATTAAAAAATTATTTGAACAATTGCATTGCTCCAAGGACCATATTAACCTATATAATAAGATAACTGAATTTTACACTGACACTGCTCTGCCAAAATAATATGCCAATAATATGACAATACCTCCCATGTGCAATTTAAAATATTCAAATGTTCTCTAAAGAAGTGATACAGATTCAACAGTAATTTATAATTTTTTTATTACTTATATTGTGCTTTTTTTTAAATAATTTATTTTTATTTTAAAGTTTTATCTATTTATTCTATATTTATCATTTATATTTGTCATAAGAATTTATGAGATATTTTACATTAAAATTTTTTATTACTATCAATGAAAAAATATACGTGTATAGTGATTATAGTAGGAAAATATTTTTTAATACATGTTTTGCATAAAAGTAATAGTGTAAAAGGCCCATTGAAGTAAAAAAAGAATACGTATTCATTTTTTTATTATTTTAAATTGATTTTTATTGTGAGGTGAAAATTGATTTTCCGATGCGGTGAAGATCTCCTTGTAAGTCTTTAGAAATTGACTGCGTGAGCCTGCGAAACCTTTTTGTTCTATTTTCGTTCATGCCAATTTCGTTTATATTTAATTTGATATTATATTAAATCTTTTTAAATATGATTTTTTGATCCTTTAATTTCTCTTTAAATATCCCAGCATATTGATAGTTGTTTACGGGTAATTTTGAAAAAAATTAAACTATTTTACGGTTACACTTGCTGAAGTCATTTTAGAATTGTTAACTATGGTCTGCTATAGAAAGAGAAGAAAATAATTTTTTAACTGTTTACCTTTAATTTTTTTATTTTAAATAAATTAAAGGAGAATTTTTTGGATAGAGTTTACTTTGATCGAATTGAGGTGGCATTTAAGCGACTTTAACAAACTCAAGGACAATCTCGCCATATAATAAAATGACATGAATTCGTAAAAATTTAAATGATTAATTATATAAGTAATTTATAATTATCTCTTTAATATGAATCCCTTTTTCGAATATAATTATATCTTTTTTTACCGAGATAAGAAAAGTAGTTCAGTAAGTGATAACGGAGTATAAAATCTGTTACGAAGAATTCAATTTAACTATTCATCGATATTCTTCTGCCTAAAATTGTAAGTATATTATATTTAAAATTTTTATCTATAAATTTTTGAAAATATTCATACTCGATTATCAAAATAATTTTCAGATATTCAGAATCACTGCACTACTAAGCTTAAAATGCGGCTAGTTATTTTCTTATTTGCATTCTGCTTTTTGATTTTACTCATTGACAGAACAGAAAGTGCAGAATGTTACTCGAAAACCTTTAACGATCCATGTACCCATAAAACCGTGTCAAAGTGTAAACAATCATGTCGTGTAGAACATCCTGACAGTGGTGGTCGCTGTTCCAAAGACGGTAACAAGTTGTGTATATGTACAAATTGTGTGCCAGGATCCAATGATTATTCCGATCATAGATATTGATAATAAGTAAATTTGTAATTTATTATTGTATATAATAAATAGTGGTGCCTTGAACAAAAAGCTAACTAATGTATTTATTAAATTATTCGTTATTTTTTATTCTCTGTTTTAAATAATCCAAAACTCTGAATGATATTTTTCAAATCCTATTTCCTTTATCAACTATAAAAAATATAAACACAATTGATCGGGAGCCTCATCCCGAACAAACAATACATATTCATTTCAATCGTGATGATATCTTCATTTGAGAAAGTAACACTATTAATTCCAGTGAAAAAATGGGCTTTTTAGACCTGTTTTTAATGACATTAGGTTTACTGCATGAAACTACCCGTGAAAGTCGTCGACAGTCACCTGGACTTCGAGTTCTACCGTCCGAATATCAAACCACCCGTGCAAGTCACCGACGAACACCTGAAACTCGTATTCTATCGTTCCAAACACGAAACTCCCTGTAGAAGTTGTCCCACTTGATTCAGTTGGTTATTGCCGGCAATTACAAAATTTTATCATTTTTAAGTACACAAGTTAACATCAAAATCGACACATGTGTTTAACATCAAAGCGAAGTAACTTCAATTCATTAATAATAAGAATTATAATCCAGCAGGTTTCCCCTTCGTTTGAATCCCCTCATACGTAGGGATTGAAGGTAACAAAAAGGCAGATTATCTATCTAAATCAGCTTGTTTTAATAACAATATAGATTCTGCTCATATTCCGTTTACAGATTTTCAAGAAACTGTAAAAAAAATTTTCTTAAAAACACAAATATGGTATTTTTTGAATAAGGGATCTCAAAAAGTAAAATATATTTTGAAAACTTTTAAAAAATCTGGTCTAAACCTTGGTTGTATAATCTAAAAGCAAGCGCTACATTTATAATGTTTATTATATATATAGTTAATCATTATAGTTGACATCTTTATACCGCAGTAATGTTGTCAGCTATCCGAATTGTGAATGCGACGCAGGAAAACAAGACTTAGATTATATTATTTAGACTTATTCTATATACCAGATAGAATACAATATTTTTAGGAAAATGATATCACTTAAAAATCGTAGTCCCTATCAATATAGCTAACTTTTTTCAATTCCGAATATTATTGCTTGTGACAAAATAATAAATTAATAAATATTTTTATACAGTCCTTATAATATAATATATTAACTATAATAATAACAGTCAAATTATCCTTGTTTATTATCACCGAGAAGTTAATAACGTTTTTAAACCATTGTAATTTAAGCCTATAACTATCAAATCATTATCTGTATAATTCAAACTAAAATATATTTACGATAATATTCAGCTAAACTAATTGTTGATTATTAAAAATACGTATTATGTATAATATAATATATGTATTAAATATATAAAATCTCGACAAGAGATTTCATAACTTTCAATAAAAAATCTTCTAATATATATATATATATATTTTCGTATTTACACTTATAGTTTTTATAAAGATATTGTCTATACCAAATACGTATTAATATTCGACATAGAAGGTCAAGTGATTTGTGTAATACAAGAGAAAAATTCATTCGCTACAAAATTGATTTAAAATGTATTATATATGATATAATCTTTATTATGTGCGACAAATGAATATGATTTATTCAATTTGGTACCATTATAGTAGATCTTACAACTTTTTAGATTAAACATATGATAACAATTTAGATTCCAAGTTTTAAAATATCTAAAAATAAATAGCTAATTTATTAAATTATTTCAAGTAATTCCAATTTAACAAAATTATCATATATTAGCAGGTAAACTTAATTTCCGACCTTTACGTTTAGATGGCGATTTACGTAGTACGAAAAGTCAAATGTGTCGGATCTAGTACTAATTTTTTAGTTTTGACATTTATTAAGAAAATTCAGTTAACAGGCGCCATTTGTGTAAACATTATAATTTTCTGACCCGTGAAAAATGAATCGTAATAAATCGTTTTTTCGACATGTTCTTTTGCATTATTTTGATTTGAAAAAAAGTGAAGCAGAAACTTATCGATTGTTTCAAGAATGTTATGGCGAACAAGTTCCATCGCTTGCAACATATAAAGAGCGGTTTCAGCGATTTAGAAGTGAAGATACTGATGTTAATGACAAAGAACGTTTGGGATAACCGAAAACGTTTGAAGATAGTCAATTGCAAGCATTATTGGACGAAAACTCAGCTCAAACGCAGAAATAGCTCGCTAATAAGTTAGAGCATTTGAAAACTATTCACATGCGATGGGAATGATTCATAAAGAAGGAAAATCGATGCAGGTGGATATTTAAAAAAGAGAATTTATGAGCATAAATATAGTTTACGTAGCTCACATATTACTTCCGATTTAAAAGACCATTGTTTAAAGTATTTACATTCTTTTGATTTTGTGAATATGGATATTTTGGAACATGGTATTAATAATAAGTATAAACGGGAGAGTCTTGAAACTATTCACATTTCCAGGAATCGAAATAATGTGAATTTAATGTTAGAATCTGGTAGATTAGACAGTGTTTATCATTTCTTATTAAATTCATTGGTTTTGGACAATTTGTGTAGAGAGGTTAGCTATATTGATAGGGACTACGATTTTTAAGTGATATCATTTTCCTAAAAGTAAACGGAATATGAGCAGAATCTATATTGTTATTAAAACAAGCTGATTTAGATAGATAATCTGCCTTTTTGTTACCTTCAATCCCTACGTATGAGGGGATTCAAACGAAGGGGAAACCTGCTGGATTATAATTCTTATTATTAATGAATTGAAGTTACTTCGCTTTGATGTTAAACACATGTGTCGATTTTGATGTTAACTTGTGTACTTAAAAATGATAAAATTTTGTAATTGCCGGCAATAACCAACTGAATCAAGTGGGACAACTTCTACAGGGAGTTTCGTGTTTGGAACGATAGAATACGAGTTTCAGGTGTTCGTCGGTGACTTGCACGGGTGGTTTGATATTCGGACGGTAGAACTCGAAGTCCAGGTGACTGTCGACGACTTTCACGGGTAGTTTCATGCAGTAAACCTAATGTCATTAAAAACAGGTCTAAAAAGCCCATTTTTTCACTGGAATTAATAGTGTTACTTTCTCAAATGAAGATATCATCACGATTGAAATGAATATGTATTGTTTGTTCGGGATGAGGCTCCCGATCAATTGTGTTTATATTTTTTATAGTTGATAAAGGAAATAGGATTTGAAAAATATCATTCAGAGTTTTGGATTATTTAAAACAGAGAATAAAAAATAACGAATAATTTAATAAATACATTAGTTAGCTTTTTGTTCAAGGCACCACTATTTATTATATACAATAATAAATTACAAATTTACTTATTATCAATATCTATGATCGGAATAATCATTGGATCCTGGCACACAATTTGTACATATACACAACTTGTTACCGTCTTTGGAACAGCGACCACCACTGTCAGGATGTTCTACACGACATGATTGTTTACACTTTGACACGGTTTTATGGGTACATGGATCGTTAAAGGTTTTCGAGTAACATTCTGCACTTTCTGTTCTGTCAATGAGTAAAATCAAAAAGCAGAATGCAAATAAGAAAATAACTAGCCGCATTTTAAGCTTAGTAGTGCAGTGATTCTGAATATCTGAAAATTATTTTGATAATCGAGTATGAATATTTTCAAAAATTTATAGATAAAAATTTTAAATATAATATACTTACAATTTTAGGCAGAAGAATATCGATGAATAGTTAAATTGAATTCTTCGTAACAGATTTTATACTCCGTTATCACTTACTGAACTACTTTTCTTATCTCGGTAAAAAAAGATATAATTATATTCGAAAAAGGGATTCATATTAAAGAGATAATTATAAATTACTTATATAATTAATCATTTAAATTTTTACGAATTCATGTCATTTTATTATATGGCGAGATTGTCCTTGAGTTTGTTAAAGTCGCTTAAATGCCACCTCAATTCGATCAAAGTAAACTCTATCCAAAAAATTCTCCTTTAATTTATTTAAAATAAAAAAATTAAAGGTAAACAGTTAAAAAATTATTTTCTTCTCTTTCTATAGCAGACCATAGTTAACAATTCTAAAATGACTTCAGCAAGTGTAACCGTAAAATAGTTTAATTTTTTTCAAAATTACCCGTAAACAACTATCAATATGCTGGGATATTTAAAGAGAAATTAAAGGATCAAAAAATCATATTTAAAAAGATTTAATATAATATCAAATTAAATATAAACGAAATTGGCATGAACGAAAATAGAACAAAAAGGTTTCGCAGGCTCACGCAGTCAATTTCTAAAGACTTACAAGGAGATCTTCACCGCATCGGAAAATCAATTTTCACCTCACAATAAAAATCAATTTAAAATAATAAAAAAATGAATACGTATTCTTTTTTTACTTCAATGGGCCTTTTACACTATTACTTTTATGCAAAACATGTATTAAAAAATATTTTCCTACTATAATCACTATACACGTATATTTTTTCATTGATAGTAATAAAAAATTTTAATGTAAAATATCTCATAAATTCTTATGACAAATATAAATGATAAATATAGAATAAATAGATAAAACTTTAAAATAAAAATAAATTATTTAAAAAAAAGCACAATATAAGTAATAAAAAAATTATAAATTACTGTTGAATCTGTATCACTTCTTTAGAGAACATTTGAATATTTTAAATTGCACATGGGAGGTATTGTCATATTATTGGCATATTATTTTGGCAGAGCAGTGTCAGTGTAAAATTCAGTTATCTTATTATATAGGTTAATATGGTCCTTGGAGCAATGCAATTGTTCAAATAATTTTTTAATAAGAAATCATAATAATATTGAAAATATAATACTAAAAAAATTTTTATACATTTTCTAAACCTATTTATTAAAAAATAATTTTTAATTATATAAAATTTAATTTTAATATTTCCAGCAAATTATTTTTATTATTTTGAATACGCTTTCACAGACCATGGAGTATTTATTTTATAATTATTTGTACATCTTAATTTTAACATAGATTTCATTAAGATCCGTCGGATTTATTAGAATAATAAATTTTAATTAGATTAAAATAAATGTATAAGTTAAAGGTAACAATAAATTTACAATCATTTATTAAATATCATTAATAGAGTAATCTATTCACATTATATAAATATAAAACTAGCTCTTTTAGTTCAAGTACATATGCTTATAATATATTAAATATATTAATATTCATGTTTGATATAAGAAAGAAAAAGGAAAAAATTAAAATTGATTATTTTGAGCGAGAGAAATAAAAAATTCAATAAATTAAAGCAAAAATTGCTGTACTATATCATTATACTAATGAGAATATAGTTAATAAATATAATACAAATTAAAAAAATCGAAGATATTTTAATATTGAAAATCAATGACAAAATGTATTTATGTAGTGATTATAATAGAAAAATGCTTTTTAATGCAGGTTTTGCACAAAAAGAATATTATGGAAGGCCCATTGAAGTAAAACAAATACATATTCATTATTTTATCATTTTAAACTGACTTTTGATGCTCAGGTGAAAATTAGTTCTCCGGTGGGTTGAATGTCTTCTTATTAGTGTCCTTTCATAGGGGGTTAAACTTTCCCGTAAATTGATGGTGGGGAGCCTATTGAAAATAAAAAATGCTGGAATTTTTTAAAATGTGTGCAAAACAACAACAGATATTTCAATAAAATAAGTTTAATATATCAAAATAGTAAATACAAAACGATGGGTACCGTAGCAAAGATGACAAAAGCAATTAAATAACTCAACGCTCTTAGATCCAAGACGAACATTAAATTCTTTTAGTTTATTTTCAATTATATCGTTTGGTATTTCAGGGTATACATTTGACAGTGTTATTTTTTTGCACGAGACGATAGAGAAGTAATATCTATATAATTTTCGTCTAATTTTATAACTTTATGATTTTCAATTAGATTATCTGTAATGTCTTTTGACGCTAGATACATCCATATACGACTAGATGCAATTCTAGAAATGAATCTGATATTCGCTGGTTTAGTTAATTATATTATTTCATTTACACATTGCTTAATCGAGTATCCTTCTAGTGCTTGCATTACTATTGCCTGGTCTCGTTTCGGAAAGGTGACTTTGCGTTGCTTTTGCGTAATTCATTTTTTCCTGGTTGATTCTTTTGTAGTCCGAAGAACTGTTCCCTTGTAGATTTGGAGGCTGCCTTCCTCTATAAGAGGAGGGGCTCATTTCCCTCATTTAACTCACTTGATAGCTTTTAAACTTTTTCCAACATTGATTTTGAATTTGCCGAATTTATATAAACATACTCACTCGTAGGCCGGAGTGTTTACTAATACGTTCGAACGCTTAGACGGTTTGGACAAGACTGCTCTCTGTGTTATTTTTTCAATAAGTGCAGAAAATTTAGAACTAGACTTGGTTGTTTATAAATCGTTCAGAAAATATTACTGTCTTCTGTTTTAGATGTATAGCATAACAAACTTACTAAGTAAAAAACTCTAAACAGAAGTTTTAATTATATCATTGACTAAATGATATATAAGAAAAAAAAGAAATTATTTTTATTTTTAAGTATATGAACTTTGTTCCATTATGATTTTGTTATTATACAGTGGGGTTTTTTTTTATTATGAAATACCAAAGTGTACTTAAAGTAATGTACGTGCACACGATGTAGTTTCATATGGACTTCGACGGTTTTATGGATATTATACAATTTCATGTAATAAATTCTGTATATAGTAGATTTTAGGTCGAGCGAACGTAGAAGCAAATCAAGTTGTGTTGATTAACAATTATTTATTAATTACAGTAATGAAGTACTCTAATAAATACTAAATGATAGTAAATAAACTTCTTATAGATCATGTTATTTACTATGGTAGCGCATAGATTCGTAAATATCATTAAGAACGTATTTATAAGATTTAATCCTGATAAAGATTACTGCCAGATTATCATTTTGAAAACTCCCAGCAGAAAACTTATGTTATGAAATGAAAAATTAAAATAATGATGCATTTTGCTGAACAACCATGGAAATACATAGAATGTTTTTTATAATAAGTCCTCATTAATTTTTCTTTTTCACCCTCTATTATATTTTTAGTAGATAGCGATACAAAAAATAAAGCTTTTTGCGTTAACAATTTTGGGACGACCAACCATTACTGAAAACGTATTAGGTAACAACTACACAGAAAACAAGAGTAGATAACTCCGTAGATTCCTTATGTATGAAATTATTTAGTAAAACTATTGCGTTAGTTAGCTTGTAAGTTAATTAAATTTAAGGTTTACCACATGTACAATGTATATGAAATTAAGTCATATTGGCGTCGTGGGGGTCGTACGTGATGCAGACTAACGGTCGTCGTCTGCCATCATGCACACCCCTCCTTCCTTTGAAAAAAACTGCAACGCCGGCTCTCTCTCATTCGATTGCTGGTGACAGATAGAAGTAGTGAAAGAGAAAAAAGGGTGTCCAAGGCATCAGAAAAATAAGTCAATAATTTAATTGTACTTATGTCGACTGCCCATATGCAAATTAATAAATATTTTTTTATTGGTCTTACAGTCCAATCAAAACGTTTCGAGCTCGCTACGGCTTCTCATCAGGGACTAAGCTAAATCTTATATTCTAATCTATATATACCCATCCCCACCACCAAATTTAGTAAATTAAATATAAATTCCCTCTCTACACAAATTGTCCAAAACCAATCAATTTAATAAGGAATGATAAACACTGTCTAATCTACCAGATTCTAACATTAAATTCACATTATTTCGATTCCTGGAAATGTGAATACTTTCAAGACTCTCCCGTTTATACTTATTATTAATACCATGTTCCAAAATATCCACATTCACAAAATCAAAAGAATGTAAAAACTTTAAACAATGGTCTTTTAAACCGGAAGTAATATGTGAGCTACGTAAACTATATTTATGCTCATAAATTCTCTTTTTTAAATATCTACCTGTTTGTCCAATATAGTATTTATTACAATCCATGCAATTAATCTTGTAAACAACTCCTGATTTTAAGCATAAATCATCCTTATCTTTGCAATTATTAAACAATCTACTCAAATTATTGCTATTTTTAAAGAAAATGTGAATGTTATATTTCCGAAAATTTCTTTTAATTCTTTCAGATAATCCTCTAGCATATGGTAAGACAATAATTTTGGCTCTGTTAACATCAACTCTTGCATTATGTCTATTTTCGGTATTATAAATGTCAAACAATCGCTCAGCAATTAATTAATTAAAATTAATTAATGAAAACAATTAATTAATCTATTAATAACTTGAATTGGATAACCATTATTAATGAAAGTTTCTCTTACTATCTGTAAATTATTTTGTCTAAAATCTTTATGTGACAATTTTATTGCTCTGTCAATGACTAATTTAAAACTGACCCTTTAAAGCTCCAATTTTGTTTTCGAATTGGTGGTGTGAATTAAAATCTAAAAACCTACCTGACCAAGTAGGCTTTCTGTACCATTTAAGTTTCACCTTATTATTACTACATCTAATGACATTAATGTCCAGAAAACGTAACTGATTATTAACCTTAACCTCCCTTGTAAATTTAATTCTGTCATGCACAGAATTAAAAACGTCCACCATTTCATCCACAAAAACTTCCGGAACAATTTATTTATTTTTATTTTTATTTTATTTTTAGATTGAATTGATTGGACTGTAAGACCAATAAAAAACATTTATTAATTTTTATATATATATAGTTTACCTTCTTACAAAATCCACTTCAACAAGAAAAAGAAATAGAAGCCGAACCCACTATAATACAAGATTTCAATATACCTTATGAAGCTGCTCAGAAACATTTTGCAAGTAAAATAATGGAAGACTGGAACAAGGAATTAAGAGATTCGCGACCAACCCTAACATGATTGATCAGAAAAGACATATATGGGAAAAATCCAGCAGAAGAATTAAGCAGACAAGAAGAAATAATTATTACTAGATTAAGAATTGGACATACTAAAATAACGCATCAGTATATAATGGAAAAAACCAACTCTCCAATATGTGATAAGTGTGAACAAAACCAAACGGTTAAGCATATACTCATAGAATGCAAACAATATCAAGAGCTTAGAAATAAATACAAATTGCCCACGACAATAGAATCGAAATTAAATAGAAATTAAACACCACAAAAGAAATAGCAAACGTCCTTCTGTTCATTAAAAATACAGATATAAAAGATAATATATGAAGAAAATCCCGAGAATGAATACAAATGAAGAAAAATGACAATAGAAAAAACAATACTGTAATATTAAATTCAATCTAGAAACATAATAAATCTAAGAACAAACTGTATACAAAAGAAATGTACAACAACATTGTAAACAATACTTAAGTATGTTTTAAATATATAAGTTTTAAATATATACAATATGTAAATATCTTATGTGGTCGCTAATGACACCAGTCGATGCGACATTAAATAAATACATTAAAAAAATAATTATATAAATAATAATAATAAAAAAAATTTTTTCATGTAAATGATAAAGACAATAAAGAAAAAAGTTTATAGTTCATTGGAATATTCCTAACTCAATTAGTGTTGTACAATTTTTCTTAGTATTTTTCATTATCAATTCTCAACGTTAACGTTTTTCTTAATCGGTACGTGGCACATGATTTCATCTCTTCTTTTGTATAGTGTCAATCCAACTAATTAATCCTAATTTTTTCTTTTCTCAATTTCCGTTCGCGGCATTTGCGCTCCGTATGTTCGAGGGAGAAAAAATTCTCAAGTTCTCAAGTAATTTAAAATCTCTGCGCTTCAAAAGCATACGCTAGTAATAAATAAGTAATCCTTCTCCGCTTGTTTGCTCACGTCGAGGAACAAGAAGGAAGGCAGATGTGCGCCCGGTCATATACAGCAATATACGCTGTCCCTCCCCCCCCACTCAGGTAGCAATTGACCGTGCTCGGTAATTTTGAGTCCGCGCGGACTCTTGGTGTAATCCATCGAAACACTATATTGAGCCCTAAAATGACAGTTTCTATATGAAAGGGGATGAGATCTTTTAGCATCGCTGCGCAGAAGATTCGAGGAGAGTGGCAGTGTATTGCTAGAGCTTCGAAGGGTAACTTGAGAACAGCGGTTTCAAAGGTGCTAAAATTGAGAGAATTCTCTCGGCTGTTTGTGCGTAAATTCTTGTTTGGTGGCGTGCGTGCTTTACGTTGAGTGTAATCGAAAGTGTCCTCGTGTAGCCAGCGACGCAGCTTCTACAGGTATAGCGACGGGGCAACCTGTGGCGCTATCAGAGATCGCTCACAGATCTCTGGGGTGTTTTGTGGAATGTTTCTGCCCTCAGATCGGCAAACCCGACGTTACCGCAGTGTTTTCCGAGACGTCGGAGCTACGGTGCGCCTTGTATGTGAAAAAACACCTTCCTTCCTTTCTTAATTTGTGTCGGCGTCAGGCTGGCTATCGAGCGTCACTGAAGTAGAATGGCCATTCTTTCTCCCGTTTGTTAAGGTATTTAGTTATATGTTAGTTTACGCGCGATTCATTGATTATTTCAATTGATTATTGTTACTGGTTGTGTGTAGTGTATGTGTGCGTGTTGTATCATAATGCGTGTTATTCTTAGGTTTTCGAATAAGTGTGTGAATTGCTAACGTGTGCATATGTGAGAATATATATATGTACATATATATGTATATGTGTATATGTATATATGTGCGTGTATATATATATGTATATTTTAGGGTTATTGTAATCATTGGTACTTAAAGGGCTTTTCCCCCACATGAGACTGGGGTTTTTTATGCCGGATAAGTGACAATTGTGTTTTATTACAATTTATAATTAAAAATATTATTTATTTAGCTAAATTATATCGATTTGTATTATTTGCACCTGCCCTCCTTCAATGAACTTCTTTTAACTGTCTTATATTTATATATATACAGTAGAGGTGAGACTTATTACTATTATTATTATTTATTATTTATATTATTATTTATATTTATTCAGGTGTTTTACTTTATTTGCTTACATATTTAAACAATTTCCTTTTGGATTTCTACATACTACTTTGTACAACTATGCGTAAGACCTTATTTATAACTTTTGAAATCTTTATTTATTCTTCTAAATCTAATTCATCCCCCTCAAAATAACCACCCCCCGGAAACAATGCAACTATGCCAACCTATTTTCCCAATTTTCCAAACCTTTTTTATACTCGTATTTCGGAATGGCATTAGTTCCTTTTTCGATTCATCGTTTAATTCTTTAATCGAATCAAAACCGTATTCCCGAAGTGATCTTTTGAGTTTGCTGAACAGCCAGAAGTCACACAGTGCTAAATTAAGCGAGTAAAGTGGTTACGGAACGATATTGGTTGGATTTTTTGCGAAATGTTCACGTAAAATCGACGCAGTGTGAGCTGGTGACTTATCGTAGTGCAAAAATCAATCACAGGGTGCTAATTCAGGCGAGTACGGTAGTTGCGGAACGATATTGGTGGAATTTTCGGCCAAATGTTCACGTAAAATCAATGCACTATGGTGCATTATCGTGATGCAAAAACCAAGAGTTGTCTTTCCACCAATCTTGCCTTTTGAGATTAATAGATTCACCCAAATGACGCATAACACTCAAATAATATTCTTTGTTAACCGTTTAGCCAGTTGGAAGAAATTCATAATACATCACACAACGATAATCGAAGGAAATAGTGAGCATAACCTTGATTTTTGAGCGACTTTGGCGTAATTTTTTCGGTCTCCGCTCTTCTTTGGCACGATATTCGCTTGATTGATCGATTATTTCTGGATCGTAAGGGTAAACCCAAGTCCAGTCATTATGCGTTCCATCTTGTCCTGATAGTCTGAAAGCATCGTTTCACAGAACTCTAGACGACGCTGTTTTTCCAAAAAATTGTTTTTTTTTTTGGCATCAATCGAGATTTCACTCGTTTCAGGCACAAAATATCTTTAAAAATGGCATTGACTGACCCATTTCAAATTCCAATAATATCAACAAGCGCTCTAGTAGTCAATCGACGATTTGACAGAACCAATTCTTTGATTTTGTCGACGGCTAGCCCATCAGTAGATGTTCTTGATCGTCTTTAATGTGGTCCGTGTTCAACGCGTCCTCGACCGTGTTTAAACAATTTATGCCAATCAAAAACACTTGCTCTTGATATTGACATCTCACCAAAGGCCTTCTGCAACATTTTGAATGCTTCGGCGTCGAAATAAATCCCTGCTAGACTTATTTTTTTTTTTTTCATTTATTGTGTCGTCATTTGTCTCTATATTTCAATGTCAGTAGATCCTTTTCGATACTTTGTCATATGATCATATTTTCTTCTTAATCCTTTATTTTATATTTTTCCTGCTTTTCTTGTGTAAAGGAGTGAAGCTATTTGTAGTTAATATGATAACATAATAGAAATATGGAAAAGAACTACCTGATTCGTCATTCTTTTTTCCACAACGAAAATTTTTCTTCTTTTGTTTTTATTGTATAATTTCTAGGTAACGCATTTATGGCATCTACATATATTAAAAAAAAGAACTTGTAACAAAAATAAAATAGTTAGTTTGCTATATTTTGACTGTTCGCATAGTAAGAATTTTAAATACATCTTCATTTAAATTCATTCTTCAAAAATTTATTTAAAATATTTCTCGAAAGTTCCAAATATATAAAAACAATAAATATTCTACATTTAAATTAAAAATCAGTTCATTGATATAGTCAGATGTCCTACTGATTGCAGTAAACAGAAACATAATAATATATGTTTTTAGCATATTAAGAAATTTGCATTTATAAATCTTATATTATTTTATAAAAACTTTACATAAAATATTTGTCTACATTTACTAATATATTAAGACAAAAATAGAAACATAATAATGAATGTAATTACATTGTAATCATTTTCATAGTAGAACCAAAAAATGTTCATATACCAAAATAATATTTGTACAAAATATTTTTCTAAAATCTTCCGATATAGATTAATTGTTAGATTATTTTAGCCTTCTATAAATAATAAAGCAAAAAATATTTGAAACTAAATATTGGAGAGTATCGTAAAAGAATGTAAACATGTGTCCACTGGGTCTTATTATGATCTGCGTCTTTGCTGCCCTGCGCGGCAAATGATTTATGAGTTTATTGCCTAGATGCCTGATGTGTTTTTATAGGTTTTAAGTTTCTCACAAAGGCTTGCAGAGTTTTCAATTTCGAGTAATGCAGTTTTAGTCTTGCGTTGTCCTTTCGTTTGAACAGACATCTTTTCTTTCCTCGTTTGAAATAAAGTTCATGTTAAAAGATTATTTCGTGTATCTTTATTTTAACATTCCACCTACTATATTTAATAAAAATTCAATATTAATAAACAATCAATTCTATAACGCAATAAAATAATGGCATAAAATAATGTATCATTAAAACAAATGGCAAATTCCATTTTATATGCATTCATATAAATAACATCATATATATATATATATATATATATATATATATATATATATATATATATTAGTTTACACTAAATGTATCTAAAACTCTAAAAATCAATAATAAATAAATAGTTTTAATGGAAAGGCATCTTAATAAAGTAATGAGATCAGTTATAAATAGCCGAGTTTATTTTCATATCATTTTTTTCCACTCGTGGAATCATATAAAAGAATTAATTATCTTATGTCGTCGATGTTCTTAGGTGAGTATTCGTCTGCTATTTATTCCGATAATTCATCATTATTTAAAAAATCAGGTATGAACTTGCCAGACCAGTTCTAAAATTTTATAGGTGAAAAAATCCAATATTGAACTTAAATATATATAGTCTAAGACTAAAAGCAAATAATCATAACGAAAATCGGTTACTTTTCTTCATTGTATATTTTAAATTAGAATTCATGTGGAATAGATTCGACAAATCTTCATAAAAAATATGCAAAGAAAATAAATATACTTTGAAAAGTACCGAAAGTGTTACATAACATCACATAATATCTTGCATAAACCTTACAAATAACAAAAATAAATAAATAATATCTTGTTATATATAGTTCTTATCTGTAAATAACTCATAATAAACTATAAACAATATTTATTTATATTTTTGGCTTCTGAAAACGTATGTAGTTACACAATTCAAAATTATGCACCAATAAAGCTTCATTTATTCAGATGTGGGTTATACTGTCAAAATCTTTCATGCAAAAATTAATTATTTAAAAAAAAAGGACAAACTATGTGGGAGCGGGTCGATCAAGTTTATACCTGATTTTTTAAATAATGATGAATTATCGGAATAAATAGCAGACGAATGCTCACCTAAGAACATCGACAACATAAGATAATTAATTCTTTTTTATGAGTCCACATTTGGATAAAATGATGTGAAAATAAACTCGATTATTTGTAAATGATCTTATTACTTTATTAAGATGCATTTCCATTAAAACTATTTGTTTATTATTGTTTTTTAGAGTTTTTGATATATTTTGTGTAAATTAACATATATATGCTGTTATTTATAGGGATGCATATAAAATGGAATTAGCCAATTGTTTTAAGACGTTATTACGTTATATAATTTCTTTTGAAAGATGTTAGAAAAATATTTTGTATAAATATTATTCTTCTATATGAATATGTTTTTGTTTTATTACCTATATTATTGTTTTCCTTTATCATAATCAGTAAACCATTTGACTATAACAGTAAACTGATTTTTAATTTAATTGTAAAATACTTATTATGTTAATATATTTGGAACTTTCCGAAAATATTTTATATAAATTTTTTAAAAATAGATGAGCTAAATAGAATCTATCTAAATATATTACTATGCTAATGTTAAGAACAAATCAAACTCGTCTAACTATTTAACTTTTGTGAAAAGTTCTTTTTTTAGAGATTGTACATTTCATTATGAAGAAATGTTTTTATATTTTACTTCTTAGAATCTATCATTGCACTGTTATTAGCTATAATAACTAATTTAAGCTATTAATATAAGCTAATGTTTGTAAGCACTACCTTAAAGAAACTGTGCATTATATTACTCAAATACTACACAAATACTTTTGAGTATTGATAATACATGTTGATTAATTCGAGAATAAACCAAGATTTATTATTTAATGAAAAAACTTTATTTGACACAAATTTACAGCTAATAAAAATAGTATAAAATACAAAATGAAGTAATAACAAATAAATATAATGTACGAGGAGTATAATTGAACAATACGCTGGGAGGTTTGATTATTAGAATAAGAAAAAGAAGACAATACAAAGTATATTTAAATTAAAAATTGAATTTAATAAATCTAAATATGATTAATACAACAACCTTACTAAGCAGAGATCAGAAAAAGAATGTATCTTCGAGCGCTCATACTGCGCTTTTATAAACTCTACTCCCCTCTCAATGGGGTCAAATTTCGAGCGATAAGCCTCACTCGCCGAACGCAGCCCAAACTCTCACGCAGCCTGACGGTCGGAGAGCCCGAGGTGGCAAGCCGAACACGTCACCTGATTTCGAACTTCCCAACATTTTCTCAAAGCTAGAATACGACCTATCTCATTATAAGTCCGTAGAATAGCTTTTTTAACGAAAATATTGGGAAGCTCCCGTCACAGCACGGATCATTGCTTTTAGGAAGCATAACCTGTTTACCTCTTTTGAAAACCTCAAGATTTTCCCATAGCAAGTATTCGCTCACCTTATGCGTGATTCCGTATACAAGCTATTTTTTAAGGCAAAATCTTCGGTTTTCCCGTCACGGCACGGATCAAACATGTACCTTATGTGTACATATAGTTGCGCTTATAGTGAGAGTTCGCTCGCGATCGTTTCTATAAACTATAATATTAGTAACTATGAGTCTTATTTCTTACATAATAAAAAATTACGAAGTAATTTTTCGTGAACTTACTATCTTAAAACGAATATCTAAATTTCCAATCTCTGCTGTACAATAGTTTAACATTATAATTCGCTGAATTGCTGACGCACGCGCAAGCCGCTTTGTCCGAAGTTTAAGAGTCCGAGAGATCACGTTACATTTCTCTTTTCTATATGGGACTCGATATGACGATACGGAGGACATATTTTGTTTATTTAAAATATATATTATATCGAATCTATATATTATTATGCGAGAAACGTTATCTAAAGATTTTATTTTTATCGCATTAGTTCTCGATTACAATTTTACTTTAAACTATTAAATTTAACTCTACATAGATATTTAACAGAATTACGATAAATCTTACAAACTAAAACGTATAAATATATATATTGAATTCATAATAATTTTAAATTAAATACTATAAACGTTTCTTAATATATATATGTAATTACAAACTAAAACATTTGAGAATATATTTAAACTTACGAACTAAACCATTTAAAAAATAGATATAAAATTATCAAATAATATATTTAAAATATCTCTACAGTTACAAATTAAATATTAAAGTAGACATTACATTACACACTGACAATTTTACCTTTTTAAAATAAAAGTTCTTGTGAGTCCGTAACAAGGAGCATGACACTGTAATCTGCACTCTACTGTTGTTTCTCTCAAGCTGGAACTGGTGACCGTCGGTCCCGGCCTTTTAAACCTTTCCGGGCAGGTGAAGTTGACCGCAGGTATAAAGGCGTCACGTCCGAGACAGGCTCATACCTGCAGTACCGTTAATTGCTGTGCCTATTTTCCATATCAGTGCAGACGATCGTCATATAGCAAAATACAATTATCTGTGTTATAAAAGTCAATAATAAAGAGATCGACAAGAATCTTAGTTATTATGTAATCCCAAAGGAAGTCATTCATAAAAACCTGGACGTAGTATTTTACCGTCCGAACGCTTAACTACGAGATTACTCGTAGTAGCCATCTATAATATATATATATATATATATATATATATATATATATATATATATATACATATATATATATATATATATATATATATATATATATATATTATATGTATACGTATATCATATATTTATATATTTATTATACATATATAATTCATTTTCAGATTTAGATAATGGAGTCAAATGAAATGAAGCGAAAAAACATGGTCTGTGAAATAGAAAGTTTTTAATGCGTGTACTGAGTTAGCACTTTTTTACATATAGGAAAGCGACGATAGATAGTTAGAAATGATAAAAATCCTCTTAAATTTGGAATCATATAGATAGCGTACTATCTTCTCATTCGCGAATATGCAAAAAACGAGTTATAAATCTAAAATGCCACTAAGTTGTCTTTAAATAGGTACTAATTTTTCTGGCGATTTTTTATAACCCATTTTTGTATTCCTGAGATACTAACTGGGATCATCTTTCATAAAATATGATTAAATAATGTTATCATGACCTGTTTTTTAATATGAGCTTGATTACAATGAAAGTAGCGTTCCTCATATAAGAACTAATGTGATAATCTCTTGAAAGTCATTTATAACTTAGTACATAGCTTCTCCAAATTTCGACAATCATTCTTATATTTATTGATTATACTACGTGCGAAATTACATTGAAATCTTATAATTAAGGTTGCTAGGTAGGAACTCTCTTATATAAAAATTATATATGTCACAGGAAAGTTGTAGTGGCAAAACATTGGCAGAAGTGAAACCGTGTACCAACTATATAATCGTCATTGTGCTCCGTTCCCACATGAATCTTTTCATTGAAAATAATTTTGATATTAATAATTTATGTAATTATGGATTTACAAATACTTTCCAATTATCCAAAGCAATATGTTATACCTAACAATGTTCTAATCTTATACAATTTTATATGATCCTCTTAAGAAAAATATAGATTCTTTATATTTTTTCATTCATATTCAGAGTTCAATAGTAGTACTACTATGCATACTACTATTAAAAATATATTATCCGTATATAATTTGCTATAGTGTATTCAAAAATATATTTTTATTGAGTATAATTAAGTACATTATTTTTGGAACTATATATGATAATATTATTGAACATTTATAGGTCTTAAGTGTATAATTATTTTTTTTTTTATTGTAATTAATTACACTTCCAAAATCGATTTCTCGTATTTTCAAATGCATGAAATATAACTGCAATATATATATATATATATATATATATATATATATATATATATATATTGCATTGCCATATTGAATCTGTTTATAGTTAACGAATGTAGAGTTAGTTTACAGTATTGCTGATATAGCCACTTTGTACGTACATCTAAATATAATTGTTTCATATTTTAAATTACTTTAAGGATATATTAATTTAATAATTTAAAATGTAATAAAAACATATTTAATTATATATAAGCATGTAAAGATATTTCAATGACAAAAATGGAACAATATGTAATATACATAAAAATTCTGATTGAGGATGCTAAATTTTTCATTTGTTTATCTTTCAAAAAAGCCTACTGTCAAATTCTTGCGCGTTGCCGCGCACCGCGTACCCATTCATTTCTTCACAGGACGTTATACCAGGACAGTAGAAATAGATCCAATACAAGCAATGAGCGGAACTGAATCAGTTGAAGAGTGTCAGTAAAATTAAATTATTTAAATTTATATTACAATTAAAAAATTAATGTATTAAAATACATTTATTATTTGTTAGTTTATTATTTATTTCATTTCACTATCTATTAACGTTTCGATCATTTTCTTTTTGATTCTTTTCAAGATTCAAATCGAATTATAAATTTATTTTTAATAATTATACATAGTATTATTGTCAATAGCAAGTCCGAAAGGTTTTTTTGTACTTATAATTACATTCATTTTTCTTTTCACTATACCATGTTATACTTTTATCGTGCTTAAATATTCTCAACTTATTTTTAAACCTCATAAATCCTACGTTAACAGCGGACAGATTCAAGTACTTGAGAACAGCTGAGTTAGTGAATAAGAAAGAAACAGAGACACGTTTAATTACAAATTAGTTTATAATGATCTCAAGATTTTACAAATAATTAGATATATTTATATTATTATAATACATGAACATCATGTACGTATTATTAATTTTTATAATATATATAATTTTGTAAACCCGATACGCAATTTGCACAAACACACAAACTGTTTTTTTTTTAGCAATAACCAGTACTTCCACGAATTTCCTTACTGCATGATTTATCACAGCCTGCAACGTTATGAATGGTACATTTTTGTGTAAAATAATTTGAATAACAATCGGCACCTCTTGCGACATCGAATCATGAAGTTAAAAGACACAATATCATGAAGAATAATGACAACTGCATTATAAGTAATGTTATGATTCTTTTGGCTAAAAATAGTTTTTATAATAAAATATAAGTAATGTGATATTCTTATAAGCAGAACCTAAATATATGTAATACTTACGATTCAAGCTGCAAGAATCTTGATGAATATTGAATTATATTTTGAGCAAATGTATCATTATATATCTTTTACTGAAGTTTATATTTTTTCTACCTTAAAATACTATTGTTTGTGTTACGATCTTGTATTACCAGTATAATAGTTACTTACCGACTTCTGAGAATGAATATATATATATATATATATATATATATATATATATATATATATATATATGCAAACGATTATAAGTATACTGAATTTTTTTAATAAAAATCGATTTTAAACAATTTAAGAAAATTATTGTAAAAAAAAATTATATTATATTCTACGATGTTTTATAACTTCAAATCTACTAAATGTAATTTTCTTTTTTTTCCTTTTGGAAAACCTTAGCAAAATAGGTATCATCAGAGTAACTAGTAATCTTTAAATAAATTGGGACGTTTTGTAGACCAAGATAAGAAATCGTCTATAAAATAGTTAAGATAAATAATATTTTATGTATTTATTGCAATTAAATCTTCAGATATCTAATATTTTTTGTAGAGTCTATTTCAATGGATTCCAACCAGCTCTTTAAGAAATATCCTCTATCAATTTCGAAAGTAATTCTTCTGGGCATTTACTGATTTCATGTAAGGGTCAGCTTCATTACAATGAACATTGTTTCGATGAATTCAGTATATTATTTATTATTTCATATTCTTTTAGTCATTTACGTTTGATTAGTAAAGTATCTTTGTATTAAAAATAAAACTCACAAATAGTATATTTTCTGTTAGTCAATTTTTTTCTACAGCAGAACAATATAAATCGTAATTAATCTCTTGGTGACAATAATCTGGGCATAAATTTTCCTCCTTTGTAGGTTACTAATGGCGTCGAACGAAATGCTTAATATATTATAGAATATATTTAAATATATTATAATATATATAGAACATTTTTAAATTATGCAATTGTAAAGAATAAAACTTCTGAATTTAAACAAAAAAATTGTATTAAAAAATATTTTATTTGTTAAAATAATATATTATTTAACTGAAGAAAGTGTTTGATTTTTCGTATGTGATTTGAATATCAAGAAACTATTTTCAACTCATCAGGAAGTACTTCTTCACTTGATATAAATTCTGCTCTTATGAAATGTCTATTTATCTTCAATTCAGATCAAATTTGTACTAAACCTTCTGCAGCAAATTGAAAGTTTTTCAGTTTTAAATGAAAATTATTTTTTGCCATTTCCCTTCAAAGGATTTTCACACACACACCATGTAAAATAAATTCATAAACCCAACGATCTAGTTTCATAATATTATCAAGATCTTTTACGTATGCGTAAGCTTTCGAGTTGCTATGATGTCGATTTCGTATTACAATATATCTGGATCCGAATTTTGTAAAGTTGTCTTCAGATAGAGTGTGATTTCACCTGCACAGCAACTAAACCTCACTGCTACTTCGCGGCCCTATCATATCCCACTCCTTCCTTTTAGCTCGAAAACAAGGCCCTTTTCATCACCATCGCTCTTCACTTTTCGTCGCTTTTCCTTCCGTATTTTCAAATGGAGCGAGGTATAAGCGTATACGATACTGTAAACGTAAACGTTCATTATATTATATAGAAACGACTTAAACGACGCTATGCACTGATACAATGACATATTTGTTGCGTTACTATTCTTTTCGCTCGTCTTATGTAGTTAACAAAATTTAACTTCAAAACTGAAGATAATCCGGGAGGTTGGAACATTTTTGCAGCTCATTTTTTGAAATAATAATAAAATATAATACTATACCTAAATCATCCCAGTAATAGGACACATGAAACTAATCTACCATTGTCGTGTCAGTCGCTTTATATGTATTAATAGTGTAAACTTTGGGGAAAAAGTTGTACAGCAGTTTATAACTATGTTTTGCAGTAGTCTCGCAGTCGTCTCGATCGTCTGGATCTTACGGAACACGAAAACGGCGGAGTTGAGTATCGAACGTAGAGGCGCGCGTCAAACGCGACATTAACTTTTTCCGCTTGACAAATCCTTTATTCTTATCTCTATATATCGTACTGAGTATATATACCAAGGTTTCTTAATGCATTTATGGTTAATTTTATAAATTTTTCAAAGTTTACAGCACTACATTATTCAAAGTTTTACATGCTTGAATCGCTTTAGAGCGTCATTTGTCAGTAATCGATCCGTTTTCAAGAGCTATATCACACATCGCTTGTACTAAATTATTTTGATCATCTTCCAAATGGGGCGTCCTTCTCCCTTTCTAAGTTCTAAAACATTTGCAATCTCTGGAGTTTGTCTATAGAAATGCTGTAAATTCTTGCGCTTTTATTTTCCATACTTATTTTGCCAATCCACCTCATGTTATTTTTGCTTTATCTAAATTCTTTTTCAATATTTTTATTTATTTTTAAACACTGTTCTCTGAGAGCCCTATATTTCGTTACCAAGGTAAAATAATTTAATTACGACCTCAAAGATTGATTTTTTCCTATAACATTCATTTTCGCTATTGCACAGTTGAAGAAGCAGCTGCGGATACCTAATTCCCGTTTTTTTCCTTCAAAGGTCGTGCTAAGATTGTCTTTGAAAGGGTTGTTTCTTAACCGATAAAGTCATTTAACACTACAAAAAATGCATTATATTTTACGTGATTACCTTGTTTAACAACATTCTTATAAATCTACGTAAATAAGCTAAAAAATCGAAACTAATCATGTATATGATTCAAACAATAAATATATATATGATAAAAAACAACTTTTCGAATAAAACTAGCGGATTACTTCATTGCAAGTATAAATACAAAGCAGAAATAAATTAGTCTACTAGTAAAATATTACTAGTAAAATAGTAAATTAATCAAATAAAGCAACTAACAGATATTCCAGTTGTCTGTTCGTCCAGCTGTTAATTTTTTTTCTGTTGTTTTTCTAATTCATAAGCAATACTGTGCATATTTTCGAGACACATACACGTTTTACTATATTCTTCTTGATCTTTTTTTTCGTCACTTTATTAGATTATAACATTTTTGAAATACAAAGTATAAACATGCAAATACAATATTGATATTTGCTTACTATTTTAATATTTTAATTAATCGCATAAAATTATGTAATATTTCTAGTTCTGGATAAAAAGTCTGAATTATATATAATTTAAAAAACTTAAATTAAAAAAAACATTGAATGTTAATTATAGAAGTACACGAAAAGCACATGTTAACTTTCTTTTTAAAATAAATTTTAGCACTGTATTAATTCAATATTTTTCTTTGAAAATTATGCAGTATTCTGATATTAATTAAAATTAATATAAAGTTTTATAGATAGAACCAGAAAATATTAAAAACCAGAAATGAAACTTTGATTGTCGAGTATATTCTCCTAAAATACAATACGTATCGAATCTATCACAAGGCGTTTGTCTATTTTAAGTATATTATACGAAAAATATTTTTGGTAAAATAAAATTATTATTATGTACGCACATTAAAAAATGCTTATTATACAAATGTATATAAAATTTATCAAAAATACTCAATTATTATTTAAATGTATTTTTTATTGTTATTTATTTAGTTTAAGGAATTGGACCTTCTCGGCCTGCGGACGCATGGGTAAACCCTTCGCGTCCCTCCCTTAACCAGCAGCCGCTATAAGCGGCAGGTCTCCCAGAATGAAATTATTCCGGTCGTCATGCTGGATTTAATGTCCTCAACCTCCAAGTAGGCAGCTCCAAAATGTTGCCGCCTTTTCTCAGATATATTTGGACAGTAATACAGAAGATGTTCGGGGGTTTCATCCTCCGCGTAGCAAAAACGGCAGAAGGGGCCTCTCACGAGACCCATTCTGCACATATTTAAATGTAGACACTAATAACTCAAAAATCCCTGCACTATAAAACAAAATAAAAAACAATTTTTTTAAATATTTTAGGTATATAAATAAATTAATATAATTATCATATTATGCTCGAATCTTAATGGCAATATAAAACTAATCGTAAAATAATTCCCGGCTTCAATTTAGAGCGATGGATGTACGTATTAACAAACCATGATTACTTTGTTTTTTATCTTTATTTTCTCGACTAATTTTTTTCTCTATCGTTCTTTCTCTTTCTCCCTTTTCATCTTACTCTCTATCTCTATTTCTCTCTCTCTCTCTCTCTCTCTCTCTCTCTCTCTCTCTCTCTCTCTCTCTTTCCCTCTCTCTCTTTCTCTGTCGGAAAGTATAAAAGAGCACAAAATTGCGCGAGATGGGGTCGAAGTGCACGATCGCCGTGTTATTATGTCTCACACCTGTATAAAGGTATAGCCGCCACCAAGTGAATTGTATTGCATTTTCTCTTTTAGCAAAGTGGAGAACTATATGTCATTTTCTCTTGGTTGCTTTTGCATTATTAAATACAATAATATACGTATCAATAAGACCGACAATTTATTTAATGATAGACTAATGGAAGAGTATCATAATTTTTTACGGAAAGTCTTTGTAGCGGAATTCTTTATGGCTGCATATATATATATATATATATATATATATATATATATATACATTATACACATTATATACATTCTTACATATTTCATTAATTTATTATTTTATGTCATTAACTATTACATTATTACATATATACATTATATATATATATATATATATATAAAGATATTCAGAGTTTTTCCACTTAATCCAATGAAACAAAGTATATATAAAATTATTAATAATTATCTTACAATGTTTTGTCAATAGTTTGTTAATCTCTTCCAGCACGTTATTAAAAATAATAGTAAATTAAAAAAAATTTTTGTAACAAAAACAGAAATGCATATTGTTTTCAACGTATTACAAATTACAAAACGCTACTTACGTTTATATAAAGTCGATAATTTTATTATAGGTAAATTATAATATTAAAATTTATATTGATTTACACAGTGTAATTTACACTAACTAAATATATTAAAAAGATACATGGAGAAACGATTGGGTTGTTTAATTCTTTATAACACAAGCAAATAAATCATTTTTAAATTTTTTCACAAACTAAATAATTTTCTTATACAAAATACGTTAGCATTAGTGTATCTTCTTTTTGTATTTATACTTGTATATCTCTTACTGTATATAATTGTTGTAATTTGTTCACTGTTTTCCTTATTTAATATTATTACATTGATGTAATTAAATTAGCAGTTTTTTCTAATTTATCTTTGAAAATTGCCGATTTAGAATTTTTATTTCTACGATCTTCTTTTGCCGATTCTGATATTCTTGCACAGTTAAGAGAATTCCATTGAATTTTTACATTTACAAATATCTAAGATTCTCATAAATTCCTATATGATCATATGTTTCATACAAAATCTCACAATTATCACTTATTAAAATCAATTCTATATTTTTATGCATTGTTCTAGAATTTGCTGTAATAATACTCAATACTATTAATAATATCATTCATTCTAAACATAGTTTATAAGTACACTTTTTAATAAGAATATGTTCATAATGTTTTTGGGATACTGCTTCATTTAAATGTACTTATAATTTATGTGCAAGTTTTTTTATCACTAATGATTGAATGTTTCATGCAAAATATTTTTAATAGCTATTCAAATTTAGTCTACTTCAATGTACAATTATATTTGGAATTATACTTTGCTTAGATATACTACTAATATAGGTACATATTTTTGAAGAATATATATATATATATATATATATATATATATATATATATGTACATATATATAGATACATAAAATGTCTAATCTAATGTAAATGTATGAATCAGATAGATGTACAAATAACACAATTACAATTTCTTCTGTATAATATTGGGTTGTCTAATATCTCGCTTCCGCTTTTTTGCTCTTCATTGAATGTTTTATAAAAAGTGTTACAGTGGTCGGATTTACTTCATATATGCGCCGTTTTGTTCGATAATCTGTTTCCATCTAGACGGTGACTTCATAATACCTCTCTCGTAGAAACCCCTCTCCTTATTTGCGAAGAACTTGGATAGCCAATTATCACAAGCCTCTTTTGAGTCCAACTTTACACCACCAAGAGTGTTCGATATGGGCAGGAACAGGTGGTAATCACTTGGCGCTATGTCCGGGCTATATGATGGATGCGATAAAACCTCCCATCCGAATTCCCGTAGCTTCTGACGAGTCAGCAACGAAGTGTGTGGTCTGGCGTTGTGCTGATGGAATACTACACCCTTCCTGTTGGCCAATTGTGGACGCTCCTCGTCGATAGCCTGCTTCGTCTGGCCATATGGGAGCAGCTCATAGTGAATGATTCCCTTCCAATCCCACCAAACACACAGCAAAACCTTCCTGGCCGTCAACCCCGGCTTGGCCACTATTTGGGACAGTCCATCGAACTTGGACCACGACCGTTTTCGCTTGATATTGTCGTATGTGATCCATTTTTCGTCGCCAGTCACCACCCGCTTCAAAAATGGGCCGAGTTCGTTCCGTTTCAGCAGCACATCGCAGGCGTTGATTCAGTCTAGAAGGTTTTTTTGTGTCAAATCATGCGGCACCCAAACATCAAGCTTTTTTTGTATCCAGCCTTCTGCAGATAGTTTAAAATGATTTGGCGACTAACTCTCATCTCCTGGGCGATGTCACGAGATGCCACATGCTGTTCTAACTCGATAAATTCCATGGTTTGATCGGTATTCGTCGTCACAGGTCTTCCGCCGGCTGGTTTATCCATGGTGTCGTTTTCACCGGCTCTGAATCGTCGAAACCATTCCTCCGCGACTCGAAGTGATAGCGTGCCATCCCCCGAAACACCATTAATCTTCCGGAACGTTTCTCATGCGGATTTGCCTTTGACGAAGGAAAATTTTAAAATAGCGCGAATTTCGACGTTAGTGAACTCCATGTTTACACGTCTATAACTTTAGAACGCAATATCCAAACTAATTGTGCATAGCGTCGTTTTGTATGTTATGTCAAGACTTTTCAAATGATGTATAGTATTGCCAGATACGAGCTCTGTAGCGCTTTGAAATTCATAAGACAAAAAGGCGGAAGGGAGATATTTGACAACCTAATAAATAATTTCAATATGAATATTAATTACTTTGTTAATAATTTTTAAATTATTATATATATATGATAATATAATATTTTTATATTTCTGGAGAAGCCATTCAGTTTGTGATATTTAAATTAAAAAAAAAAATTTGAATAACATAATAATTATAAAAGGTAAAGTATTGGTTATAAATAAAATTATGTTTTTATTATGCAATCATTTCGTTTTTATTTTATGATTTTTTATGATTCCTGTGAACTGTCTTCGCCATCCACTCTTACGCAATAATTATTGTTCTTCTGAAAAAAAATTAAATCTACACCCTTGTTTCATAAACTACTATTACTTCATCGTTATTAATGGTAAATGCAGTTTTAAATGCGCAGAAATCATAACATATATATTCGAAGGCCAATTGAAAAAATATAAAGTTACTGTAATTCTCAGATTTATTTAGTTATTCTCATGTAATAATTTTTGCGAAAATTTAGACATTTTTATAAACATATATTTCAAGAAATACATATGATTTGTGAGTATCAACTTGAATATTAACTTGAAATTTTAATTCTAAATTTCTTCAGAGCAAAGGAGAATTAGGAAAAATAGCTGCACAGATGTTCTATTTAGCCATATTACAAAAGACTGTGAGTTATAGTTAAATCCAAGACCCCAAAAAGTGCTTCTACTTGTGACTTTAATTTGATATTTAATTTTTATAAAAAGTTTTCCTGAATATTATCAATATTAGGAAAATTTATAATAATCTATCCTATAATTCAAATAGCACACTAGAGATGAATAAAAATGAAATGTTTGGAATGTAGAATTTTATAATATTTAGTAAATTGTCATAAAGATTGTGACTTTTTCGGTAAAGTAATATATAGCTCTGTGAATTATATATGCACGTAGTTTCTCTAAAGAAGGGTTGAATGAGCGAGCTGTAAATTACCAAGAGGGTATTTTGATTAAATTTTTTATTGTAGCAGTGCGCCTGTAGCCTGGACCCTTCGTCTTTTAAAGAACAAGAAAAAAGGAACTGAAGAAGAAGCATTAGTCCCTTGCAGATCTCCTGGGTGATTTAATAGGCAGAGGTCCTATGTCGCTGCTGTATACAATATATATATATATATATATATATATATATATATATATATATATATATATATATATAAGTACTATTGTAAAGATTTCTATCACTGTTTCGATTGGTGATTATATTTAAAAGTTAATAAAGTTAAATAATTTTATTTAATTATTTTTAGCCTATAGTAATAATTAATTTCCACATAATCACAAAAATAATAAAAACTAGTGGACTAAATCATTTTATTAAGATTCAATAAAATAGATAATAACTAAATCAGTTATTATCTAGAATTAAAAGTCACGAATTATTCTAACATTAATATAATTAGTTTCCATAATAATTGAACTAAATATACAATCTTTAACCACAAAGATTTCCAAGAAAAATTTATATTTCATAACATTATTTCAAATAGCTTTCATTTTTATAAACATCATGCAGGGTAATCGTCAAATAATATAAGGAAATATACAAAAATATGAGACTAGAAAATTATATATTTATATACATATATATACATATGTAATAAACTATTTACTGGAAGGTTTAAAAATAATAAAAGTTTAAAAAAGTATTAACTAAATTGAATTTTAATATAGAATAAATGAAAGGTAAATACAAATGACAATCACCTTAGTATAGACGAGACTCGAATAATCTTTCTGTACTCACATAGCGCCCTTTATAGATTTGCAGTCCTTCTTATCGCGGGTCAAATTTCGGGCGATAAACCCAATTCGTCGATCGGAGCCTAAACACTTCGCGCTGCCAGACGGTCGGAGAACCCAAGGCGGTGATCCGACACCGTCCATACTTCTTTCAAAATTCTCGAAATTTTCTTAAAGCTAAAATACAGTCACCTTATTTGTGAATCTGTAGAAGAACTATTAGAACTAAAATTTCTGAATTTTCCGTGACAGCACGGATCAATTGCTTTTACGAAAGCATAACCAGTTAAACCTCTTTCGTAAAATCTCAAGATTTTCCTCCGACTAATATTTTATTACCTTAGTTGTAAATCATATAAAAGTCAATTTTTAGGAAAATCTTCGGTTTAACCCGTTATGGTACGGATGAAGCGTATACCTTAGTTGTATACAATTTTGTGGCCTTTAACGAAGGTTTTCTCTCGATCCTGACTTCAATAATTAATTAACTTTCAACTCAATTAAATTAAATCAAATCATTCAAAGTTCAATTCAAAATTTTAAATTATAAAGTATTGAACAAGATTTAAAATTTCCAACGATAATTTCGTCGAGAATTACTCGATATCTCGTATATACTTACATATAAGTTATAAACAATTTTTCTCTTTTGAATTGGTGTGGCGCCGTTTTGTCTGAGGAAATCGCATATACATTTCTTCCTTATATTATTATCTCGGAAATATCGTATTACATTAATCTCGTATTTCTGTTATTTTTCAATCTTAAAACTAAACATTTTCCGCAATATAATTTATAACTATATATAATTATATAAAGAAATATTACATCTATATATATATATATATATATATATATATATATATATATATATATATTGTTAACGCAATATTATAAAACTTCTTAGAAACTATTACTCATTATTTTAATATAATATCAGACTAAATAATTTTAACATTGAAAATCATGAAAGTACATTTAAATTTACAGCTCTACTTTCTTAAACTATCAACATACATAAATCTATCAGAGATAATGAAAATATCTTATTTTTAAATTGTAATGCAAACAATATAGAGACGTTTACATGAAGCTAATTACTATATAATAATCACGAGAATTTTAATCGATAAATAACTACTTTAATTCTAGAAATTATAAAGGTGGAGACTTACTATTAGAATTGATACTAATTCTTAAATCTATTTTCGTTTCTGTTCGTAACAATATATATATATATATATATATATATATATATATATATATACTAACATCCCCGTCTCGGCTTCGCCCGAGATAATAATTTAACCGATTTCATAAACAATTCAATAATATCTAAGTAACTATAACTTACCTATCGTCGCTTCTGTATAAAAAGCTCGTTTCCTACCAACTCAACACGATAGTCCCAGTAGAAGTCGTCCCGAGATAGCTAGCATGGCTTCCTCACGACTAAACACGATACTCCCTGTAGAAGTCGTTCAACATGAAACTTCCCATAGAAGTTGATTTCCTCATATCTGGACGTCGTTTTCTATCAACTAAATATAATATTCTCCGTAGAAATCGCCCAGAGATACCTAGACATTGCATTCTATCATCCAAACACACAACTGCATATATAAATCGTCTTGAGGCAACGGAATATCGTAATCAACCGCCTGTACATGCCAATACAATATTTCTCAGTAGAAACCGTATTTAAAATGTGTATATATAATATGTACAGTGACGATATATATATATATATATATATATATATATATATATATATATATATATATATATATATAGTTTCGAGTTTGTTAGTAAAAGAACCCTATTTTGTAATTATTTCTTTTGTTCAAACTAAAAAAAAACAGTTTCTTGTCACAATTCTGAAGTTAATATAATGTATAAAAACAAAAATATAATTGTCGTCACAAATTATATTCAGTATGATTTGGCATACAGAACCATTTTGTAAGAAAAGGAGAAAGGAAGACGGAAAGAGAGAGAGAGAGAGAGAGAGAGAGAGAGAGAGAGAGAGAGAGAGAGTGAGACAGAGATTTACTCACGTAAGAGAAAATAAAATTTACAAACATCAAAAAATATCTATAAGGTGTGAGTGTAGTGTCAGATTAACCTGAAGAATAAAAAAGGTAATACCGACTAACGCCACACCTTCTTTAGGATACGAATCCCAAAGTTGGATATGAACATTCGTCTCTTTCTTTGTCCGCAGGGATTCCTACCCGGAGGTATCATTCCCTTTACCTGTTGGGATAAAATATCATTAAACGGAACGGTGTAGGGGGTGAGGGAGTAGGAGTGGGATGTGGCTTGGGGAGGAATTGGTGAGTTTAGGGGCTCTGCCTTTTTAGGGGCAGAGGCTTACGTACGAAAACGAAGAACGGAGTGGCCGGTAGTGGCTGATGGGGTTACGGATCTATGATCAGGTGGCAAGGCCTCCTGTAGCGATCCGTCGATTTAGGACGGATACTATTCAGGGATTGGATATCTGAGTTCTGGTGCTGTTTAATTGATTCTCTCAGATTTTTCGCGAATTTGTTCGCGTAATCGTTGAGAGCAAGAAGGTTAGTTTCCTTAAGTACTTGAGTGTTCCTTAAGTACCAAGGGGTGTTCAGGGAAGAGCGTAGCAGCCTCATGTAGGTGCCTTGGAGTCGCTGAAGTCTTTCTAGGGGGATGGACCCCCAGATGGGGATGGCGTATGTGGCAATGCTCCTGATGATGGCGGAGAAGGCTCTGGCCTTTGTTCTGGGTGACAGGGTTTTGCTATGGAAGAAAGTTTTGAGCTTTAAGAAGGCTTCTAGCATTTTGCTCCTGGTGAGGCGGAGGTGTTTGTTCCAGGATAGGTTCCTGTCGAACGTTACTCCGAGGTATTTGACCGATTGGCTCCACGGGATGGAGGAGCCTTTGATCGTTATTTTTGGAGGGGTGCGGTTTTTACGGGAGATGAAGATTGCACTGGACTTGCTCTCGTTGATGGTGAGTCTCCACCGTGAGTACCAGTTGATGAGGTGTGGGAGAAATCTGTTTAGCCTTGAGGTGCTGTGGCAGATTGTTTTAGTGGCGTCTATGAGGGCAATATCGTCCGCGTAGAGTGCCGTGGTAGTTGTATCGTGTATGGGAAGATCATGGCAGAAAAAAGTAAAAAGTAGGGGGGAGAGCTTAGACCCTTGAGGGACGCTGAGATCCGGCTTTTGGAGCGGAAAGGGAGTTGCCTACCCTAACTCGAATAAATCGGTCTGATAGGAACGACTTTATTATCCCGATCAAATAATGGGGGATGTCATTGGCAATGAGCTTGAAGACGAGCCCGTCATGCCATACCCTGTCGAAGGCTTGCTTGACATCTAGCAGCAGCATCGTTGTGTGCAGCCGTCTGTTCATGTTGTCAGCAATGAGTTCCGTAACTCTGAGAAGTTGGTGACAGGTGCTGTTCCCTGTGCGGAACCCATGCTGACAGTCATGTATGAGGTTTTTTCTGGTGACTGAGGTGGAGAGGCGTTTTAGGATAACGCTTTCGGCCACTTTGCTTAGGGAGTTTAGAAGACTGATTCGGGGTCGTTGAGGGGCTTCCCGGCTTTTGGAGGACAGACCACTATGGCCATTTTCCAGGTCTTGGGAAAGTATTGATGTTTCATCATTGCGTTTACGATATTGCAGATGGACATGATGTGTTTGTGGGGGAGGATTTTTAGTGTGTTGTTATTGATTTTGTCAGCACAAGGGGCTTTCTTGTTTTGAAGACTGCGAATGATGTCGCGTATCTCTTTGGGGGAGGTAGGGGTGATCTCCCTGTTTGAAGGGAGGAAGTATTGAGCTGTCTGGGTGACATGCTCATGAAAGCGTGAGAGTTCTGGTGCGCTGGGTAGAGGTGAGCACTGATTGCTGAGAGATGATGCGAAGATCTCGGCCTTTTCTTCAGCGAGTGAGAGGGTTTGGTCATTTGGCTTGAGTGGTGGAAGGCAAGGGCGACTGCCTCGTATAGATTTTATCACCTTCCAGACGTTTTTGGGGTGAGTTTCGGCTTCAGTGATGAAATCGTTGAAGCGGCTGTTTCTTAGCTCGTTTATCCGGGAGTGGATGTCCCTTTGTAAGGAGTTGAGTTGGGTTTTGAGAAGTGGAGTTCTAAGATGTTGCCATTTCTTCCGGATTCTATTTTATTGCTTAATTAGCCTCAAAATACCGTCGGGGAGGTTATTATTAGTGCCCTGTGGAGGGCGGGAGAATGTAGCGATTCTAACCGCGTGGGTAATGTCATTAGATAGGGAGGTGATCTCTTCCTCGATTTGAGAGATCGATAATATGGGTCTGCATCGAAAGGCTGATGTCTCTAGGTTGAATTTGAAATGTAGCCAGTCGATGTGTTCTGTGTGTGACGGGAGAGAGATGTGTGATGCATGGAAGGCGAGGATCACCGGGCTGTGGTCTGAGCTCAGTGCACAGATAACCCGAGGGTCGCTTAGGGGTGTGATATTTTTGGTGAGAAAAAATATCGAGAATGTCTGGTGCGTGTTGTGGGGAGCCCGGAAAATGGGTAGGGGAGGGAGGAGCTTCCACTGTAAAATCATGCTGAATTGTTTTTCTGAGGAGGGCGCGGCCGTTGCTGTTTCTGGAGCCGCAGCCTCAAGAGGGGTGCTTAGCATTTAGATCCCCGGCGATGATGGTGGGGGTGTTGCTGCTGAGAAGCAAGGCAAGATCTTTAAAGTTGTTCTGGAGTTGTGGAGGCTTATAGCATGCAATTACCCTCAAGGGACCTTTTTGGAGGGAAATTTCAACCCCTATTGTCTCGCAGATGAAGGCAGTTGTAATTCCACTATGGCGGTAGGATTTGTGCACAAGGATTGCCACACCCCCACCGTTAGAGTACTCTCTGTCCTTCCTATACGTGATGTAGTTTGGAAGGAAGAGTTTGTGGGATGAGTTGAGGTGGGTCTCTGTGATGCAGGCGATCCCAATGTTTTCCTCCTCCAAGAGTTGGAGGAGTTCTAGAGATCTGTTTCTGCAGAGGATGCCGTTGGCGTTCCAGTTGAGGATCTTTATCTCGGACTTAGCCATTATTAGGTCTGCAGAGAGCGGCGGTAATGTTCGTGACGAACTGCATTATGATGTTTTGCAGTTCAGACGCAATGGAAGGCGAGTTAATTTGCAACGGTGCCGCTGATGCTGCACTGTTGCTCACTATGCTCGCATATGTGGTGCGGGTGGGGTTTGCCCGATTTTTATGAGAATTCGTGGTGATGCTCTTTTTCTGTATGGGCTGCGGGGGGGGGTGTTAACAGTTTTGGGGGCATTTACCGGCTTCACTAGTTTTTGGGGGAGCTTGTCCTTCTTTGGGGCTTTGGGGCAGCCCCTGTAAGTTGCCCTGTACTCTCCTTTGCAGTTAGCGCAAGTGAGGCGCGCGTCTTTATTGTCTTTTAGAGGACATGACGGAATGGTGTGATTTTTGCTGCAAAAAGCGCAGGCTCATGCAGTGTGACAGTAGTTTGCCGTGTGATTATATTTGAGGCAACGCCGGCACTGCGGCTTGCCTTTCGACTTCCTCTTTGCCTCCACTTTTATGTTGAGGCCACCGATGGTGCTTAAGTCGAAGATTGACTTAGCGACGGGTGAGGAGGGGTCTAGGTGAACGGCCATTAGCGGCCAGATTTTTTCGCCGCTACGCATTCGGTGAATTCGTCGTGGGGTGTAACCTTTCAAAATTAGTTCCTTCAGGATGTCTTCGTCTTGGATGGCTTCGTTTATACCCCGAATGACTACAACCAAGTCCCGTTCTTCGGGAAGTTGGTTGGTGGTATATTGTATTTTAGTATTTTCTAGGCGGGCCGTTAGGTGCCGTCGTCTACGGTTGCCGCGTATACCTTGACCGAGTCAGAGGTGTTGACGGCCCGGCGAACGGAGATTCCGGCTTTCTCTATGGCGATCTTTAGTTTTGGCCAAATCCTTTTTTGGCGGATGATGATGGGGGGTGGGGGTCGAACAGCGATGGTGGATTCTTTTTCAGTGTCAGAATCCAGATCGAATGCGTTTACGGCCTTGCTTTATGAACTCGGCTTCTTCGGAGATCGGATTTGATTCGGAGACGGTTATTTTGGTAGCGGGGATGCAGAAAATTGCTGCCTCCTGAAAGAAGTCCGTGGCGGACGAGGATGATATAGAAGTTCCGGTGGTGTGGCGTGATGTTGCCACCGATTGAGAGAAAGTTGGGTCTGTTGTGTTGGTGGTTATTATATTTTGTAGGCGGTCAATGTGATCCCGGACGCCGATGATAATTTCTGGCAGCTTTTGGGGGGGAAAACCGTCGAGGTCGGTGGTAAGGCCGGTGTCCATATCCATGGAGTCGGACTTACAAATCAGTGGGGGAAGGTTGCCTCCAGTTTGTGATTGGGGGGGAGGTAAAGGGTAGAGGAAAAGGTGAGGTGTGGGAGATTATAGCTATGAAGAAATATTTAAATATGTAAATATAAATATAAATATAGGAATGATTAAATTCTAAATAAATATATATATATTAGTTATAGAATTAGTTAAAAATGAGGTAAGTCAAATATAAATTTTATAAGTTTAATTTAAGAGAGGTTAGTTTGAGTCTAAGATAGATGAAAATTTAAATTAAAATTAAAATTAAAAATTAAAAAATTAAAGTTAAAAAAATTTTTGAGTTTAGTTTTAAAAAGTTTTAAGAGTTTCTTACAAACTTATAATTTATAAATTGTAAATTCCAAGTTATGTAAGAGATAAATAAGAATTGATGTGTCGATGATATGTCATGATGTCTCATGCGATGATCATGAGGACGCCACGACATGTGTGTGTGTGATGAGATTTGATGATGAACATTCGTTTGAGCTGGCCTGGTATTAATACTTTAAGCAGACTACATTGAGTTGATGTTCGTGATTCAAGACGCCACCTAGTGGCCGCTGGTGAAACTGACCACTAAAACTGTTAACTTAATTTATTGTTAAAAGTAAAATGATTTACAAGAAAAAACATAGCCTATGTCCTTCCCAAGATAATATAGAATCTATATGTAAAATTTCAGAACAATCGGTTCAGTAGTTTTTTCGATTATCGCGTACAAACAAAAACACGCTTTGTCTTTATAAATTAGTATGATATGATATGATATGATATGATATTTATATAATAGAGAAAAATAAACTATAAGTTCAACCGTACTATTACAATTTATTTTTGTCATCTAAACTATATTTGATGATATTTATTGATACCATTAGTCAATGTATTTTCATATTTTTTCTTCTTATATACTACTCGGTTTGATATAAATGTCAAAATTATAATACTTCAATTGAATAAAACATTTCTTGTTGAATTTATATTTTCTTTTAGTAACATGAAACTTCACCAGTTCTTAACAATCCCACATAAGCATAATTGGCCATGTGAAAAAATAATCTGGTTGGAAATTCATTCTTACGTATGCTCCGTGAGCCAACGACATTTTTATGTCATATATTTATCCTCGGCTGAAAATTAGTTCAAATAATTCATTTCAATGTTCTCTAAAGCGTAGTGATAATCCGCTGCGTAAATTAATTTGAATGTGGCAACGCCAGGTACCCAAACTTTGTAAAAATGTTAAAAAATTGATAAAAACCAGGTTTTCTAAAATAATTTTGAGTGTAGAAAAAAATTGTTCCAACAAAAGTTGTATATCTTATTGAAACAAATTTTTTATGTTCTATTCATTTTTGCTCTAAAGCTAATAATTATGGAGAAAAACGCAATTAATTATGAACATTTCGAGCTGTTAACACAAATCATAGTCGATACGTACCTCGCCGCTCAGATCATACATGGTACAAGTACTTTTTAACTTTAAATTTTGCTCATAAAATTCTTGTTTTAAAGCGAAAATATATCGAATGTAATAAATTTATTTTCGGTAGATCTCGAAATTTTGTTTAAAATCATTTTTAACAAACTCTCTATTGTTTCATATACTATCATTTATTAATGATTATATACAAAGTTTTTAATGATTTTCACTATTTCAGCATTAATTCAGCCAATTTGATGTAGAATATTAATGTTCTAAAGCTCCAAAAATTATTTGTAAAAACCTTTTCCGAATTGATATAAATTGTTCATTACAAATAAATCAAAAATACTAAAGTACAATAACGATGAAGGAAATTTGTTAGATGGAACTACGGTAGTGATATATCTATATACATATAGTTTATTTCTTTAACTTTTACGGCATTTTTTTCCAGAAAAATTTATAAATTATTACCATAATATATAAGACTCTTCAATTTATAATAATTAGATTTTTGTATACTGGTATAATGCATGCGACAAAATCATTTAAAAGTGCTTTCAAAATTACAGAAATTATGTACGCTCGTATCACATTCTGTCAGAGAATCATATAACAGATCGATACGACAAAAATTATTCAAATGAAAAGATTCTGAAAAATTTCTTAGGTAATTCGATGACAGTACACCACGCGAGATATCCATCGTGTTCCAGGTTCCCCGAAAGCACGTGCTTCAACTGCAGTTTTCACCGCCAGTTTCCATTTATACTCGCAAAATTCTTTCTCTACCTTGTTCTACAATACATGTAAGTTCATTTATAATATTTTTCAAGGTTGCAACAATCTGGAATGTGTATGTCCGCTGAAGCAATGAAAAGTACGTTCCTTATAACAGAAACGTGAGTAAAGTACACTTGAAAACGCGTGCTTCAACTTGGTGTCCAACTTAAATTGGATATACTATATAATCTACGAAATATTTTAATTACATTTCATATAATTAGCACTGGATTCGTTGAAACATAGTAATTCATTCATATCCGCAAATATGTAGTTGCTTTCTTATTATCAATTCAGGTTCCGTGAATTTATTTGCAGTGGTAGCCAACCTTTGGTACCTAAGACAATTTTGACAAAAATAGAAACTAGATGTTTCAGGGTATTTCGTAAAAGAAAATTTCTCTGATCATACGGTATACTTAATTTATACAATCTTTTGAATCGGTTAGATTCATTTTGAAACTAATAGAAATCATCTTCCTCAGTCTGGACTCGTTCGACTAATACGAGGTGCAAGGAGATTGGGTTATTTATTGATTTCTTTGCTGAGTATTACGATATTATACTGTAGGATTTTATTCTTTATTTATTGTATACATACAGATTAGTGATCTATGTAAGATAATAATTGGTATATTTTTAGATAAATTAACAATCATTATAAGTAAATATAATGCTGCAGCGATGTTGATTTCTGGACGGCTGTATACATACTGTCAAATCCTCCGGAAAAGCTGCCGCTCCTTCTTGCAGGCAAACGTGCGGGGGATGCCATAAAAGCGCAGGTATAGGAAAAGGTCTTAGATTCCTGATGCACTTCTATCGCTGTACCGTGCATGGATACAGCGCATATACATATTATTTTTGTATAACTTTAACATATACTTATAAATGTTCTGAAATATTCTGCCAACATATATCATTCATTATCTTACTAAACTACACAGGATTATTTATATAATACATCCATATAGATACAACTTGTTTTTGATGTTGAAAATATCATATTCGATTGTTCTTTTGATTATTGCACCAACATACGTCATTAATTTTTTTATTTATTTTATATAATTTATTATCCAATACTATACAAATTTAACTTCTTTAGATAAATACATTTTTACCTTTTATTTCGAATATTGTTTGTACGTAGTTCATAATTTTTTACGCAGTTATCCTATTTATCCACAATTAGAGAATTAAAGTCAAAACAATGTACCCTTTAACAGTTTCTATAATTTTAAACTCGAATTTTTGAATAGTATATTTTTCATTTTTTTCAAAAGAATGAGTGAATGATATCTTGTACTTGTGAATTAAAGGAGGTCAAAGAAGATATAAGCTAGCAGAATCAAAAATAGTACAGTTCAAGTTTGCCAGACTTGATTCCTTGCCACTCGTCAATACTACCCTGTTTGACAATCGTTTCTGCACTAGTATGCTATACAATATTTTACACGACTCTAATTTGATAATCACGAGTTTTACAATCTTTAGTGATTTTCGTGTAAATTAAATTTTGACTGTAATAATCTAATGTGCAATTAATTTTAATTTAAAGGAGGCTTCGTAAATTATCTCATGAGCTAAAGAAATCAAGTGATCAATGCACGTGTAAATTTACCGCTAATGTACTATTAGTAAATTAGAACATTAAGTCATATCAGAAACATTGGTATATTTGTTCGTAGAACGAATACTAAACATTTCAACTTCACAGGTATACATTAATTATCAGTCGTCAATGATAGAGTAGCTGTTGTTAGCGTAGTTGTACAATTTACAAGAGAAGAGAGTAAGCGCTGGTAAAGTGCGGCATGTTTGACTCAACAAGTGTCTTCGGCGAAAACGACGCTTTCCAACCCTCGGTATAAGCTCGGTACGCAGTCCGATGGGAGGGCGCTTCCGCTTTCGCTCTGGCACTCTTCGCGCCGCGTGGAGGGAGATCGAGGGAGCGTATGCGCCGTCGCGGCCAGAGGCGGCGTCTCCGCCTCCGTCCCTCCTTTTACCGGGGTAAGTTGCGCAGGTTACCCAAGGTGCCTACACCGATTCGTAGTTTTTGCTTTTTTTCCAGCGTCGTTGCAAAGAAAAGCACCCGAAGAGCTTCATATTAATCGATAAATTAAAGAGGCCCAATAATTTATTAGAACGTCCGCGTACATGAACCAACAAACATGCCACGGGCACAGATATCGATTTATTTTCATAAAACAACATCGCGGCCGCTGCTCCATCAGGATAGGAAACATAGATTGTCAAATTTCGGCTCGACCGGAATGGCGCTTTTAAACAATCGTAAATTTGTCGCGATGCCTCGCGAAACGACGGCTTAACTCGCGCGGGGCTGGCTGCTCGTCGCGAGACGCGCGACCGGGCCGAAGCCCTTCCTCGAGCCGGGCCCGCTCGCGAGCCTCCACGTGCTCTCGAGGGAGGGCGAGCGGTGGGTGGCGGCGCGAGTCACGTGGCGCGCGAAGCCCCGCCCCCGCGAGCCCGCCGCGGCTCGCCGCGAGCGCGTCGCTCATGGCCGAGCCAAAGGCCGCGCCGCTGCCGCTCCTTCTCTCTCCCTCTCTCTCCTTCTCTCCCTCCGCGCAGACTCCGCCGCCGCCGGTGCAGCCGCGGCGCTCCGCTACTTGGTGCGCGCGTGCAGCCGCGAGCGAGCAAAGGAGCGCGCGAAGGAGCGAGCGAGCCCGTCGCGTCCGCCCGAGGCCGCGTACGAGCAGCGCACAGCCGAGCACCGAGCAGCCGCAGCGCGCGCCGCCGCCTCGAGGAGTGCGCGACATGTGCGTCGGCGCGCCCGCCCGCCAGGGAAGTCCAGTGCCGGCCCCCGGGGGCCGCGTCCGCAGCCGGGCCCAGCGGCCGAGAGAGCCCCGGCTGGAGCGCTAGGAGCCGCCGCGAGCAGCGGGAGGAGGCGCGAGTGTGCCGAGAGTGCGCGGCGACGCGGAGGGGTGCGCGCGGGTACTGTGGTGCGCGGACCGCGGGCAGCGGGAGATCCGGGCCGGCGGAGGGCCCCCTCCGTGGTGGAGGGCTGGTTGATGCACCGGGGCGGCGGCGGCGGCGGCGGCGGAGGCGGCAGCGGACCCGCCGCCGGCGGCGCGGCCCCGGGGGCCGGAGCGCGCGCCGCCCTGGAGCTCGAGCACCACCACCACCACCACCACCACCATCACGGCGGCGGCGCCATGCCGGGCGGGCCGCCGGGCAGCGCGGCGGCCGCCTTCCACTGGGGCGCCGTGCTGGCGGGGCACCACGCGGCCGCGGCCGCGGGGATGATGCACCAGTCGCCGGGCCTGGGCGGGCCGGAGTACGCGCCGACGCCGGCGCACCACGCGAGCTCGGCCGCGGCGGCCGGGCACCCGGCCATGCCCATGGACCTCCACGTTTCCCAGGCGTTTCCCTACTACAGGTGCGTACGCGCGCGCCGGACGAGGCAGCGCTCCTCGACCGAGTGCGGCCTTCGTCGGGTCGCAGGCTCGACCGGGGTTGCGAAGGTAGCCGTGCCTCGGCACTGGCGAACGCGGCGAACGCGGCTTTAGCACGGGGCGAAGTATTCTTTTCCGATTTATTCTTACAGTTCTTATTGGAATCTCTTGTCCGAATTTCTAAACGTAGTGCCAAAGTGGGTCTCTAGATTTATAGTTGCAGAAAGTTAATCTTAAAAATTAAATAGAAATTTTTCACTTAGCCGAAATGCGTAATATTCGCTCGATTTTTAATGCTTATTTGAACAATTTTTCACGTTTAACAATATTGTTATCTGCAATTTAGGTAATAAGCTTCTTATACTCTACCTCATCGGTCTGAATAATAGTCTTTAATTCATTATTACGAAAAGAGTGAAGTATTGAACAAAATATGTTGCCGGTCTTCAAGTAATTTTTGAATTATCGGTTAAATTAATATATCAAATATCTCAAATATAACAAAGGAGATCATTTATTGCTTGAATGAACTAGTAAATTAATAAAAAAAATTTTCTGAAAAAAATGCATATTTTGAAGGATGCTAATGGTAACCCTTGGCATTATCATCAATATATAGTATTATACTGCTCACATAAAATGTAAAGAAATTTATTATTTGAATGAAACAATATAGTAATTTATACTGTTATTTTATGTCCCTATACCATTGTACTGTAGTATTGTAATGCATGTATGTTAACCTATATAAATTACAATTAGCAACGTGATTTTGATCCTAAATGCTATGCATACTAAGTTCGAACGATGATGTCAGTCGGAACTACGTACATTTCACAATCATCCTCTGCCATGGCTTCACGCGAGTTCTGAATCAATAATGTTTTTAATTTTAGTAGTAACTTTTCACAATGTATGATAGAAAATTTTTCTCAAATACGGTAAGGCTAAGGCAACTAGAGTTAACGCTTTGCAAATCTAGAGCTCTCTCTAAATTCTAAATTATGTAAGCTCTTTTGACAATTGATACGCCCTCAGCTGTCAAATTTCTAACTGTATTTTACTATGCTACATACCGATGAATTGTAAAGCCAACGCCAAACATACAATCACGATATCATAAAAAGAATATTTATGAAGAATCTTAATGATGAAATGATTTTAATGAAAAAGAGAAGTAAAATTCAGAACGTAATTTATTCAGAAGAACGTAATTTATAAATAATTTTTGTCTATTATTTGTATTATATATAAATAGTTTAAATTGTTATTTAAAAATAAAGTAATGGAGTTTTATACTATTTAACAAAGTTATGTTTATGCTTTCTAAAGCCATCTTAGGTCTGACTATTTGAAAAAAATTGATTGACTTTATTAGTACTAAACCTGTTTTGGATCATAGCAAAAGCTAATGATAAGGATAACGTGGATAATTTTCGTGGTTAGCGGTTGCAAACGATAAACAGGCTGTTCTTTTCTATAATTAATAAAGTAATCATTACAAAAACTCGTGTAAATGTACATGTTTGTATTTGCAAATTATTGTGAAAAGCATTTTGAAACACAATTGGTGCGTGGCATCAATTTACCGAGCAAATAATGTTTGTCTCTATTTTTAGTTCGCTTTGGACTTAATTCTTCATCTCGTCCGGATGCTCGAGATTATCTCTCCTCATATCACTGTCCTTTATTCACATTCTAACGTTTATCTTTACCTATAGCAAAGCATAAAGAAACAGTACTAATAGCTTCCATAATTGGCGCGGTGGCAGTTTAACTTTATGGAGCACATTAATGTGTATGTGCAGCTTGCGTGAAAATTTATTTGATAATCTTTGTTCGCTCACTCAAACATAGCGACGCCACCACATACTAGAATAATATTTTACTCTCGCAAGGTTACGCCAGTTTTCAAATGCAAGTGATCATAAAATTTTATTTTAATCCGGACGATCAGTACTTGGAAATGAAATATTCTGCTAAAGATACCGTGAATATACTGAGATAATATATTTTTTCTTTGCATTGAATGAATAATATAAGTGCATACCTAGTTAGTTTATATATATATATATATATATATATATATATATATATATATATATATGCAATACTCTATCCAATTTAAATGCTGAAATAATATAAAATACCAACTCCTATTTTTGAGAAAGAAAATTCTTACTCATATTTCGAGTAGATTCTATTCAATGAAATTTTTACCCGTATTATGCTGTTTTAAATAACATTTTCAATTAAAAGGGCTTGCATTTAAAAGCTGAATTCGAATCTATTTCAATAATAATTAATGTTAGAATGGTAGTATTTTAACATTTTAATTGAATAATGTATTACTTAAAAATATCGATATATACTTTATGAATATAAATATTATTATTATTAATTAACAGCTATTTTTGTAAATTAGAGAATATCCCGACGTATGATAGGAGATTATAAACATTTAAATGATGTAAAAAATTATATCAGATTTATATGAAAGAAAATGTCTAATAGATTATCATTTTACTTAAAATTACCCCTCTGTATATTTCAACATCACAAAATCAAGCGCCAATAAATGTACGGATATTCGAAAACTTGACCATTTGATCAAGTTATATTGTTCTAATTTAGTATTTACCATCTAATTTTACCTATGTATAGCTCGATCTCGATGCTTATATATATATATAGACGCATTTCAAGCTCGAACGCAAGATTCAACTTGACAATTCAGGTGCGATCGATTGTGTTTGCCGATTTTGCGCGAGCGCGAGCGTGGAAATGACGTATTGAGGGTAGGTGTGCGATTACCGGTCAGTTGTCTAAGATCGCCTCTTGGGCCTTGTCAGCTGAGTGTCAGCTCGACTGCTAGAGCGGCTGCTGGAAGCAAGCAAGAGTGCGAGAAAAAGAGAGAGAAAGAGTGAGCGAGAAGGAGGATTGGCAAAAAGCCATTATAATTCCTAGCGCGTTCGGATTATTAGCATTCTGCTATCAATTATTCGCGGCGAGCAGGCAGTGCCATAGGTTTTTGTTTATTTCATCGGTGACTCTCTCTCTCTCTCTCTCTCTCTCTCTCTCTCTCTCGTCTCCGCGCCACCTCCGATCAAGAGTCCTCTTGCCCCTTTCACGAGGATTATCGCGAGCTTCGATCTGTACAGTTGCTTGCCGCGCCTTGCGCGCGCGCGCTCGGCCCACCACGAAGCGTCGGTGGACGTATGTTTATACGCAGCTTCGGGAAAGGAGTCGCGCGCGAGGCAAATTCGACACTGGATGAATCCGGTGTGTTCTGCCGCTTGGCGCTTCTCGAACGATGCGATCGACGCACGTGCGCTCCTTAGGTGGACAGAGAAACGCTTGGTATGTGGTTTGGCGCAAGCACCCAATCCACGAGGATTGTCTGTGAGGCTCGATCCGAATGAAGTGCATCATTAATAAATCATAGATTCAGGCTCTAAATTGGCAAGATTTTCAACATTGCTTTTTGGAATTATTATAAAGCTTTGAGCAAAGGACAGATGTTTAAAACTTTAGCTAGTATCCAAAGTTATGCGTAGAGAAGCGAAGAAAAGATATTGATTAATGTATTTTTAATGTGATTCAAAAAATTTTATTACACACCCACGAAAGACATAGATTTTCAGAAATTCTTATTAGAACTAATCATGTAACGAATCCATAATAGTATTTCTAATACTGTAAAGCTACTTTTACAGCACACGTATACAAGTTGAATTTTAAATCAGTGGATTTACATATCACGTAATAGGTAAAGTCAAGTTCGTTGATAATAAAAAAACTAATGTGTTGAATAGGCACAAATAAGAGTCACTTAGGATGTTTTACAAAAAGTGGACGAATTAATATTATAGTTTATACGATACAATATTCTGAAAATTGCTGTTAATTTATGACTTGTTTATTATACCAATTACATCCTATATATTTTATAAAGTCTCTTAATTCCACCGTAATTAATTAAGGAGAGACAAACAAATTACTAAATCTGTCTAATGTTACTCAGACAAACCAACCAAAAAACTAGTAAATATTTAACGAATTATTTTATGTTAGATAAATGTATTATTTGTATTATTATTTGTATGATTTGTATTACATAAGTATTGTTGAAATTGCTGGATAGCGTGCATAACATCGTGCATATTCTTTCTTTTAATTGAATTAATTTACAATTGAAGACATTGAAAAATATACAAAAACTTAGATTTTACGATAATTGTTTATTTTTTATTAAAACAGAAACAGGAGAAATGAATGTTCATAATGATTTTTATATGTTTTATATAATTTTGCAATTACTATTTCTATATTTTTAAAAGCATATGTTTGCGTGTTGCAAAACTTCTGAGTATTTTTTAAATAAAATTACTTAACGAATCGATGTATGAAGAATGGGGTTACTTAAAAACATAGAAAACTTAATAAAAAGTCCCATTATAAACTAACAATATTAGTAAAAACATGTAAGTTTTATTTCACATGGAATAAAAAATATTAGAGATCGTTATATATATATATATATATATATATATATATATATATATATATATATATATATATATATGAATGCGTCAATTGAAACTCGTACGTGAAAAAGCGCAAAGTCCACCGTACTGTCGCCTCGTTCGGCGGCAGCGACCTTATAACTCCCGGGTAGGGTGGGCAGACCGATGGCCTCAGGCCACGCCGGAACTAAAGGTTATGCGATTTATGCGGCGCGAGAGCTAAATGAAGACAGCACGCGACGAGGATGATATACTTGACTTCCTCCTCGGCTAAATTCTATGTAGTCTCTCGGAGCGCCTCGTGCGCGCTCGCACGCGTCCGTCCGTCCGTCCGTCCGTCCCTCCGCCCCTACGTCCCTTCTCGAGGGCGACGATGCAGGCGCGAAGTCTCGTTTGCATGAGGAATCATACGTATTACTCGGCCGACTGATGAGGGATATTATCCGCTAATTTCCGGTAAGCCGGCCCTTATATACGAGCGGCAATTACACCCCGGAGAATCGAGGGTCGAGAGGGGGGTATGGGAGGAACTTTAGGAGAGAAGCTACGTATGTCTATAGTGCGAGATATTTTTTTAACGATATTCCGAGATAATAATTTATTGCGAGGAAAGTAAGCCAAATTTAAGGATCCAAGAATTTTTCGATAATAATCGTGTATATAATACGTAAAAAGTGAGCTTACGTCGAATTTTTTCTTGGCGCATTATGAATGTTTTTAAGGTCCCGATTCTCTTTACTTTCTCGTCGACAACCAATGAAGCGATGCTGACTGCAAAATGAGTTTATCGTGAACACAAACAGCACGAGCGTGTATCCGTTACGATAATATTTTGAAAGAATCAGTTCCGATTCGCAACATTTCATACACATAATATCAAAATAATTTTTCGATTTTTGCATTGTTTAAACAATTTGTTTGTTAACAATAATTTAAATATAAAAATATATGATGAAAAAGATTTTTAATTTGGAAGGAGGTTTTCTATAGATTTTCAATAAAAGCTTCACCGATGAAAAAATCTAAATGATAAAATGTGAAAATGTGAAGAGAAAAATCGAACGGCCGAGGAATCAGCCGATGCCTCAGAGAAATGCCGAGAGAGGAGAGAAGATCTTACAAAACAAACCGAGCGCACTATGCATGTGAGTAAGAGGGATTATTGAATGATGGGGCAGCAGCTAACTGTTAATAAGACCGGACGCGCGGTCACAAATTCACGCATGTGTTATAAGAAAGAGCGTGTCTAAGCTTCTTCTTCGTTATATTAAATGTTATATTATATGTTCTGTTTATGAACCCCCCTCCTCGCCCCGAGTTTTATCTCTTTCATTTTTATTTATTTCACTTGTGTTATTAAAGTTATGAGCCAATGTCGCTGTCATTTAAAAGCATATATTTAAAATGTCGATTACGAGTCTCATTAAGTCCACAACCACCGTATTTTATTTTCAATTCTAATTAGCTTCTCATTCCAATCGCTTATACCTATAATGAGACACCTAAATTCGAAGTTAAGAAACAATATAACTTTCACGGTTGTATGTATATATATGTATATTGTATATATATATATATATATATATATATATATATATATATATATATATATATATAGAAAGAGATAGATAGATAGATGGATAGATCTACTCATTTTCAGCATCGTTTTAGAACTCATCGCCTTGTACTTACAAGATTGGTAAAAATGAAAAAATAGAATGTTGCTTTAACAGTCACAAAACGAAGGAACGAAAGAGCATTGGGCGCTTTTAAAAGAATCGCAAATAAAAATCCAAAGGAGCATGATTAGTTTTTCTTCTTCGTCAATCGCGACGTTGGCTTCCGCGCGGACCGAATAAAGTATATTAGACAGGGCGAGTACGACGGCGTATAACAGGGACGCTAATAAGGCTGAGTTACGCGAGGAGCCTCGTCGAAGTGCACGAGGATTAGAGAAAAAGAGGAGGAGGCAGCGAGGCGAGCCGTGCACCTCCCCTCCCCTCCAAGTCAGCAAAAAAAGGCAGGGTCGCCCCGATCCGATGCGATCGGTCGATAAATAACATCGCTTCGTTTTTACCGTGTGCGAAACTGTAATAGGGCCGCGGGCACGGCCGGAGAGGCGCGCGGGCCATAGAGCCCCCGGCCGTCGTATGGATAATATTCCGAGTAGAAATCTATCGAACGCTCATCGGACCAGGTTTCGTATACGGGCACGCACCCATGTGCGAATGAGAACCTGTACAAGTTGCCTAGATTAGCGTGAACAGCCATACAAGAACAAGACGTGCTTCCCGTGTTTTCAATATAACCTAAATTCGTTTTCGAAGTGTATATATATTTAAATATGCAGATTATTACGAAAATATCATATTGTGTAATTGATATTTATTTGGAAACATTGAATATTATTACCAAGAAAAATTGTAACTTACTTATTTTATATAAAAACATTTTTATTTCTCTTATAAGCCTGGTTATTTACATTATGGATATCTGTAATATATGTATATAACTGTACTCAACACGAGAAAACGAGGTTAGGTTATGTTGCAAAAACAATATATATTCACGATATTGGTATTAAAAGCAAATAGTGTATATAACACTGATTGTCGCTAAAGGCCCTGTTAGTCAGATTTACAGGCAGCCTATACTCTGATTCGCGCAACGGTACAAGCCTGATTCAGGGCTTATCAGGGTGTCGGTCGCTCGGTTGAATTTTATGCCAGACACGCCTGAAATGATTTTTTTCGGGATCGCATCTAAAGACGAGCAAGTGTCGATGCGCGCCTCGAGTGTGGTGCGGGGACCACGAATTTGTGTTATATATATATATATATATATATATATATATATATATATATATATATATATATCCGATCGGCCGTCATCTCGTTCCCTCCGTTGCGCTCCGACAGACTCGACGTTAAAGGGGCATTGAGCAGGCCTAATTGTCGGCGACGCGTCGAGCGAGAAACAGTTTCTTTAAAAGTACCAAGGCAAAGTGGATCGGAGTTACGATGGAAATGTTGAAGAATCGGTATCGCTGTGTAAGAGAGCTATAATTCGTGTTCGGAATTTGCGTGTTAAAATGTGTAATTATTTCAAATCAATTAGACGATAGAAGTCGACACACTTGTACAGAAAAACAGTTAGAGCATCTAAAAATTTTGGTTATTATTTATTACTTAATACACCGATTGAATGAAGCTAAAAGAATCCTGAGAAATATGTTACTGAAATTTAATACATATGCTCTTTCAAAAGTTAAGAAGACAAAGCATGTATTTTTTCATAACTTTTTTTGTATTTATGTATTTATTAGAATCGAATTTTAGTAGCAAGTAATTAAGAAGAAATTGTTATTTATATTACAGACAAAAACTTTTAACAGTATAACGAGAGAAGTAAAGCTTAAATTAGCGCTACAACAACTGAAAGATAATACAATTATAGTCAAGCAAAAGCTACTGAATTTAGTCAAACGAATAATTCTCTTCATATATGTATTGGTTTCCTCGTATACAATTATTTGCTTCATTGGATGAATAACTTTTCAACCCTTACAATATTTATTAAAATTCATATTCATTTAACTGATATTTACATTTATTTCAATATATAAATAGAATAAAGTAGTATAAATATATTTAAATAAACTGGAATTTTTAAAAAAAAAATTAATGATTAATCTCAAGTGAATATCGATGGATATATCAGTGAATATATTCTACTAGTTTTCACTGAATCAATAATATACAGACGGAAAGTAGTAATAACACAGAAAAATTTCTGTCAAATACGTATTTGAGCGATTATTCCAATTTTGCATCACGAATAATTTCACTGAATATTTTCTACCATATAATATTCAATTACCAGACTTGGAAAGTAGTGATTAATGGCTCATGGCATCGGTCTAATTCTTTTCTTTTATTTTTGATTTTGCAAAATATCGTATGGTTAAAAGAGGCGCAGCACCGGTTGTGGAAGGCCCCGCTATATATCGTTCTCGAGATTTTCCTCATATTCCAAGCGAAAAGCATGATTTCAGTCATTAGCCGACGCGTTAACAAGAACCATCATCATTCCGCCCTATATATATATATATATATATATATATATATATATATATATATATATAATATGTACCGCGAAAGATAATTACCGTTCAATCATCCTTCCCCTTGCCGGCTACTCCGATGCCTGCAATCTTTTCTTTATCTACAAAATTTAGCCCGTAATATAATTCTTCGTTTTCTCCTCCTCTCTCTCTATACTTCTCCTCCCACTACTGCCTCCCACTCCTATACCCCTATATAATACGCGCGCGCGCGAGGAGGAGAGAGGGAGAGAGGTCCCGGCCGCATCAGCACCGAAACGGCAGCGCGCGCTCGGAGGCCCGACTTTTTTCATCGGCGTCCGCGCGCCTGATGTATAGGTATAAGTGTACATGTGTATGCATATGCGTGTATGCGTCCACATACGGTGCGGGCGGTGCGGAGCCGTGTGGATCGCAGGGCCGTACCGCCGCTGCAGCGATCTCGGACAGCGGCCGGACTGCAATCAGAATTGATTATAGCCTGCCGAAAGTCCGGCGCGGCGCACACAGCCGCTGCATCAACGGCTATATGCATATATATATATATATATATATATATATATATATATATATATATAGATTCTTCTCGTATTATACAACTCGCCCGCGGGCCTAACTCTATACCATATAACCTGCATCGCGATCCACGTTCGGCCATGCACTTTCCTTCTCCCTTTTCAGTCCCCCCCTCCCCTGTTTCTCCTTCCTTTTAATTCGCTTTTTTCTATTTATTCTTCGTGGCACTATACATAGTTACCGCTCATGGGTCAAAAAGCTTACTGAATTCGGCAGAAACCCATGAAGATTTAATAATTTTTTTTCTGGTAATCTGTAAAGAGCTAATCTTATTGTTATAAAATATTTTATATTATTCTAATATTAGTGTTTTCGATTTATATAAATTTTTACAATTTAAGAAATTTAAAGGAAGGTAAAGTCTGAAGTATTTCGCACAGTAAAAATTTTAAAATACATCATCGTTTTATTAACATATTCTGAATATATAATTAAATGCTCTTTACTTCAATTTCAAGAATCTTTATACTTGAATAGTCTACTTTTTCTACGCAAAAAGTATATTAATATTAGTATCGTTTTTATCATAAAAAATTGTTATTGCCTTTTACTATAAGATTAATTTAGTTCAAATTTTTTTAAATTTTAACAAATTAATATAATGCATATATACCATGTAACTAAATATTTATTTACTTCAATAAATGTTTCAAATTAAAAGAATACAAAGTATTCTTTTGATTTCTTAATTTTGTTTCTCAGTGTATAATTTTACATATTTAAACTGAGAAATATGAATTTCGATAACAAAAGTACCGATAAAAGATAAATAGTAAGCAAAGTACCAATTTGCCATCACATTTTAATTGATTCTTATATTAAATGTTTTCAATTTTTTACTATTTCAACCTTAAAATTTGAAATTCTCCTGTAAACTTTCTCCTAATAGTTTTTTTAAATACTTATATTCTCTTTTTTTACTTTCTTTGTTCCTTTATTTGAATTCTTAATTATTATTTATTATTAATTATTATTCATTATATCGAATCATCTTTAATTTTTATTTCATATATTACTTTCATCAATAAGCGTGATATAATTCATTAATTACTCTATTCATACATTTATATGAAGATTGTGCTTTGATACACAATAGTATTAGAAGATAAATTATAATTATATCATGTTTATTATTTATAAAGTGTATTTCAATCTTAAAAGATGCAGCCATTCTTGTATTTTTTGAAGGTACAAGTGTATACATGCAAACGAGTGTATGCCTTGCATTCTTATAGAAGTAACATTGAATATTTATTGAATCGATACGTATTAAATCAAAAGTAAGATAATAACAATCCATTCAGTATATCGTAGGCGATGTTAAATGGAATATGTTAAGACAATTTAAAATTAAAATTATTTTCTGTAAATACATGCTATTGACAATGCATTATTATAAAGACGATTAAAATTTTTGAAGAAAGTGTATTCAAATTTGCATCGGCTTTACGATTCGTTAAGCTCCTTTAGGAACCGCGTCTCCCCCTGCTCGCCTCTGTCTTCCTTATTCCCTTATCTAAGCCGATTGTTTCTTGCTCCCTCGAATTCCGAAAAGAAAGCACGCGTTCGGAGGCCGACATTCGAGCTGGAGTATCGCCGCATTCGCTTTTTATGTACCACCGAGGGATTTGGCTCCTGAACCAGGTAACCCGGTCCATAATCGTCGTCGAGCGCACGTGCCGCGTAAAAAGTCAATTCACTCGGCACTGGCGTATACAATAAGAAAAAGTGCGAGCGAGAACAAGGAACAGAGAGAATAATCATTCGAGCCTATATTAACCGCATCGACAACAATCTATGTAGCTGTGCCCACCATTCTCTCTCTCTCTCTCTCTCTCCCTCTTGCTCTCGCTTGCTCTCTGTGTTTCCCTCTTTCTTCCTTCTTGTTTTTCTCATCGTGATGAGTTCAACCGATCGTGCATATTTGTACCGGTAAGCAAGAACCTTTTCAAAATACACCGTTAGAACATTTCGGTAAATCATTGTTTCTTGCGGGTTCGTATGTGATAGGAAGTAAAGCGGAGTAGAATTAGGCGAAGATCGAAGAGAGACACTAGTTGAGAAAAAGACTCGACCGATATATATTTACTAAGGTGCGAGGTCTGTTTCCGTCAATTTAAAAAAACGACTACCTTCATTTTTATTTGTGGATACGTGCCATAATAACGAACCTTAAATATTGAAATAAGACTCAGTCATTTCGTGCAATAGTTGTCTTATATGTAGATACAACTAATATTATCTATTTATTCTGATTTTAAAAGCTACTATAATTTAAAATTTAAAATGAATATAGATATATATTAGGTTGTAAAGCTCAGTTGGAAATATCTTCTATTTGAGGATATTTGTAAATAAACAAGTAAACTTTGTCACGAGATGTTCGATAAGATCCGACCGCTGTTCTTTAAATAATAGTTCTTCAAATTCTCCATCGACCCTCTCAACTTCAGTCAGCCTCGAACGGGAAATAAATTAGAGTTTCCCCATTCAGTGAGCAGCATTGCCATGCACTGCAAAAACTTTTCTCAATCGTCCAAAATTTATATTGATACAATTTTCCTGTTCATTGTCAATCTACTATTATACTCTTTTTAATTCTATCAAGACCATTCTGTGCATACATACTAAACATTTATGAGCTTATATATATGCATGCATGCACGCGCGCGCGCACACACACAAATACACAGAGTATCGCACTTTCTAACGGTATATTTTCATTAAATTCATAAAAAATTATTTTAGCTTTTATTTCGTTTAATGACTTTATTACGTAATAAGTTAATTCTCAATCTATGAAATTTTCGCAAAGCATTTTTGCTTGCAAATCTTAATACTTGGTCAAAATTGTTTCTATACCCATGCCAATATAGAGTAAGGGATATCTCAATATTATCCCTTACACTATATTTAATCTTGTACAAATAAGACATGCGTAAGTGTAATTAATTATTCTCAATCGTGCTATCCTCGAGAAAGTTCGAAAATTTGGAGAGTCCGCAGGGCTGCTCGGCGAATCATTCCCAATGTTGCGACTACATATTTATGGTATCAAGGTGGCCCTGATGCACTTTACAAATTGTAACGCTTTTATTCTATAAGTAATTACCTGATATTATGATCAATCGCGCGCATATAAATATTGGCTGAGAAGGGGAGACAGAGTGAGTGAGCGATTCCTTAATTCGCAGAAGCAGATTCAAGAGGACAAAGCATGCTCTTTGGTGCACTATATACCTATGCATGATCTGATATTAATCCGTGATAGATTGTAAATCTTACAGCTGTGCTACGTGCGGAAATTTATAACATCATTCTTCAGCATATAACTTTAATTGTATATATTTAATTAAAAAATCTATAAAGCATCTTTATTGTTATTATTATTAGTAAGGAAAATTATTTTATGCTTTCAATAATGGTGTAGTAAGCAGTAACAGAAGCCTATGATGTATTTGTAAACAAAGAACATATATAACCGTTTCTAGAGGTAATCTTATTAGTGGACTGAAGCTGGAAATCCGTGTACTACCGAATTATAAATTCTTCGCTCTACTCATCTGACTATCGTAGGCCTCGTAGAATATATTTATTCACATGTAACAAACTAATTTTCTTTTAATGGCATGCCAAAACCATTCGTATGTAAACATGCGTAAAATTCCTTATTTTTCTAAACTCGATATTATCGAGCACTAACTAATTTATTGAGTTTTGTTTGCATCGTAACAGAAAAATAAACTTTTACATTGTATAATATTTTTATTAAATGCAGATATTATGTGCGAGGTTGAGAACGTGTAAGAAGAACTGATCGACGGTTGCGCTTCTCTGAAGTTCGGTGACGGTAAGGGGGGGGGGTATGGAAGGTAGCGAAGCTTTTGGGAACTCTCAAGCCCTCTCCTTTCTTTTTGAATATGGCTCGCTCGTCGCTGCATCAACGTAGCATCTATGCAGCATCCTTCTTTACTTCTTAGCATCGACAACAGCGCCATCGTACATTTATATATACAAATATATGGCACGCGCATTAAATTCAGTCAGATTTATATTGGAGCGGCCGCCAAATGGTCGTATCTCTGTAAGCCTTGTTCGCGCGCGCGTCTTACTTCCATTTTTTTATAACACTTGACATTTTATTAGTTATTGTGCGTATTTTTAATATTGTTATGATTAAATAAATATAATTTTATTTAAGCAGAAAACAAAGTAAATTTATTTGTTAATGTCCATAATCATTTTCTATAACGTATATAAGAATTAGAAATATATATATATGTGTGTGTGTGTGTGTGTGTGTGTGTGTGTGTGCGCGCGCGCGCGTGTGTATCTTTTAAATGTCATCGATACAATTTATAATAAAATTATTTTTATTCAGATTATCCGATAGCTAGTGCATCGCGAATTTCATGCTAAAAATCACATGATTTACTATAGAGTTATCTTCCAGAATGGAAGCGTCATGAAACGACGTTAAATTTCATTCGGAGATTGAGTTAAAATTTCCGATATATTCGTTCTCTCTTTATTTTGCAGGAGATTCGTTGGTCTGAGCATTTATTTTCTGCAACGAATTAGCTTAATTCGTTACCGGTTATGAAAAAGATAGTAGTATATACAGTGTATTCATTTTAGAAACAATATAGAAAAATTTTATGCCTGACAACTGGTTAAGTGCTTATCATCATATTATGAATAATGAATTTCAGCACTTGTCAGTAATTCTGCGTCTTAAGTTAACACTATTAGTTCAATCATCCGAAAATCAGCCTCTGTATGTCTATTACTTGTTTTCTTCTACTTTTCCCATATTTTCTCTCTCTCTCTCTCTCTCTCTCTCTCTCTCTCTCTCTCTCTCTTTCTTCATGTTCTGGTTTCGCCGCTTCACTTTCTGTCGAGCTTTCTCATACTCAAACGACTTGTTTTTTATTTACATTATTATCTTAATCTAAGTTTGTATTTGGTACGGAGTATGAATTATATTCTACTGTAAAACACAATATGGAATCTTGAAGAATAGGAGAAACTGTAATTTATATTACATTGAGATTTTTGAAAAACTTGTTTCTATAAATCAGTTTGTCATACAATTTGAATAATTCTAGCCGAAGAAATTCAGAACAACATTTAACGAGTGACGATGATAAAAAATAATTATATTTATGCTAGGTTATGGATAAGAATTTATGAGAGAGGTAAATAAAAAAGCAGGTATCATTATTACATATGTATTATACATTTATTTTTCTATCTCAATGTCGTATAATCTACATTGTCAAATTAACGTAATTGTTACCTAACACTAACACTTTCTTGTTTCATTGCGGGAGCGTATTATGTACGTGATATCCGCTTTGAGTCGAAAGCAACAAAAACCCGAAGAAATACGCTTTGCGTAAGATTCAATATGGGGCCTTTGCGATAGCTACACTGGTCGCGCCGTTCTGTTTTTCTTTTTTTGCGACCGAGTCGGCGTGCAGAACGCACATTATTTTTACGAAATTGCCGTTCCCTCGCACACGTGCCAGCCGGCGCGCGGGCGCACGAACGGCGGACAATATTGGTCGTTTGTGAAATCGCGAGTTAGTTTCTAAAAGGGATCTTTTCTTTTTTATTTCTTAACGCAGAATCGGCCGAGCGAGCGAGTCGACATAACTCGTTTGGCCGCTGATACGCGCGCTGCGCAGCCTCGACTTCATTTTTACTCGCGACTGTATATGATGTCGTGAAAAAATAGATAAATCTTTTGAAGCGCATAAGTAGGCCTTGCTATTTCGTGATGTTGAATAAAATAAAGGTTACAATTTATGGCCTCGGGAACTGGGCATAACGAGGTAGCTGCACCTTGGCTCATTTACCTATACCCCGTCTCCGGCCGTCTTCGTAATTTGCTTACAATTATATATTTTATGTCGTGTTTACGATACAACTGGCACGGAATACTTGATCTTATCGGATAATGTTTTAATTCAATGGCTGTTATGGAAATCATTTTGCCTTATTATTCAAGTCAAGTGTATGTTATAAAATTTCCCAATATAAATTAAAAACTTACTGTTAGCAAGATGTTTGTATTGAGATACATTTTAAACCTGACATGACATAATTTTAATGAACGATATACTTGACAAATCTATTACTAAAACATAAATTCCATAAGATGGCTATGAATTTTTAAAGCACTTGGAAATTCATCTTTGATATTTAAATAGAACCGAAGACCACAATTACTATTTGAAAATTTTTTTAAACATAATTTAAAGTATTATACGACAATTTCATATTCAAATGAAATCAAAGGCAAATATTCAAATAACTATAGGGAAAAAGGAGCTAATAAAAAATGTAACCGTTGGAACATGATGAGAAACGCAGCGATTCTCGAAAAGAGCCGTGGAAAGTTAATGAGAAGAATGGCACTATAGGGGCCAAGCTAATAGTCGAGAAGAGAGGCGCGCCCCAGTTTCAAAGAGTGAAGTATAGAGGCGAGAAAGATTGGAGGAGGGGGCTGTCCTCCGTAGAGCCCTAAAGCAGACGAACAAAGGGAAAAAGAACAAGAGCGAGAGAAAGAGTAGCGCGACATCCTCCAAGCTGCTCGCAGTCTTCGGGGCATATCTTAGCATACTTTATTTGATTTTTTGTATTGGATAATAGTCCCAGGTAATAGGGTACACGCGAGGCTCGGCACAAGTCCTGCTACCTCCTGGCTCCTCGCGTCTTAGCCGAGGGGGTGTTCGTCGGCTGCGAAAGGGAGTCGGGGGAGAAGAAGGGAGTAAAGCGAGTTTTCGCACCCTCTTGGCGGAGCAGCCGCTCGGCGACTACCGCCGCCGCCACCGCCTCTCTGCATTAAAGAATTTACATTTTTTAAATGGGAGGGTCGCCGCTCGCTACTCGCTTTTCCCGGTTCGCCTTGCCGCGCGCGTTGATTTCGACAGGGTAGCCTACGCGCTTCGGCCTCCAACCCCCGTCCGTGGGGATGGGAAGGGTGGCCGGGCGGGAGGAGTGGGGAGGGGGAGTGATAACTTGCGGGCCATTTGTTCCGCGCTGAGAAATGAAACCGCCGCTGACATTCTATCTTAATAAAGAATCAGAAGCACTCCGCGGAAAGCTTTTTCTCGAGACTTACAAAGGGGAGCAATTAATACCAATTGTTTGGTGTAGGAGAGCGAGGGTGGGCAAAGGGGGCAGGGGGAATGGAAGCGTTTGTTAATTTGCAAAGGCGATTAACGCTGCCATCGGAAGTCGATGGGAAAAGTTGCGAAGGAGCTTGCCTAAATTTTTCAAGATCAAGATTTCTACGAGAGGTCGTTTTCACGAAAGCCCGACGATCCGCGCTGCTCGCTTTTAATAGTTACGGCTTGCGTTTCATTACACAGGTCTATGTTGAATTCCGAAAGACTTGTATCGATTACGTTTAAACTTGGCAAATTTCTTTCAAATTTCTCGACATTAAGACCAATGAATTTTATGTGAAACGAAAATTCATTGGTGAAACGAAATGTGTCATTTTCTGTTTGTATGAATACTTAAGTATTGCGTATAAGCAACTTTTATATGAAACTTTAAAGATGGAATGATATTTTTATATTATTCAATATATCGTGGGGAGCTTGCGAAATTTCGAGAAAAATAGCAATTATTCTTATTATTTGCATAAATAAAACAATTTTCATGGCTTAGTTTTGATTTTTTTTGAAGATATTCTGCATATCTGAACCTTAGATAGAATAAAATTACTCTCATAAAGGGATATCGAAAAAGTAGGCCACTTAAAATTCATGTAAAAAGCATCGGATCGAACGTGGCCGAACTGTCAGCCGTAATAATGCGTTCGAGACGTCGGAAAATGAGAAGCAGCAGTATACTCTAAGGAATGATCAAACCCCCGGAATCAAGCATATGTTTCATCTAATCACACTGGATGTCGGGGAATTATCAGATGGGAGAATGAGAAACGAAGAAAAGGGGAGAGGAGCACGCGGAGCAAAAAGAAACGGCCGAGGGGTGCCGCGCCCGATAGAGAAGAAGAGAGGGGTGAGCCATCGGAGCTCTCCCGAGCGAACGAGTGTTAGCTATACATATTTAATGAGTCTCTGTGCATCGTGGCGCGCAGTCGTCTTATATACATAAGAAACGGGCAGGGCTCGCGAAAATATTTTTATTCAAATCGCGAGCGGAGGGGAAGGGGGCCGGAGGTGTAGCTGGGATATCAAAGAAAAAAAGAAAAATACGCCGAGAGTGGCTTTCCCGCATGCATAAGCGTATAATCCGCAGGAGCTCTTGAGTCAGAGAAGCCGCAGCGCAACTGGGGAAGTGGGGGGGGAGTGTATATAATGTATATTTCAAAATCTGCCGCGCTCATTATTATCCGATCGATATTATCCCCTCGCCGCGACGAAGGAGAGGGAGGAGGCTTCTATCTTTTACCCCTAACCCCTCTCTCTTTCTCTTTTTCCCTTTCTTGCTCTCCTCTCGGAGCAGCTATATATCGTACGATGCACACACGTAAACAGGACTCGGCCTTATCTCGGCAATGTGCCGCGGAGGCTTTTCTGGGATCCGATGCCAATCGAGTGATGTATGCCGTGGGGTGCCTCCTCCTGCGCTTGTCTCTTATTTTTATCTCACGCAAAGTGGATCTTCCTCTCAGAACGCGATGTCTAATCAGAAGAATAATAGAGGCGTTCGACAGTTATAGGCTGTCCTCCTTCGAGTCTTTATTCGTCGCGTGATCGATGCGAGCTATATTTTAATGAGTCGATGCAAGCTCGCGGGCCCTACTAGGCGCCGGGTGACACTACTTTAAACTTTAAGAGGCACGCGCGCGCTATAGGCAATATAATACACAGCTGATATGTTGTATAGGAAGACGATTTGGCTTACACGAGAAGCGAATGGGAATATCGGATTTTATGCGACAAAGTCTTTGTGGGGAGGATAGATAACATCCCGAGCCGATTCACATATACATATTATACGTGTATATATCGAGCAGTATTTTAATAAAGATACTGGGGCGCTACTCCAAAATGTGCGTTATCGCCGAACTAAATGTTTCGAGACAAATGGAATAAATTACTAGCTTAGTTTTTAAATAACAAATTTCTATAAAGATAAAGTATTGAGTGACCCTCTCATCTAATTAAAATCTTAAAGACTCGATCAAATAGTATTTCCTTATTTACTCAATCATTCTCTTTTATTTATTATTTTATTAATAAAAATTCCATCAACCCTTACATAATGTATTAATATAAAACTATTATTTCAGTAATATTTCAATACATTCATTTGTATCTGTATACGATTTTCGAAGAACTTTGGCGCGGTGAATGTGAAGCCCGAGCCCAAATTTTTAATTACTTCTGGTTCACGATATATCCTAATTCATACACGCAACAAATATTGGGGATTATGAAACATCGAATTTATTTTTCTAATCAAAAACTATAAATTGAATTTTCAGATATTATCTTTGCCTTAGAAAAGTTCCGCCCAGTTTACTGAAATTCATATATTTGTTAATAAGATACTGCATAGTAATTTTTGTTTTTAATTTTTGTAAGAAGAAGATTTAAAATTACAAACTCATTACTCACAAATATAAAAACTATAAGATCATTTCCTTCAATCCAACAATCTCCAAATCAAAAACGTTTTAAACCCTTACTTGGAGTTCACAACTTACAAGTTCATAAACACCAAGCCCGCAAATCTAAAAATCCAATGTCTACTTACTTAAAAACACGCCTTGTTTAGATAATGTTGATGATACGTTCTCTAGTTAGAAGAAAAAAAATTAATGCTCGTGAACATCAAATTTAAATTCCAATCTATGTTTAATACATTTAAATAAAATATTCCTGAGATCTTACGTCCAAAACTCTTTAATAATCTTCATAAAATGTTTTTTGCTAAAATTAAAAAAACTTTTAAATTATTAGAAAAATCGTGACTTAATATTTTCTTATGATCAACTTATAGAATGGAGAACTGGACTTCTTTATCATTACCGTATTAAACGGTTGCTTATTATAAAATAATCAACTTAGTAGTTTCTTTAGTTCATTGCATTTCTTCTTTTAATGTGTTATATGTGGACTCTAAAATAGAATCTAAATTGAAATCAATATCAAATGGGTGACATCACTTATGGGATGCATATACATATATACATCAAATACATATGTTTACGCTAAGAGACATTATTATTGGTATGAACAGACCGTTAAGTAGTGCCGATTAACCTTTCAAAGTTTCCCTAGTCTTAGCCAAATAATAAAAAAACGCATGATTTCTTTTATATTTGCGATAATTTAATGATATGCCTTGAATTATGGTACATTAAATTGTCCCATAAGGTATATTCATACATACAGCTGATTTCTGACGTTATCCGCCTGATGTCCGTTAAAATTAGGGTGTGTTTTTACGCAATTTCAACACCGAATACATATTTATATAAATTATTTAAAAAGAACATTGTATAAAGCGTAATTATAAGAAAAATGCAAATAATTGTATTAATTTTTACATGCTCTATACCAATTTGGTAAAAACACAAATATTGAAAATGGCATAGATGTACAACTTGTAAGATTACAACGTACAACTACGCATTCTTTTTTGGTATTGCAGTCGACCAGATTGCTGATCATTAAAACAGAAATTGATCATAGTAGCTTCTTAGAATTGTACAGGTTCTTTTTTCTTCTGATCTCCCTAAATACATATATTATTTATTAATTCACATTTATACATAATACATATTTAAAGAATTACTTTTACACGAATCACGCTAATTCAATAACCAGGGAATATGCTTCGAACAAGGTAGATCTTAATTTTAATAGTTATCTTAATAAAAGGATGTACAACATCCAATCCTCCGCGTCTTTTCGAAATAACGAATTCCCTCACTCGTAAGTATCTCTAAAACTCGCTGGAGGAAGAAAGAAAGCATACTCTGCGCGACACCCCCGTGTCTTCCTTGCAGTCCCGTCTCAAGAATGAACCCAAGATGCAGCGGGCGGCCGCGGCGTCGGCACGCGGCAGCGTGCAGGGAGCTCGTGAATCACCCCGCAGGCCGCACGTTACAGTATATGCGCGCGCGAAAGCCCAATAAATATAAAAACACATTATTCAAGCAAGGTTGGCGCGCGGATAATAATGAGTTGACCCGTTCGACGGAGAGTGCCGCCCGACTCGTATTTCACGCGTTATACAAACACGCGACGGGCGCAGAAACGCCTTTGGGCCCTTCGTTTTTTGAAGCGCAGAAGAGGAGGTGCGCGCGACAAACGCACTCTGCGGAGCAGATTTACATTATCCGATGGGAAGATCGTGTGGGACGCCGTATAATTTCTGGACGAGCCAGTCTTCCGCGCTTGCCGAAGTTGGTGTAAGCAAGAGGGATGCGATTTGGCAAATCATAAATATTATCATAGTTTGCATAATACGATATTCAGAAGTTTCGCGAATAATTGGAAAGCTATATTTCAAATTATTCTTGAATGTTTATTATTATTATTACTATTATTAATATATTAATGGGTCGTGGTGACCAAAAATCGTCCCGAAAGCCGATTTGAATCAGGTGGTACTGCAGCCTACCATGGCAGATTAAGAAATCCGTGTCTAACTGCAAACCATTCTTGTTTATTTTTATAATTTTTTGCTTTCGTCTGTACATGTGCAACCAAAAGTACCTTGGCTTGATGGAAACGCTGATATGTATGCTACATCAATTCATGTTGTAATAGCCACCATTCATTAAATGCCGAATCGATGTGCGAACTACTTTTTTCTACTTATATTAAAGGATATCCAAGTAAAATGTGCTTCTTGCTTTCTGCACAGAATGTAATTCATAATTTACCATTAGACTTATGCATTTTCATTACATTAATATAGTGCCATTCATTGTTTTAATTGTATTAGCTTCTTATACATTTATATGTAGCATGGTTTAATGAAGATTTTAAACTGTTGATGAAGAGTAGTAATACAGGTTAAATTGAAATTGTTTGATAGAAATTGAAAGTTCCTTCAGGCTGGTCAATTTGTCTGTACAACTTGTTTGCACATTGTGAACTTCTCCATAAAAGTGGTATTTTCCTTTCAGATTGAAAAACTGCCAGAGTCGTGCTTATTTCTCGTGAAGTTAGTCATTTTTTATCTATTCGGTAGATTTTCTATGCTACTTTGAATATCGTCGATGTTATTTCTTATCAACAGATTCAGAAATTGGTTTTACTAAACGAAAATCTAGCTGAATATGAATGGAATTTCCGAAAATCTCACAAGTTTTATAACTCTTACACAAGCGCCCAAATGTTAGCCGATGCAGTCTTCACCACTATTCTACGCATATCAGCACTAATGATATAGCTACCTTATCCCTTTTGAAAATTTGCGATAAATAGTTCTGGTTTCCGTTTCCATCCATTGAACATTTTTTCTGTGAAATTATAAATGTAGAATTAGGATTAAAAATGCGCCGTTCTTATCCTGACTATTCCTGCTTATGTTCAATAGTACAGGCCGAACAGTTGATAATTTATATAAATCAGGAAATATCGATATGTGATAAACGTTTAGGAAGATATGCAAATTATTTCTTAAATTTAACTAAATATTTAAATATCGTGATAATTATAATTTGAGAATTAATTTGTACATCTTTCTACACGTTTATCACATATCTGTAGTTCACATTTAACGAATTTTCTAAACATAAGAGGAACATAATAAGTTATTATTTGATTCTGTATTAAAAAAAAATCTCTCAAAATCTTAAAAAAATGTTATATTTTATAGAATCTTTACAACAAAAACGCATCACTAAAACTATTCAATTTTTATACATAATAATGTAAAATATTGACTTGAAAATATTAAATTGTGAACTTAGATTATATAACAGTACTTAAATTAAATGAAATTATTTTAAAGAAATTCAACCATATATTAATGTAGCATAAAATCAATTCTTTAAAGCCAATAACAATTCAATACAAACACTAAACTTCAATTTCCCAAGAGCAGACGTTCAATACGTTTTCTAATAACTTTTTTTTCTGATTGTTCCACGCACAGACCGTTTTCAATACCTGAAGACCCATAATAGACGTAATGGTAAATAATGACTTGCCATCATCTCGAGATGAAAGTAAGAAGGGGGTAAGTAGAGAGACAGAGAGGCAGGCAGAGGGAGAGAGAGAGAGAGAGAGGCATATCACGAGAGTGAGGAAGAAAGGAGTCCCATAGACATATCATACTCTCTACTAATTTTTTTCATTCCATATATCCTTCACTCGAATTGTCTTTCGCTACAAATGTCAGAGCTTCGACCAGTTTTTATAAATTCCGTTTGTTGTCAAAAGTTTGCGCAGCATCGGAAGTAGGACTCGGACCTGCCTTTTGCGGTCTGTCGAATATGTCTTTCTCCAATTTATTGCGATTTGTTAATACAGACACCCAATGAGTACACACATAATGATTAATTTATACAAAATGTAAATTAGTATAATGCGAGTGCTCTCCTGGAGAAAGTGGATTCGTTAAGTTCAGTAGTGCTCGCGATTCAAGCCGAACTTGTTGGGCAATCGATCTCTTTTTCATTTTATGGGCAGATGTTCCCAGGCGAGTTAAAGAAAAAGTTTCTTTAAACGAGTTACGGCTACCAGCGGCTCATTTTTTATTTAGTAACATTCTTTTTATATAAAAGGTGTATTCAAAGCTATCCATTATCAATACAAAATAAGGAAGTTGATATTTTGAAATAAATTGTATTTTGAAACATTTTCTTTTAAGACCTATTATTAAAGTTATGTGTAGAGAAACATTAAATATAATAGTTATATATTTACCATCTCTTTTCTTTCAGGATTCCGTAAAGTTGTTTGCATATTCCAGAATACTGTATAAATTGTTCATAGCATATGGATGAGTGCTATCGGTTTGAATTCAGAAGGCCTAGGCAAATACATTTGTTGAAATATCTTTAAATTGCAACTGTTTAAATTTGTAATTTACTCTAGATAAATTTTGAAGATTAATTTTAGTATAATATTATTTTAGTATAATAATTACTCTACTTTTTGAAATTTACCAGTAACTGATACCGGATATTTCAGTGGAAGGATTCATTCAATTCACCACTCATGTTAAATAAACACATATACCATTGAGCATTGTCCTTAGTACATATATACATATATATATATACATATATATATATATATATATATATATATATATATATATATAATAAATATATCATAAATATATATATATATAAATAAAGGTTCACTTGCAATATTATATTTCTACCGCGATTCATAAAACTTTGCATTGTTATCGTTGAAAAATTTTTAATCTTAAACGATAATGCGAGGATAAAATAACATCAGGTTTACAAAAAGGTGATTATCATAAAGAGTAGTCGCTGATGTAAAAAAGCACATGAAATTATCAAATTTAATAGACGAAGTAGCCTCTTGCAATTCATTGACTTTATACCCGTGCGGCAGCAGGCATACGTTACCAATGAATAATACAACTGAGCCGTGTAAATAGCTCGCTGATATCCAATGTAATCGAGGAACTATCAACCCTTCAAGGCGAGCGCCTCGCGGCCCTTTTTATCCCCGGTATCGCGCCGCGGGAGACGTGCTCGCGGCTGCTCAGCTGGTAAGACCGCGCTGCGAAGGAGTAGTTCCTTCGATTTCCTTCCCAGTGTAATGCTGGGCTCGAGGACGCGGCCCGCGGGGCTCCGGGGAGGTCGCCGCTCGGCGGTGCAAAAACCCGCGAATATAACGAACCGAGCGGAGATCGTTAAATCGCGTCTCGTGTATGCCGCCGTTCGGTTTTGACCCGGCTCGGCTTTTTCGCGAGTTCTACGCGGTCGCGCCCGGTGGTCGCGCCGATACGATGGAATCGTCGCTCCGCGCAGCACGAGGTCTCGGCGTCGTGTGGATTCGTTTCTCACGATACGCAAGCTTAGCTCCGAAACCCGCGGCAGGAGGCTTCCGGAAAAACCCCGCGTTTCCATTTGTCGAGAGTAGTGACGGTGCGGTATTATTTCTTTACAATATTTTCAAGATTCTCACTTATCGATCGAATAACTTTATTTTAAAGAGTTGCCGATACTGCGCTATGAAATGCGAAATATTTCTCAATCCGAAGTTTCATCTTCATCTGTAATAAATTCATTTCAAATTCTACAATAAACATTTGTTTTTTAATTTCTATAAATGAACATCCAGTTGTAGTGAGCGAATGTATAACTAATTCACTTTGAATAAATAAATAATAGTTAAAAATGTAACATTCCACTTACGTCGACTGACGTAAAGCAAGCTACAAAATATTTTTATAGGTCTTACAGTCTTTTCTATAAATTAATATAAATATAATAACAGTCGCATTGACTTTGTTTATACCTATTCCAGTACAATCAGAAATATACAAATTAAAAGATATTTCGTTAACAAGTAAGTAATGATAAAATACTCTAATAACATTAGAATTCAGATTTTCGAATAACTTCTTCACTGTGTCTATAAGTAAATCCAACAGCTTTCTGAAAGCTTTTCGAAAAATCTTTTTTATTGCAGTTTATTCAATTCTTTTGAAAAACTTACATAGCTGAAAATAATTATTTAGCTAGTCGACGTATATCGCGATAAGTGCACACACACACACACACACACACACACACACACATATATCTACATATAGAAATCCTTATATGTGTGCTGTATCATATAAACAGATTACGTTTTCAAGAAAATTACAGATATATTTAAATGATTCAGCAATCATAATATTCTCTCGACGTAAAAGGAAAGAAAACTAAAATGCCTTAGAAGCAAATTCTCGTGTATTCAAGTCGATGTGAAAAACAGTTCTTCGGTCATTTACCAAGACAGGTGTCGACTTCATTTCAAATATCCGCGAGTTCAGATTAAGACACCCACATCCATTTAAAACGAACGGGATCGCTAGAGCTGGCACAAATAAATAATCATCGATTTCCCGAGAGCCCATCGCGCTTTCGCATCGCATAATATTCGCCTCGGTATACGTGTTATATATATATATATATATATATATATATATATATATATATATATATACATATATGCACAATCCGCGGGGCAGATTCGATTTTAGCTTGAATTTTATGCGCAAAGGGAATAAATTAAACCGCGGGGCGTTGGCGCGCTCGGCAGTCTCAGATTTTGGAGGATACGGACCAGGTCGACGGAAGGAACGGCGGGGAAGGGGCGAAGAACGAGAGCGTTACTGTAGCCCGGAGCTAATCGGTGTTACGAGAGGCGCATCGATTTCTATCGAAAAACCCTCCACCCGCCTTCCCCTGTCTGGGCCAACGCTTTTTCTGGGAAAAAACAAGAGAGAGGGATATAGGGAACGTGCCTTCGAGTCAACGAAGTGGATTATTACGGCCGAGCAGAATGTGCGTTCAGAGGAAGTTTCAGATTTTGGGAAAAATACTCGTTGATCGCCTGCCCTAGAAAAAAGACGCGTTAATAATCGCGTAATTATATCATGGGCCCCGTTGCATTCGATTGTTCCGCCGCGCAACGACTAAAATCCATTTCTCCAACTAAATTCGACTGTTATTGGACCGAAAGTTACTGATTCGATAAAATTTGAACGCGAAATACGCGATGCAAATGAGTAAGTTGCATTGCATCCATAGAACGTTTTTTTTCTACCGCAGGCCTTCGTCGATCGGATCTTATAAACAATATATGTCGGGGCCTTACCCAACCGGCGGTTACGGTGATTTACTATAAGTAATTACCAATAATGCATCGATCTACATTTCTGGGCAAATTAGAAGTCGTGCAAAACTTTCTCGAGGCACATTCCGTTTTTTCGCTCGTTCCCGGACCGACGCGACTCGACGCCATGGACTCGCATTTGCATCACCCTTCGCAGAAAAAATCTTATATATACGCCTGCCATGTATAAATCCGCGGGAATTGGCACGGCCTAAAGCCTTATGACCATTGCCAAAAGTTTCACGTGATTTGTAACACCGCGTTCGTAAACAAAAAAAAATCTAAACGTGCGGACTCGCTTGTCCGTCGAATCGCGATTTCGTCAACGAGTAGAATTATGCGCGTTCTTTATCAAACCTTCGATTCTCTTTATAAAATTAGTATAGACTGAAATAATAGACGCGTGAAATCTTATCAAGTGAACGTAAGAGTTGCACTACCTTTTTCTCAGAAGAAATCAGTGTTCTTGAGCTTTCTATTTATTAATTAATAACTATTCATTATAATTTAAACAACAAAATTTATCAGTTAATCTTTTTCATATTAAATTATTTTTAATTCTTGTTATTTCTAAAGATTAATAGTATTAATATTAAGTGTAATAAAGCGTAACGTTCATATTATTATTATAGGTTAATATATAAAGTACAATCATTCCATTGACTTAAAAATCACAATGCTATATTCATACCTATGTTAAAATAAATTTTTAATTAAAATGTAATAAAAAAATTTTTAAATGTTGTTATTTCATCTCATTTTAATTTACAATAGAATGTAAATAATAACCGCAATAATTAGATATAATTATATTAGAAATATATAAAAAATAAATATAAGTATAAGTATGCTGAATTAATAATTACAATAATTTTTAGTAAATTATTCATTATAAATTTACAAACCAATATTTAGTCGAAGTTAGAAGTATTCCTTGAAGAATCATTAAATGTAATTGTAGGAGACCATAAAAACCCAGAATGCTTCAATTGCTATATTTCTATAGATAACGCGATTGAATGAGCAGCTATATATATATATATATATATATATATATATATATATATATATACACACACACACACACCTATATATATATAGGACGCAAAAGCACGGCGGGGCTAATAAATCCATAGCAAATCCCGCGAGGGCCTCATTACTAAGCCCGTCTCTTTAATTGAAATCCCGTGTTTTTTCGGGACATACTCCTCGGCGTCCCTCAACCCAATCGACGGTCCCGGCTCAGTCCCGGCAGCTTCCAGAGGATTCCCCTTGAAACGCGCGCGACACCTCGCCCGCGGGAGGGGCAGCAGAGTGGCGCGAGGGGGGCGCGATAAGAAAAGCCCAAGAGAACTACCGGGCCCCGTCGCCCCCTTCTTTCTCAATGAAGCGATTCCCGCCGTCTCGTCCCTCCACTCGTCCCCCCTCGCCTCCTCGTCCCACCCAGCTTTCGATAATTTCTCGCGCGACCGAGGCGACCCTGATGGCGACGACGAGGATCGCGGCCTTCCTGTTGCACCCGCGCGCCGTCCGCCGGCGTTCGCGTGCGTACCAGTTAAGGAAGAGGGGGAGGGGGAGAGAGGCGCAAGATATAGAGAGAGAGTCGTTGTTTATCAAAGAACATCGCCGCGAGCAATTTATGGCGCGCGAGAGTTCCTCGTTACGGGAATTTTCTAGATTAGGCGCCGCGAAAGGCTAATCGCTTCTGGTTAAACTGACCCGACCACACTTTTTTCTGTCCTTCGTTTCACTCGCGCCTGCTTGGCTATGAAATGTCAATTTCGCGTTCGGCTCGCTTAGAATCCTCTAAATAGCCTTGCAATAATTGTAAATAAATAAGATTATGCGGTTAATTAGGTCTAATTTTCACGCCGCTCCATTTCCATCCACAAAATATCCATTACACGCGTAATTCTTGAGCAAACGATTTGAGAAAAAATTCGAATATAGAAGCCGAAGAAATTGTAATACGTATTTTATGTATCTTATTTTTAATTTATTAGGAACGTAAGCTAATGCTGGCATCTAGATATGTATATATCGAAAAAATTTAATACTCAAAGCATTGTATGTTATACATATATATAAAAATTACTTTGTGCATATAAAAAATATTATATCATAAAAATCAACGTTTTCGTTAAAAACATTTGCAGTACAAGAAAAATTAGTCTGATAGGTTCTAACATTACCAAAATTATATCTGTTTTAATTATCTTTATAATAAAACAGCGTACATTATTAATCTTGTAATGTACATTATTTTATTAATATAATAAGAAATTTTGTCTATTAAGAAGTTTACCGGATAAATAAATGTATACGATTTACAAATCGAGACGAACTTAAATTTCACGACTCATTTTCATTAGCTACTTATTAAGAATAAAGTTTCATTGTCTCTTCTAAGAGATAAGGTCTGGTTTCTAGCATTTTTAATAATGTTTGATGTAATAGAAGTAACTGTGTAGCAGAAAATATAACGATTCTTGATATAATCTGTTCCTACCTCATGTATATAGAATGACTTCTAATTTGTTGAATTAAAATATTTTCAACTAATAATACTTTTTTTTAATAATTTAACTGTAAATAAATCTATAAATCAATAACATTCTTCATATATTTTATATTTTTATTTGATATAAAGTAATATTGAAATAGAATAAATTTTTTAACATTTGGTAAGGAATTACTTCATGATTTTTTTTAGTTTTAATTCCAATATGGAAGTATAGTAAATTAAAAATAAAACAAAAATACTGTTGAATATTTAATAAAAAAATTCAAAGTATTTCTTGTCACATACACATGTTTCGACAAGTTCAAACATACCGTGAAAGAATGAAACGTACAATGATTCAATAATTTAATCTTTACAACTGATGTAATCGTAATTTCACAATGATTGTATTTTTTGTACACTTAAATTCAAGAGATTATTTTGAATAATAATAAAACGGATAATAGAAAAATGTAAACTCATTAAATTGTTTCTAGTGAAACTAATAAAAAAAGCCAATAATACCAGTAGGTGGCGCAAGACGGAAATAAATGTGTAGCTGAAAAAGGAATAAAAGGGAGAGTGAAATTAATAAATGAAAAATGGAACGTATAAAGGAAGGAGCTATAAAGGAATGAAGGAGCGAGAGGGAGACCGAGCGAAAAGGAAAAAATAAGGAGTAAGAAAAAGAAAACGGAAAAACGGTCGTCTTACCTTTGCGTCAAAGCGTAAATAAAGCCTGAAGCTGTTAACTTTTGATCGATTCTATCCGGTTGCTCGGTCTCAGTCATATATTACAAGTTACAATATTAAATTCTTTTCGTCGCACGTTTCGCTCATTTTCATCGAGCAGCCTTTTAAAATATGCCGGTTGGTGCTTGCAATCATGTTACTTTCTCGTTCTTAATATAAGTCTGGTATTCGTTTATCAGAGATTAAAGTTCTATCTTGTTTCTGTAAGTATAAGCAAGAAACTGTATTTTTATGACATTTTCATATCTACTTTACGTAAATTCGTATATATCAAATACATTCTATATTTAAATTTTTCACAATATACGGATTTATTAACTCGTTAAAAGTATGAAAAATTATATAAATTTGTTATTTTTCCTTGTTTTATTGTATAGTATTACATTTTCATAACATCAATACTCTCATGTTGATAACATGTGATGCAAATTTTGAGATTGTTTTGGTTTTGCGATCAGTGTTTGGAAAAGCAAAATCATATCCACGAAGTTCATATCTTTTTATAGATGTATCCCTTTTTCATATCTACTCTCCCCTCCCACTCTCTGCCTCTTTCTCTTATGTGACAAACGCAAGCAGAACAGCTACAAGAAAAAGAGAAAGCAGGCGAGAGAAAGACAGAATTTTGAAGGGAGGCTACTAAAGGAGTCTCTCTCTCTCTCTCTCTCTCTCTCTCTCTATCTCTCTTCTCACTTACATGGTATCATTGTGTATGTGCGTGGACTCTTTTTTCATCGGTAAAATAAAAGGAAGTAATTAATCGCGGCAAATCGAAGTCCCCAAGAGAGAAAGAGAAGAGTGAGAGAGAGAGAGAGAGAGAGAGAGAGAGAGAGAGAGATGAAGCGAGGACAAAGAGACGAACTGAGAGAAGGATAGAGAAAGGGAGGGAGAGGGAGGGAAGGGGTAGAGAGAGAGAGAGAGAGAGAGAGAGAGAGAGAGAGGGAAAGAGAGCAAAGTTTCGTGCTCACATATGTACAGACCGTAGCAAGCATTGCTCGGACACGCTTACTCAAAGAATCGAGCGGCTACCGCTACCGTTGCCGCTGCCGTACAGGAATTCCTGTCATCGCGAATCAACGTTCTCCAATGAGACGGGGGTAGAGGAAGAGGAAAAAGAGGAGAGCGAAAAGGGAACAAAAGGTCGCGGGAGATAGAAAGAGAGAGAAGGATGACTTGTCTTCCTCCCACTCTTCATATATTCTTTTCTCCGCTGGTCGAGCGATAGCTCAGCAGGATGGAGTGGAAGGGCCCGGCATCGGGGGGGGGGGCAGGGAGACGAGAGGCTGTCGCAGCTGCCGCGGAGTGGCGAACTGCTACCGTACGCGCACAAGAAGCCCTGTTTTGCGTCTTCTTCCTTATCGGTGGTCTCTCTCTCTCTCTCTCTCTCTCTCTCTCTCTCTCTCTCTCTCACTCTTCTCTTCCACGGCGCGTCCACCTTTTTATTTAATAATTGGAACGCCCGGTATGTCGGCTATATCTGTTCCTCGAATCCACTTCCATTTGTGGGCAACATTGGCACACTGACACTCGCGCACACGAGCGGCGGACGACACGCGATTAACCGACGACGCTCCCGCGCCCGTGGCTGCATTTGTTGCAGACTGTCGTGTTTATTCTTCTTTTTATCCGATCCCTCTTCCCCCTTCTTCCACCGCCGTCTTAGCCGTCGCTACAGCGAGCTTTTTTGGCTTCGCTCGCTTTCCGCTTTTTCCCTTTTCGCTCGAGCAGCGTCGAGCCGTGTCGGATAGACGAGGGTATATATATATATATACATGTACACACACACACACGCACACACGCACGCACACACACACACGCGCGCGCGCGCACACATATAGCGCCGTGGCTTTTAAAGAACGCTTAGGCAGTCCGGCAGTGCATCACGCGAGCCGATAACACGTCGTCTCTCCCCCCTTTTGCGTCTCACTATTTGGGAAGAAACGCACTTTCGCACTATATATTCGCCGCTCGAGTTTCAAAGTAGATAAGATTTTCGAACCGACCATATATATATATATATATATATATATATATATATATATAGCGAAGGGTTCATTGGAGGCGTCCGTTCCCAAATAGAGAAATTAGCCATGATAGTCAGTTAATTGCGCGCCACAGTATCGGGATGGATGCTAATTTCGAGAATTCCAAGTGTCAGTCTGTTCTACATTAAATGTATATATGGGGCGCTAAATCGGTGATAAAAAGGTACGCTATTACTTTTGTAGTTTTATTCACACTTGTATAGCGTATCGCTTAATAAAAGGAGCATGAAACGAGTCCCGACTTATATAGAAAATTTAATGCGCGCAAGAAATATTCGCGGCTCTTCGACGAGCTCTTTGGGACCTCTTTCGAAGTCTCCTATACTTTCGAGGCAAACTCCGATAACCAAGGACAAAAAAAAGTTGTCGGAGAACGGATCGATTCTACATGCACTGTGAATATAATTTGCCCGACTCGAGGGCGACTTTCGGTCTCGTTCGTTATGAATATACACACACACACACACACACACACACACACACACACACACACACACACACACACACACACACACACACACACACGCACACACACATAGTGAAAATTGCGATATCGACACATGGAAAGCGGACGCGGGTATTGCGCATAACGAACGATCAAGTCTGTTCGTCGGGCCGTGAAGTTATTATATCGGCGTACATGAGCTCGCAGGGCAATTAGCCCGCGATGTTCGCACGCTTAAAGCACGTCCCAACGTGCAAGCGTGTATTACAGTTTCTTTTCGAGCTCCCCGATCGCCTCTCTTGGAGTCAACCTCCGCCCCCCCCCCCCGCTCCACGAGGAGACAAATTCCACATCGCCACACGATGTACGAGCCGCTTGTATTTGCATTTCAATTTCGGGTGAAAAATGCGCGGCTCGTGCCGATTTCGCGAAACGAGAATGGAACTAAACGAAGGCGGCACACGGGAGTGAGGGGGGGGGGTGGAAGACGAAAAAAAGGAGAAACTCCCGACGTTAAATCACCGCGGCGCGGGCGAGTGCTCCTATCGGCTTTCTCCGTCGCACGGTTATTTCACACCGATTGCCCTTGCCACGTTCGGTTGGCAGTAGCTGTCGAAGCGAAGCGGAAAAACCGAACGCTACCGCGTAAGTTCAACTCGAGGAGTTTCTAGCGCCTAATTTTCCGCTTCGTGCTTCGCGAGTTAGCTTCTATATGTATTTTAGACTAGCAAAACATACAAATATTTGATTATTATTGAAGCCCGTTACATTACGACCGTGAAGGAATCTCAGGTATGATGTATAACTAAATTTATAACTAAATAAAATTTATCTTTCAAATAAACGTTGGTATTTATATTTTTTATATGGTCGTTGAAATTAATTAATTACATATTGTATTAAAGTTTAGTTTTCATTTGTAAGTTGAAAACAGAAAAAGATACCTCGAGCCTATTAATCAGTAGTTTTTGGGAGACTGCAGCACTGTAAGTCTGCAGGAGAAAAAGGTTAATGTCCGTCGGCCTGTAGGCTAATGTACTTTATACGCTGACATTACTTTATGAATCGTAACTGAAAAAAATTCATTGCTCCTCCTTTACCAAACGACGAATATATTTATAATCTTTTTTCCGAATACAGATTTACGAACTTTCCTTGCCGTATCTCCATCTCGACATGTACAAGATTCTTAATTACGTGCTTTATATATATATATATGGCAGGACGATTAATTGCTTTGCAATTACATGTTTTATCTCAAACTCAAATGATAAAGAAATGCTTGGAATTTTTTTCAAGATTATACTTTTTACACGACGAGCCTTTACAAAAGATACGTAATGTATAATGTGTGTGTGTGTGTGTGTGTGTGTGTGTGTGTGTGTGTGTGTGCGCGCCCGCGTGTATATGCAGGCTTATGTGTGTTTAAAGGAGAGGACAAAGGCGATTCCTTAAAAAATTTTCAATTTCCGTGGGCACTAAAGCACAATTGTTACTTCAGCGTCACAACGTATATACCTAATGGCATTAGCATAATCGCTGCATCGGGCCCGGCAAAATTTAGCACATCCTTTTTCTCCCGCCACACGTCCAGTCTCCCCCGTGTGTATGCATACACATATATCTGTATGTATATGTGTGATAACTAACACATTGGGCGCGTGTACATACAGAAAAGAGCGGAGCTCGTGAAGCGGTGGAAGACTGGAGCGGGGGTGTTGAGGGTAGGGGCGCCGAGGTGGCCAAGCAGTCGCGAGGGGAAGAGACATTTGGCACAGCCGGCGTTAAAGTCAAAGTTGAACTTTACACCGTTCCGTAGAAGACCGGGTGGCGAGGAGGGGGCAGGCGGCAGGGGGCAGGGGGCGAACGTGATCGCGCCATGTGTGATGCAAAGCGCGTCCGCCACGTATTACGAGTACTTGTAGAGCACGTAATCCGCGCGACTATCCCCTCCGGGCTTCTTCCGCGGCTGCGGCCCAAGTTTAGCGGGCGCAAATATAAAGAGGAGCCGCGATCCGATCCGCCGTACGCGCGGCGCCCCTGGTCCGCGGCCACTCGCGCGCGCGCGAGCTCAACGCGAATCCCGATGCGAGCTACGCGAACGTAACATGGACGGCGACGCGCTAGCGAATTACCATCGGAATCTAACGCGTACGGCAGGCAAGGCGATATCGCTGGGGTGCGAACTGTCCCTTTCGATCTACGGCATCTGCCGCGTACCGTTCGAATACGTGGAAATTTTTTTTATTACGGGGACTTTGCTTTTTCTTTCTTTTCGCCTATAAAGTTATTTTTCTCTTTTTCAGGTCACCGCGATGATCTTAATTAAATTGCGCGTAGAATCTATTTTTTCAATAATTTTTGTTAAATCATTCATATTTAGTTTTTTGCCGTTATGAAATAAGAGTTGACCTGAGATTAGTGTGTTTTTGCAGAGCGTAACGAGATCAGTTATCGCGATTAAATAGATCGATTCCGGAAATCAAATTCAAGCTTTTTTTCTTTTCGTCATTTTTTCATCATTTTCGTTTCATTCCTTTTGTCAGATATTTTTAAATATAATCAAACTCATCGATGAAAAAATTGCCAATTTTTGAAAAATTACCCGCTTTCTAATGGCAGTATGCAGAAATAAACGATTATGGCTTCGGAATCTTAAAATATGAAATACCAATACAATAATAGGAGCTGAAGGATTCCAATAAGTTTTTTATGTATCGACAACAAGTCGTGAATCCCAAAAATCCCAATGTCCTCCCCTCTCTCACACGCTTATGTCCCTAGAAATGGCGCTGCGTCTTCCCAAAGCCCGCGAGCTCGATTCTTTCATTTTCTTCGTATAGTTGGTCTGCGGCCCCCTTCCGCCAGACGCGAGCGCGCGCCCAGCATATAAGTTTCTCGGCATGCCCGCAGCCAAGCGTGCAGATATGTCGAGCGCGGTTTATTGCCGAGCACCGCCCGTGCTACATTGATTTAATGCGTTAGTAATTGGGCCGTCTATGATTCTCTCTCTCTCTCTCTCTCTCTCTCTCTCTCTCTCTCTCGCTCTCCTCGCTCCCCCTCGCCCCGTCGGATCGTCGCCGTCCGTTCGGTGGCTAGCCACTACTCGACCGCAACTATTGCTTCCCACAATGTATATACAGTTCTCTTTATATATAAGCAGCTCGTCTATCCTTTCCACCTCCTCGTGCCATCGCGTGGAAAAAGCGAGAAAAGGAGAGTGTGAGAGGGCGAAGGGGGGGAAGGTGGAGGAGGTTGGGAAGAAGGTGGACACGGTGGATTGGAGAGTCGAGGAGTTTATTGCCGACTTTATTGCCAATGCGTGCACGCGAACTATGCACGAGAGAGAGAGAGAGAGAGTGTGAGAGGAAGGGAGGGCTGGGAGGAGGAGAGCGAGAGAAAGGAAGAGGGGGCCGGGCAGAGGCGTCTTATTCTCGAGAGTGGACAATTATTGAAGCGCGGATATGGCACCCCCGAGAGGAGACTAAGGACTAACGGCCAAGGCGTATATATATATATATATATATATATATATATATATATATATAAACGGAGGATAGCAAGCGTACGTGACGCTGCCGGCGGCGCTACGGATCGCTAATGCGTCTCAGTGATTTAATTAAATGGTCCGACGCGCGCCACGAGCGGCTTCGCGGGCCTGCGCTCGCGCCCACTGTGTATAACAAATTGAAATGTGCTATCGCTCGCTGCGCGCGGAGCAATCTCAAATCTACCCTGGGAGCAATAATAATAACAATAATCGATTTTTATCGCTCGTTGGCGGCGCCACCGGGCTCGTTTATACCTTAATTATTTCAGCGATTTATGTATTTGATAAAGACATACGGAACTTTTGCTCGGATTTAATCGATGCCTCGTTCCTTTTCCACGCGCACTTTTTCCGAGAAAACAGTCATAATTGATAAACGAACGACTCAAAAAAATTATTGTTCAGGTACTGAAGATGTAAGGCAGTTGCTTAATATACGATGTGGTTCAAAATATCTTTGTACTCTATTTTTTCATAATTATTAAAGCGCTTAATATAGGATCTTTTGTCGAGCTATTTATACGATAACGTCATCTCCGAATAATTAAGCTTGATATATTTAATTTGAAGAAGAGCTCGAGACAATGAACTCGAAAACATTTAGCGAGTTATTTTTATGGCTAAATGCTTGTCGCATCTGAGATATTATCCGGAGGCCCAAAGATAGGAGGAGAATAGGATAGGAATAATGGCACCAAGTGGAGAGAAAGAGAGACGGAATGAAAGAGGAGGGTGCGGGCACAGCAGCCACGAAAAGCCACCGAGGAATGTTCCGGCTCTGTCGCAATATTTGGCTTTAAATCATGTCCCTGTCGACGGATTAAACCATCTCGTGACCCCAGCCCCTCTCACCCTCTCTTCTCTCTCTCTCTCTCTCTCTCTCTCTCTCTCTCCCTTCCTCTCCTCTGCAGTGTCCTTCCGGCTCTCATATATGGAGCGGCTGTTTCGCCCGCGGCAAGTTCCTGAAAAGGCGCGTCCTTTCAATGGTCCCTCGTCACCTACATCAGCTCCGCCCGCCGACTTATATGAACTATACTTCGCGCGCGCTCTGGAAAAGAGAGAAAAAGAGCCCTCGAAGAGGCGGGTAGAGGAATACGGGGGGTGCGCGTGAGTTTTTTACCCCCCGGGCAGGAAGAGAGGAGGGGCGGCTCCTTCTGAACGCGCGAGTTTGACAAGGCGCCTAGAGAATCGAAGCTCGTAAGTCATGATTAAGGACGATTCGATTGTTCTTCTTGCTCGCTTTGACTTATTGTGTTTCTCGTACAATGCCCGTTCTTTTAAGAATGGGGAGCAAGTTTTATCGCTAGATTTATTGCTGCATTTACACAATCTATATTTAAATTAATTTAATCATTATATAACCATCTTCAATATTATTTCGTTTAAAAAAAAATTGGCAATGAAATTTCAGAAAGTAACATTTTATAAGAAATATATTTTCTGAAGCTCTTTTTTATTTATTTATTTATTTCAAAGAAATTTACGAAAATAATACTTTATTGTTTTACGAAATAAATTGCAGATTCATTTAAAGCTTAAATATGTTTACATAAGAAAATTAAAAGGGTATAATATGTTAAATTAAAAATATTGTAAAATTCTTGGATAGTTTCATAAAACAATGAAAGGATTGGATTTGAACAATTTCCTTAAATTTTCAGTTTTAATCTGAATATATATCAATAACTGAGAGTAATATTACTAAATTCAGACTACATTTGGAGTCAGTTTAAGTTTGAAGTTAAAAAATTTCAGCATTATGCTTCCTATAATTATTAGTTGGAATCCTCTCCATTCAAAATCTGAATATAAGATGTACTTATAGTAGTATTCTTGGTTGGCGATGTAGCTCTTACGTATATTTTATGGCCCGGTACAAGATCAGAATCATTTGTAAATCTATGCTATTACAAATTCAACAACGATTGAATACACCCTATCAAAATTAATATTTTTATTTTTATCCTTCATGCCTGAACTCTTCAGCACATAATTGATTGAGCTAGTAATTAATAAAGCTTCATAATACGGCATAAATTATTTACCTGCTGCAATAATGATCAATTATTTACGTATCGATATAATCAGAATTTCTTATCTTTTTATTTTTTTTATTGGATCCTCTTTTTGGCCTAATCGATCCAGCCCAAAGATTAGGATTACTCGCGAAATTTACGACAACGCATCACTCATGACAGAGGATTTGATATAAAAGCTTTTTCCTGTAAGCTCCTACGTAGTCTTTTACCAAGAGTACTGAATTTTTTTCAAAGGCAAAAATTGTTATCGATATTTTCGTAAAGATAGCCAAGACGAAGCAACGAGAATTGCCATTGATTTTTCGGATTCTCCTATTTCGAATTATTTGTATTATCATTCGTAACATAGATATTTTTTAGTAGATACATATTCAGTAATAGAATATAATTTCACAAACATAATTATTTACTTTATTTGTGATGACTTAATAAAAAATTAATGAAATGTTTATATATTATCCTACTTCCAGTAGGAGTAAAACTACTTATGCCAATATGTTCATGCGTTTCATAATGACAGAAAAATAGTTTTTCCTTAAGGGGATCATCCAGCGCCTAGTCTGGTCAACCAAAAGGAATTTCTATATAATTTTATTTTCGAAACTATTGAATATGTATTTTTGCAAATATGAATATAGTTGTTGAATACAATATAAAAAGTTGAAATTAATTAGTTTATACGGTTATACTTGCAATAGATTTCATGGTACATCCGAACATTATCCCGTTCACCTATACAGTACACTTCAAAAACCGTTGACAATATAGAATCAAAAATTTCATTTCAGAAAATTGATCAGCAATATAATGTGCAATAGTCGTGCAAAAATGAAGATGTTGCTCAAAAGAAAATTTTTTTAGAATTACATTAAAATTTTATTTAAATTTCTTATCATGTACATAAAATGCTCATAATTGTAACAATAAATATTGAATAGAGACAAAAGTAAAATAGTTATAAGAAATAAATTTTTACGTATTACGATATACTACCTATTTATTACAGTATTGTAAAAAAATTGCTAACCTAACTGGGTAATTGAATATCTGTAAGTAATATCTGCAGAACGAAACTTGTAGAAAAATAACGCTTCTCGCTAAGTTTGCGTTTCTCCGATGGGATGTATTTTGGGATTCCGACGTCCTTACAAAGTCTAGTCATCTAAACTAGGAGATGAGCTCCTCGACGATAGGATTTTATACGAAAGAAACTATACAGTTCGGCCGAAAGCTGCTCTCTTGATATTAGGAAATCACAGTGTCTATATCGAAGGCACCCTCTAGTCACATAGGCCAGCAATCCCAGCAGCTGTAATAGCTCAATATGTTTGATTTTTTTAAAGTTTCGCCGTTGAGATACTTAGAAAAATTTACAAAATATCAATAATATAATTGTAAGAGCAATTTTTAGGTATTAATAATCGTAATTTGTTTGAATTCCATTCTTTACGTTAGAATAGGCTTAACGAATGGTCTGATTATTATTTAGTTTTATTTTAGAAATCATATATATTGTCTATAGTTTCATATAATAACGATATAGTAAATTTTTATATGTTGGTTATGCGAATAAAAAAAACAGTAGCTAAAATCTTCAAACATGCAATTTAAAGAAAATAAATGACATTGTTGCGATTTTGTTTCAGATATCGAGACGATGCTCTGTGTTGGACCGATCGGTAAGACATTTATATTTAATTATTTACATAATAAGAACAAAGGGGGCAATGCTGCTTCCTCTTGCGGCAGTACGTTTGTCAATTGGATACTATAGTATATATAGAAGAAAGTTTAAAGTTTATAGTTACAGTTCTTAAACTATGCCGTCTTTGTAAATTGGAGAGAGAATAGATTTGCAACGACCTTTGAAAAAAATCACTAGTCATGGGAGCGATCGGCATACCCTACGCGTCCGTATTTGAGAAAAAAATTACGCCGGAGCGAGTTACCCGCGACCGCGATTACTTTGTTGTTCGAAAAACAAATCGGCCCCTTCGCGGCTCTGAATCCGTATGCATATCGAGCAGCATCGCGCGCGTCGCTCGATCGCACCGGGCAGTCCCGTCGGCGTACGCGCACAAACAACGATGAATTAGGTAATTAGCCATGGCGAGCTTGAAAGATCGAGGCGCGCGAGCCCGAGTACTGCACTCGGTCCGCGCCATATGCGTCGGTATGCCGGACGAGCGACGCGAGTTCGTTCAACCCTCGTCTAGATGCGAAGGAAAAGCGCGCGTCTCTCGCGGGATGGCGCTTTAACATGTACGTAATGGCCCTCGCGGCGCGTTCTCGTTAAATCGAATAGGAGCTCGCGCCCGATAGATCGATCGCGAATCGTACACTGGAGGAAACGACGTGGACGGCTGGCAATATCTATTGCCATAGGGGCAGGTAGAGGAGGAAGGGGTTGAACGCTCGGAGACGACTGTAACTCGGAGAATGGAGTTCTTTGACAATTCTCGTGCTTGCAAAATTTTTGTAGGGAATATTGTTGGATTTTCGTAAAAAATAAATCCATTCGGTAATTTTACAATCGAATTTTTTACATAGAGCTTTCATTGATTTCTATTATATAATAATCTATATCCTTTACTGTCTGAAACAAAAGTTTGTAATAACAATTAAAATTCATTTGATCGCGGACTTTAAACAAAAATTATCATACTTTTAAGTAAATTTCCTATACGATAAATTGAAGATTTACCATTGCCCTTGTACATTTTATGAAGTAGTATCGTAGTAATTTTTAATACAAAATCTTTCTCCATATATTAAATTTTGAAAAAAATTTGGCCACTAATACATATAATTAGATCTTAGAGTATCTTAACACGTGGTATCAAAATTTTAATTCTCCTTCAAATCAGTTAAATTATGGATTGTATTAGATGCCGCCTGTGAAATAATAATGTATTAAGGAGGAGCAGAGGAGTTTTCGCGTATATGTCAACGAAATTATATGTACTTGTATTATAAAGGAGAGGGTAGAGAGAGAGAGAGAGAGAGAGAGAGAGAGAGAGAGAGAGAGAGAGAGAGAATAAGAAAGAGTGAAAAGAGAAGAGGAAAAAAGATAGAAAAAGACAGAGATGCCACGATGTAAGTGGGGGCCTTATAGTGGAGCGATGTGATTGATAGGGGCAGATTGACGCTGCGATGCAATTCCATTGTTCAAAGCCGGTCAGGTTCAGCGCGCGAGGCTTCTTTCTTAACGTAAAGACGAAGGAAAGGGAAAGCGAGAGAACGACAGGGGGGAAGAGGAAGGGAGGTTCTTGTTGCACCGCGACGTAAATCAACTGGCCGCAAGTTGTGACCATCCTTCGCGGACTAGCTATCTTCTCTCTCTCTCTCTCTCTCTCTCTCTCTCTCTCTCTCTCTCTCTCTCTCCCTCCCTCTCTCGCGCGTGCGCGAGTAAACCGGCGTATGATGGACTCGGGTATGACAAAAAGTATCGGCCGGTGTAAGAATGAGCGGCCCAACGAGAAAGCGAGCGCAACCGTCAATTTCGAATATCTCGCTCGTTTTTGCCCGGCTCTCTTGCCGAGAACGAGCCAGCGGTCCAACGGAGAAATATGCTCTTTCATACCGAAAACGGCGCGAGCCTGGATTTCACCATTAGAATCTCGAGGATCCGTGCCTTGCATGTAAATCTTTTTCAAATTTTCAATTTTTCACAGGAACAGACGAAGATTTGAGAAGCCTCTTATTATTCATATTGTATTTCCAAAGCGTATTATTGTTATATCAAACAATTATCATACCGAATCTGTTTTACTAGCGCGAATGAAAATTTAAAGTATAAATAAATGTCCTACTTTGTAAAAAAATAGAGATATCGTATTTTATTTGTGAATAAGATTCTTTGAATATTTTGAATTGATATTCACAAGTACTGGAAATACGATGTAGATTCGTATTCAATTTTCATTATTAAATATATATATATATATATATATATATATATATATATATATATGTAATCCAAGAAGAAGTGAATCATTTATTCCGTAACTTTAATTATTCAATGAGTAATAGTAATATTCACGTACTCACGATATTGTACTTATTTAAAAAATACTTAAATTAATTAGCTCTATTAAATTGGATGTCGTAAATTTCAATAATTAATAAAGATTAATGAGATGCACTTACATATCTAAATCGAATCTAACAGAAAAAATTCCCTCACAGGTGAATAATTACGCATATAATGAGCTTACGCCAAAAATAATTTATCGCCCCTATTTGTACGCAGGAAACAAGAAAAATTCTTAATCGAATGTAAAGCAATTTAATTACGCGGAAGAAGCGAAAACACTCCTCTCCCATGATTTTAAATACTCTATTATGGTGCGTGTAAAGAAAATAACAAAATCAAAAAAAAAAAAAGTAAACAATAAAAAATAAGCGACAAAATGGTTAAACGTATAGGTTCTAAAAAAATTCCTTTGAAAAAAAGCGCGCGATGGCGATGTAAAAAAAGGCGAATGAATAAAAGAACAGGGGCTTCGACGGCGGCGGCTTGCCGATCATTCGGCAAAGGGTACACGGGTACAAGGGAGAAGGGGAGCGAGAGAGACGAGTGAGGGAAGCCAGACATAATTAATGGTGGCAGCAAGAATGAAAGGGGGTAAGTGCATAGGAGTCGCGCGCTGGCGCGCGCGCGCCTGCGAGTTGCCGCAATTAACTATAAACGATCGGACGCTAATTGCAAACAGCCGAACCTCCCGCGGTAATTAATAACGCGCGTGACGTTATCAGCGCGGACCTGTCCTGCCCCCGAGATCTTCTCGCGCGGGGCGCTCTCTACCCTTCGGCTCCCGCCGCCCCGAGCTCCTCGCTTTTTTACTCGCGTATCTCCTTCTATCTTGGCCGTGGCCTCTGCGAGTCGCAGCGGTGGACGTCGCGTTCGACCGGGCACGCGGAGGGGGCTGGCTTCCTTTACTCAAATCCTTCGCTTTTCGCCCGTTTATCTCGACGCTGCACGTCGCGCCGCGCCACTTTTGCCCGTCTTTTTCTTCCGTAAAGCGGAGTGTCGCCGTGTAAAGAAATGGGACGCTCGCCGTCGCGCCACGAGGAAGAGACGAGATACAGTGGGGAATTGACCAAATTTATACATATACACACGTTGACTGCAGAGGTGTCGCGTCACCGATGGATTATCTTGGGCCTTAGTGGGCTTCTTTGATGACAAAGACGGGGTGAAACTATTAATTTTTAAATGGGCCGATTTCGTTCACCGCCGCGGCCAAATCTGTAACGTTAATCGAGACGCTTTACGAACAAGAGTATATTACTAAGATTATATTAATAAGACCCGTTTGGCGGTGTGAAAAGTGATAAAACTTTTCAATTGTTCTTCATTTCCTGTCTACATTTTTTTATTACTCGCGCATAACCTTTTTTAGATTTCGCACATAAAATCTGGACAATTTACAGCTAATTATGTCCTTCATTGGTTGTCAAATGAAAATGTTGTAACCTAACTTTATTCATTAGTATGATTACTAGTCAAGTTTAAATAATGATTGTGTTGTGTAAATCAAAACCGAAGTCTAAAATCTTGAAAAAGATCTTCATTCCAGTAAATTAGATCCATCGACAAATACTACGAGCAAATTTTTTGTTGTTGTATATACCTACTGTAGTCAATATATTCATATATCCAGTTCATGTACTAAAATATATTTTCTTGTCTCGTCTTGAAATTTAACTTCTTCATTCGCAAACCAGTCCCCCTAATATCGATCAAATCGAAACGGGAAGATAAGAAGTTTGCCCAAGTCTTAACCAAAGAAAATGACACTGCTGGACCTGAATATATTGTGCGGAAATCTTTATTACTCCTGAATAAATATTAAATGCATATGAATTTATTTATATCAATAAATAATATATATAATTTTTATTTCCTGCTTTTAAGAATTGGGAATAAATGTAAAATTATGTATAAGTTTATTAAAATTCACTTGGATCCTACATTGAAAACATAATAGTTGCTTTGCAATATCGAAATTATAACTTCGAAACCTTAAGAGCACACAACTGATAACTACTCGTAACTGATTAAAACAATATGAAATGTAACTGGGGTCATGTGCAAGTCAGCAGTCAGTATGCATACTAAAATGAAAAGAATGAAAACGTCATCGATGTGCATAACCCCCACCCCAAGAAAACTGAATTTAACTAGATGTCATTACTACGTTCGGGGTATTGTTATCGTCAGTTGCACATATTCACCTCGGCTTTTCAAAGCAACGTCCTATATATGTCTTCTCCTCTTTCTTCTTCTTCTTCGACTTTCTCGCTCTCTTCGTCCTCTGCATCCGTCAACATCAGCGGGCTTGCGTCGATCCGATGCTATATTTATTGTATCGGAGAGAAAGATGGAGATGGAGATGGAGAAAGAAAGAGAGAAAGAGTGAGGGAGAGAAAGAGAGAGAGAGAGAGAGAGAGACAGAGTGAGAGAGTGTGAGAGTGAGAGAGAGAGAGAGAGAGAGAGAGAGAGAGAGTCACAGAGACAGAGATAAAGCGAGAGAGAGAGAGGGAAAAGACGACCATGTCGAGAACCGCCGCATTCCTCGTGTATGCGCCGGCACCGTAATGAGCGGTCTCCGGTCCTGTCTGTCTTTCCGTCCTCGGTCCGCCTTGTTCGAGCTTCTTCCCTCAACCCCCCTCCTTCGCCACCCTCTTGCATTCGTGCCACCCGAGCCGCGTCTTTCTCGACGATCGCTATGAAGCGCTGCCCAACGGCAATTCTTAGACCACCTCGATTGAGCGTCAGTGCTAAGTTCCGTACTCCACTATCTTCGTTCTTTTCTTCTGTTTTAGACTCTAAATGCATTTATGCGTATGACCTAATTCTGGAAGGATATGTAAGTTGAATGGGGCGTAATTGGGATAGCATGGCATATGTATTTACGACATGTTTACATACGAATATATAAATATTATAATATCTTGAGAAATTTATTATATTAATAAAATTAATTCGAGCACTCCCAGATAATAATTTTATTAATAACATCATTAGACACAATAAATTCGATTTTTCAATAATAAATTAATGAATTTATTCGTTGGCCGTATTCAACACTCATATTCAACACTAATATTTTTTATATGTTATCAGAGTAAAATTTCATTTCCTTAAACCGTACATGTTTTACGTAGCTCATACCGGTTGCCCCATATTGACATTTATTATATGACAATACAAGTACTAGTTGTATTGATAATCATTAAACGTGGGATTCTGTAAAAATGTTTAATACTTTATTTTCAATACTTAGTTATCTTAATACCTGCTGAAATTATATAGGCAAAAAATTAATAAATCAAAAAAATTAATGGACCATTGTTAAATTTACGCATATAAATCACGGTATACGTATATTGAATTTTACAATTTCTGATAAAGTGTACGATTTTGCCACCAATAAGCATTTATCAACTTTTTTTTAGCTCGTAGTAATGTAGTTTAATTTAAATACTTAAAATTTTCTAATGAGAATGCTGAGAAAAATTAGGAATAATTGATCGTGTATAAAGGAAATTCTAATTACTGTAACATTCACCTGATCGTTATAACTATTCAAGTATTCGTTATTGAAATGCATTTTGTTAATAGATAGTACCATTCAGAGTCGATACGGAAATTCGTATTATCATAATCTTATATCTTATAAATCCTTAATCATCGCACTGATCTTTTAAGAAGTTTTCAGATCGGTTTTAATGAAATCCATAAATTTCTCAACAGCGACGCGTAAGACACTTTATGCAAATGCAGTAGATAACAAATAGAATAATCAAGCACAGGCAAAAAGACAATCGTACGAATACATACACATATGCAAAGAGAATTACCACGAGTAAGTTAAAAATCTTAATAAAATGGAAATGTTGTCTTTGGGTAGAAGAAACTGATTTGGTATTGCGACTATTCGACTATATACATAAATAGCGAGACGAACTGTTGACTCAATGACCGCATCGTGTTTCCTCGAGTACTCGTGCTCCACAAACCGGCGTTCCAATTCGGTAGGAGACTCAATTGTTCACCATTGACGAACCTTCCCGTAAAGTTTCGAGTCTACAAATTACCTCCAGTTGGCTAACGTATCAGAATTACGGCCGTTAGCTAAAATTAGAACGAGCACGGAGGGTTGCATAAAATGCATTTAGTTATATCCTTTCTTGAGAATTTTTGAAAGTGCAGTTTTTGGATTACATTGTGTCACTTGTATACGATCGTATACGTCAAAGAGAATTTACTGCTAAATTCATAATTATCGTTGTAAATAGATCGTATTTTATCGCGATACTTCATTTCTTCATATAGAATTTTTTACCTCTTGTCTATGAATGTTATCTATAAATAACGCCCTTAGTCATTTTAATTTTATAATTGAAAGCTGTACAGATATTTCTGTCTCTATACGAGACTGAATATTCGTATATTTAGTCTTCAACGGAAGTAAAAAATTATTTAATTTTCTCAGTTTTTACCACAAATTAATTTAGAATGTGCTTGAGCTATTTTATAGTAAATGCGTATTTCTTATAGAGCTCAAGAATTTTTCAAAATACGTATATAATATTAGTTATGTTCGCAAGAAAATCTTGCATACAGATAATTCAATATTCTATTTGTATATTGGACAAAATAATTACTTATAATGAGATAATTTTTGAAACGTATTATTCTAGATTATATACATATATGAATTTTCGGATACAACGCGATCAAATTCTATTCATATTTGAATTTTGAAACTACAAGTTTATAGATCTGTTCCAGTATTTTCATTGTTCATAGAAGGGAAAATAAATAGGACATCCGTTATTATCCCGTAAGTTTCGAAATTACAACGACGAAAAGCAAACTCGGGCGTAATTTTAATTCGCAAAGAGCGAATCGGAAGATCGAATAAGTGGAACAGGCGTAGAAGATCTTACGCGAGAGTCCGCTAGCATTAAAATTTGAAATCGGGCTGTTCCTTGTGCGCGCATTGCAGCGAGCCTTTCTTGCTCCCCCCCCCCCTCCAGCTTGGCCCCGCGTACGCCGCAAAAAGCCCCGGGTAATTTTCGGACGACCGTCGTCGGAGGAGCGCGCGGAATCGTTCAATCGGCCGCTGGTCCCCGGCAGCCCCGCGCGGGCGGGGAGAGGAGCGGGAGGATAAGGGGGTGGGGGAGCCGCGAGCGCAGAAAGAGCGCAGAAGGAGCGCTATACCTGCGAGCGCGCGTGCGGCCGCAAAAACGGAATGGCCCCGATTGAGAGGGAAGAAATGGAGGGCGGCAGGAGGGGCGGAGGGGGGCCGGAGAAGGACCGGGGGCATCGCGCGATACGCGGATAAACGGAATTCGCCGGGGCTTTGGCACATTTTTTGGATCGCGGGAATGTCGGCGCGAGCTATTAGAGAAACGAACGAGCCCTTCTTGTATTTATATCTCCCAGGACCCCACTCGAGTCCTTCCGCCCGCGAGGCGGCCGGGCAACTGCACCGGGGCCCTATAAAACGAGATCTGAATTAATCAATAAGCGGGGCGCACGCGTGCGCTCGCGCGCGCTCGTTCACGCACGCATGCACGGTCGCTCGTGCATAAAAGAAACAAAAGCGAAGAGAGAGAGAGAGAGAGAGAGAGAGAGAGAGAACCAACTACCGGAGGAGTGTGGTCAGTTGGGACGAAAGTGTGTGTTTACCGAACGGGCGACTAATCGTGGCCACGTGCTTTTTTCTCGCCGCGCGCTTTATGCTTGTACTTCGCGCGCTGCCGATTCTTTTTCGGCAAAAGCGCGGAATAATCCTTGCCCGAGCATCGGTCTGCTGCTGTTCAGCATCTCGGCCGTGCTCTCCCCCGAGCTCCGGCCCTTAAGTAACTACTGCCTCGGAGATATCATAATGCGCAAAAAGACAGTTCATAAAATCGGAGGCTTTTTGCGAGGGAAAAGAGGCATATTTGTAGAGGAGACGCTTCTCTACAGGTTTACTTAAATTTAATTAGGGGGACGGCTTACGGAGAACACGTCAGATTCGCATTACGAATTCGAATTTGAAGAATTGCCCTTGAATATATGAATTGTTAGACGGACAGATGGCATTTTAACGCAGCTCGTCGTTTCATGACAATTTGTTATCTTTTCCTACAACTCATATTTTATTTATTAAGCTCTCGTGGCCATGAATCCATCATGCGTAGCGCAATCGTCGCTTGTGCATTTAATTCTGTAAAGCTCCAGTGGCGTTGCGAACGATCATTTATGATTCTATAAAGTTATGTAAATTATATAATAATTCACTGAAATTACTTTTATGATAAATAAAGCATTAGCATTTTGCTGTCTTGTAAATTTTGCAAAATTAATTGTAACGTTTTTGTTTTTTATCGTCGTCTGAATGAAATATAACGATTCGTTTTACGCCGATAAGATAGCAATCGGTGTTTCTCTGTATAAAACTCATCGTATGGATCAATTCAAATTAATAATCATTCATAAAATTGTTGTAATCATTGTTTATATTAAATTGTAATTAATGCGCTAACGGTTGAGCAGTAATATTCAATTTTTAGTTTATCAAAAACAACGTAAGAATAATGAATGGTTTTTTTTTCTCGTGGAAATCGCGGATGAAATCCCAGCATGAATAAGCGCTAATCGCTTAATGACGCGGAACTCCTTTTAGAACAAAACAACAAATCGTCCAATACACGCCGTGATGTCCTCGCGCGTAACGAATATCGCGACCCGTAAGCAGATGAAGCGACTAGACAGCCTCATCGATCGGAAGTCTCGTACTCCCATCAAAGGTGTGTACACGTACTCGCTCGTCTGACGCATCGTTAACTCCGCTCGAACAGGACGTATGTACCTCGCGATGGTGCGCGTTGGCGGGCTGTAGAAAGAGGGGGGGGGCGGAGCGGGGAGACAGAGTAGGGCAAAAACCAATCGAGCTTTATATAAGATTCAAGACTTTCCGCACAAGACGTTTTCGCGTGTTTTCAGCTCACCATTACATCGCGCGCAACGACTGCAGATCAGTCGAGCCGATTGACTCTCCCCCCGCCCCTCACGGCGCGCTAAAAGACAAGTGGTTGCGCACGCTCGCGTGCGTATGTAGAGAGAGAGAGAGAGAGAGAGAGAGAGAGAAAGGCTCTGAAAATATCGAAAGATTCCGTGAAAAATCTGTTGAGGACTCGCCTCCGACATCCCTGCGCGTTCGCTGCGAGACCTGTGCGGGGGCAAGAAAAAGCCGCGCGCACGCTTGCGGCGTGTGCAGCCAATCAGCAGGTGGTACGCCTCTTAACGAGGAGATTCCGAGATTCATTCTTTATCCTTCGACGGTAATCGGACGCCCATAAAGAAACGTCTCCGGGCTCTCTCTCTCTCTCTCTCTCTCTGTACCAGGTCTTTTCACTGATCGCGGGCGTTCAGCGCTGTACTTCGTTCCCCTCCTCCTTCCTTCGCTGCCGTTTGTCTTTCTCGTTTCTTATGCTTATGCGCTCTTTTTTTCTTTCTTATGCTCTGCCGAACCCCACACCCCTCCGCTCTCTCTCTCTCTCTCTCTCTCTCTCTCTCTCATTCGACACAGAGATCTCGAGAGTGTAAATGCGTTTGACTTGTTCTTCGATCCGTAGCTAACATATTTACAAAAAAATAACCTTTTATTCTGCAGTGCAATTAATAGTTGGCTGTAAAACAATCTTGAACTTGAGTGATACTTGTTAAGGTTTGGTTATCTTTGAAATCTTGCACTTATGCTAGAATTATTAATATAATGTTGTTCATAATGATTTATCTTGAGCCGTATCTGATAGCAATAGCGCGTTGAATGAATAAGAAACAATTTATATGTTAATACTCATGCAAATCTATCAAAATTTAAATTTAGTTTTTAGATTACTAATTTACAAATAATTTACTTTCTTAAGTTTTTCTTAAAAACTCTACTGTAGACATTTTAGTATATTACAAGGTTTAACGTTTAACACCGGCCACTGTATTCAGGTCTCGGTGTAATTAAACCATTCCAATCATTTCTTCCGGAAAATGCTTTGAGATAATCTACAAAATAGACTGCGGGAGCTCCTGTTTTTCTTGCTGCTTAGGAAATGCCATTCACGTACGTCACCTGGCTCTCGTATCAATGAGCTTCATTATGTACTTCAACTGAAAAAGAGAATTAGAAACTACGTATTTGAAACATTTCGAAATTCATTTTATCAGACTGCCCCTGTATTTTTTGGTTCGAATGGAACGGTACGTAGACTCGTCATAAAAGTGACCTTTTCCAAATTCGCAAGAGATAGAACGCAGGTACGACGAGAATCGCATGGATTCTACTCTCGCGTATAATTTAATCGACGTTGAGGTTTTTTCGCTTGACCATAGAATGGAATTAAATTGTTTCGGCGAGACGGACTCTTGCCATCTTCTCTTTTTAATTTTTTCCCCGTCTAATAGCTACACCTCGCCATCTTCAGCCTCGCTCCCCGCATGTATCGAGAGGAGAAAGCGCAGCGATGCGCAATTGTGCTGGAGCATGCGTACCGTACGCGCGCTACCTTTGAGGGTAGGGGAACGACACGGTGGCACACGCGCGCTGTTTTGCCATCGGAGCACTAACTATATTGCTCTCGCTGCGTAAGTACCGGAGAGATTGTCGATCGGCGCTTCTCTTCCTTTGGTTCGCTTTCGTTACTTTGGCCGCGCGTGTGCATTTTACAGTTTTGGTGCATCAACGGATTCCTCTTCTTGTTAAGTTGATTGATTTCTGACAACGAAACATTTGCGGTCCTTAATTGATTTTAATGATAATTGACGAGCTACCGCATTTTTCTCATACCTGTGGCCCTAAGGGAAGTTTTCTGCTGTCGTTTTTATACCTTCTATTTCGTATTGGTAAAAGAGTTATAAAAAAAAGGTACAGAATCTAGAAGAATGTTGCGTAAGCTCAACTCACGGGTAATTATATTTACAGTTTTAAAAGAGTTTCATGCGATTTCGTTCGTCTAATTTTAAATAAGGCACAGTTACTCAAGACTATTTCTTTATAATATACATAAGCGGATAAGATAAAGTTGATTGTTTTTTTACGTACCTTTTCATGGCAATGGTATTACTTATATAACTTATACTATACACTTATATAATGAACTGTAAAAGAACAATTCCTTAGTACGATCATCAATCATCTTGTCGCGATTCCTTAAGCATCGATTCTTAGAATATGTATAGATTAGACTCGTAACCGTAATAACTGCGCAATAGGGTAAATTCGCCAGCCGGGAAAATGAATAAAATCGGCTAAAATTCGCTAGCGCTCGTTGTAAATTAAAGTCAATCCGGCGAGAAAGTTTCGAGCCGTAACCATCGTGGATCTGGTAGGCGCATAGTTCGGCCGGCGGCTGCTGCGCAACGCGACAAAAAATCGCCCCATAACAAATGCTACGCGAGCGGCTATACTAATGAATAAAATGTAAAAAGGGCGCGGACGGCGCGAGAAACTCTCACAATGAGGGTCGTCGCTACCAGTGCCTGCTCGAACGGTTGTACGCGCGTCCGATGCCGATAAGAAGATCCTCGCGGCCGTACCAGCGAGGAGGGGGAGGAGCGTCGCGCGCGGCAAAAAGATGCCGGCGGAGCGCGGCGGCCAAAGGCCTCGGAGGCCGGGCGGGGGAGCGCGTCGCGCTCGTGGGACGGGGAGAATCGTCCGCGGGAGCAGTTCGTAATTAGTAGGAATCGACTATTAATCCGCGCGCTCCTCCGGCCGCTCCTCCGGCCGCTCCTCCGCCTCCTCCGCCTCCTCCGCCTCCTCGCTTTTTCATCGCGGCGACGTCCATATATAGGAAGTCGCGCGTTCAATCGCCGCCGTCCGTGGTTTGCGAGGTGCCGGAATAATCACCCGGGACGCTCGGCGGACTTCCCGTCGGTTGCTCCGCGGACTTTAAATTAAGCGGGAGAGGGAAGGCTCGACTTAATTAACGGTAATGGCCAAAGAGCTATTATTAGTCCTTTCGTTTTGATTATCGAGCGACAGTTCCTTAAGAGCCGACTTCTAGAAAAGCCAAGCGATCACTGCGGACATTAATAGGGGGCAACGCAAACTACTCCAACTCACCAATGGAAGATGATGTAAAACCGCATCAAATATGTTAATAAATAACGAACTGTACGGATCTGATTGAACGTCATCGATGCAGTTACGTGTTAAAATATATAAAATATTTCTAAAGAACGGAATAATTAGATTATGCACTCGTATATGGCCAATATTCCAAAGCACAGAGTCCCAACTGATATCGTAATACGAATTCGACGTCTCCGGACAAGTGACAAACAAAAAGCACTGCCGCAAGTTGCGAGAAAAACAAAAAGCCCAAAACTTTTTTCCCGCGCGCCGTTAAAAAGCTGCAAAGCTGCCGAGCTGTTCACGGAACATTAGGCCCGCGACCACTACCGGTTCTACGAGTTCTCCCACTCCTTTCCCCTTGAGGCCGAACAATTCTTGGGCAACTTCGCCATGCGCGCGGCTTTGGCTTTTGCACGATGACGCGGTTCTCGCTCCGCCGGGGCATCGGGTCGCTTAGCGTTCCGCTGCGAGCACCTCGACCTTTATCTATATTGGCAACAGAATAGCGAAAAGGAGCTAAGCAACGAGGAAACGAAAAGAAAAAAGAAGCCGTTAAGTCTTAGGACAGTAAGAAGTCAAAATTACGTACTCTTCTTTTCTTGCCTCTTGATGTTGGTTTTTGTTTTTTTCCCTTTTTTTTGGCAGAATTCCTTGAGAATTCAGGCAGTTCCGATCTACACTATGTATGTATGCATGTATGTATGTATCTGTGTATGTATGTATACATGCACTTGCCACTGTAAAACCTTTGGCATTTCAATGCGCGGGTCATTTATTTTTCTCGTCTTTAAAGATAAATCAGGTTTTTCTAGTTTCTTTTGGCGATTATTGTCGTGTACAGCGTAAGTCATGGAACCGCCGCACATTTTTATCGATTTGCAGCTGCGGACCCAAGTTTTTCATCTGGCAATTTTTGCCCCGCCCCCCTCCTATACGGAGCCCGTAAATCCCCACAGGGATTCTTGACCCAAATGTGATTCCTACCAAAAAATTAATTCGAATGTTCAGTTATCGTGGAACACTCGCAAAGAAAATTAACAGCCAGATCTTTTTAAGCACTTTTTTCAACAAGCTGGAAGACTGAAAACATAATGAAGAACATAACAATTATTAGGAATTATTGTATGTTACAGCATTAATTCACTTTGTACAAAAGGTGAAAGAATAATATATTTTTTATTTGACAAAAGTCTTTATTCTTAAATAAAGACTTAAATTTTTATTATTAAAATCTAACGAAGCGCGAGGGACCTACTTACTAAATTGAGATAGCAACGATATTTTCGTCTCTCAAACGAACCTCCATCCATGAATGTACGAAAAAAAATTAATTTCCAGTAGGCAGCTGTATACGGACAACTCGTTAAAGAATCGAAAAACCGGGGAAATTAAAACTTGACCTTTCGCGCTCCCCTCTGACCAAATCCTTACGACATTAAAAATGCATCCTACTCGCCGAACACTTTCAGCTATGCCGGGACTTCTCTCAGCCCCCACGAGCTAATCGTTTTGAGATAATCTCGCTTTGCTCAATCGATGATGATCTTTCTTCAGAAATCATTGGTTTATACATAATGGGGGGAAAATGCGCTCGAGTAAGGGGATACGCATGATACGGGAACGCGCGGCCGCGATCCGTAGCAAAGTAGAGTGCGAGAGGGAGAGAGCGAAAGAGAGATACGGAGACTTTATTGGTGTCTCGGGGCTGACCGAGAGTCAGCCAGCTCTCAGACCAAATGAAGATAGAGAGACTTACCCTTCTGCGGGATGTACGGCGGGCATTATATAGGGTGTCTTTTTCCATCTGTATAACTGCTGGCACGCGTGCACTCTCTCTCTCTCTCTCTCTCTCCTCTCTCTCTTTCTCTCACTCTCTTCCTCGCCCGTCCTTCCCCCTTTATTTCTCTCTCTCTCTCTCTCTTTCTCATGTAAGCACACGTAGTAGAAAACTTTAATAATAGGTATTCTGTGGGGAGAAATACAAGATTTCACTTGTATGTAGGATTTATGTCTCTAAATTGTGTAAAAAAGAATCACATGTAATTTTACAAGTAAAGCCAAAATGGCAATTATAACAAATTTATTAGTATAAAAAATTATATATATATATATATATATATATATATATATATATCATCAACAATTAGAAAAGAGAGAGAGAGAGAGAGAAAGAGAAATTTCATTTAAATTAAAAACAACATTTTTTATACTTCACAAATTTGATTACTTATATAATAAGTACACTAATCACTCGCCTACTCAATACCGTTTGATATGGAAATACCGTAATTTTTCAATACAATACTAATGATTTATGAGAAAATTCTATTATGCATACTATATTAAGTATATATTATGCAATAATATTCATTCTTATTTGTTATTGTAAATACTTAAAAGTGAGTGTGGTTAATTTCATATCTGATTAAAAATTTGAAAAATGTGTTGAATCTTTACGAATCGGATAAATAAACAGTATTTTGTTTTAAATAATAAAAAATAACACGTAAATAGCAATGCAAATATTAAATTAGTCGTATTTTATTTAATCGAACCCTTTAGTTCACTCCGAAATTTCAAGTAAATTCGTGAGATGACGTGAAAATGAAGCTTGAAAAATTTCAGAACCAAAAATTCGAGATTTTCATAATAATCTGTTATACTATTTGATTAATATGCTTAATACTTCTCAGCACTATAGTATAGAGGTAAATAAAGAACATGATTTAAAAAATGGACTTTAATATTTCCTTAATGCTAGGATGATAATTATGCGATGAATTATATCAATATTGTTAATGATACTGATGTATCTGTAATCCTCGCTATAATCAATATATCATTAAATCAATCAGAATTCTTGAATTGATATTCGAAACTATTTAATACCGAATATGAATTGTATTACAGAACTGCGGAATGACGATGTATACAAATAACATTTACACGCGTCTTCCACATTATTAATTTTATTAACCCATCTAAGAAAGCTGCGGAAGAGCGCGAAAAATATCGCTACTCAAGCTTTTTCAAAAAAAGGCGCTTCTTATACAAGAGAGCCGATCGAGCCCGTAATTCCCGACTCGGAGCCGCGGAGCGCCCATAATAATCCTCCAAAGCAGCGTGCGCGAGCGCTGCTGCGCCCCATATACATAGGCGCGTGTATACAAAGGGCGGACGCGCGGGCGAGCCCCGACGATCTCCCCGTTGGAGGGGGTGCAGTCTTCGGCAGGATCCAACCCCTGACGGTGGCGCGCGAGGAGAGAGAGAGAGAGAGAGAGAGGAAAGAGTCAAACGACGCACTCGATCGCGCGCGCTCGGGGCGGCAGCCCGCACGCGAGTGTCGCCCACCGACGAGGCGGCTTTTTCAACCTCCCGCACTCGCGTTCACGCCGTGGAGCGCGCCGCCGGCGGCGAGCGCGATTATTAGGTGAGTCCGGACCCGCGCGCGAATCGCGAGCTTGCGCCGCAGCGACGACGGCTTTTTATACCTACATGCGTCTGACGCGACGCCCAATCTTTCGCGGAATCGCGCGAGGTGACGGCGACTTAATGCGGATGCGCGCGCCGAATTCGATATTTATTGATATCCATATGTACATAAATATATCTAGACAGAGTTAAGATGGACGTACAGGCGATCGGCGGGATATGGCAGGCGCCGAATTTGTACTCGGTCGCGGCCGCGCATCCCGCGCTAATGGAGCTGCGCGCTAACAGTAACGAATTACATTCCTGGTTTCATTCTAGGAAGCCGTCAATGGATGACGTCGGCAACCCAAATACCGTCAACGCTCGGTGAGTAGACTTAAAATTTTAATATTTCTTGACCTATATATAGCTTCCTTCTGCTCGAAGCGCTATAACCCGTGCCTGGATTCTTTAAAGTTTTCTTTCATTTTATAATCATTGGATATTAACGTACAATGTTATGGATTTACCGGAATCGGTGTATAAAATCAGTTTGTAAAGATTCAAAAGTAGATATAGTATTAAATTAAATTTTTAACAAATGTTCTGAAAATATTGTCCACTAGTTCTCGTTTATATTGACTAGTTCCAATTGGAAGAAAATTATCAAGTCTTCGTTATAATAGCAGTTGAGTTTTAAACGAAAGCTTATCATAAAATACTTTTAACAGTTACATAACTTTAATAGAATTATCTACTAATAAATTTAAATAGATGGGAATTTTCTGTTCATATTATTATTTTAATACAATAATGCTGAATGTAATAATAATTTTATACACATAATATAATAATAATAACAAAAAATAGCATATTTTAAAAAATATTGTACTAAATTACTCTTAGTACATAACGACAGTCAAGAAAAATTAACATTGAATTTCAAGTAATTACAACGCTTTTTTTATTCGAACTTAAACGAAATTTCATAATTACCAATAGAAATACAGTATTAAGAATTTTCATAAAAATTTTAATAATATTCTCATCGTAAAAATAATTTAGTGCAATTATAAATAATTTTTAAATGCGATGATTTTTTAAATTAATTTTTGTGAATTATAATGCATACTAAGAAAAATTAACTAAAATAAAAATCATAAAAATGGTTCTATCGTTGCCGAATCGTGCAAATAACTTTTTAATTAGAAATAGAGCTCGTTGATATTGAGCTATAAAGGAAGTCTGTTTACAAATATAATGTGTGTAGAAATTGCAGTTTTTTACATAGGTATCTGTATATAATAAACCAAATGATTAAAAAATTTTAGTTGAATATTCAGTAAAATATGATAGACGTTGAAATTATCTGCCTGAAATTATTATCTTTTAAGTTGGGTCTACCTAACTTTAGAGAAGAATATTAATCGAAACCGTATAAATGAATTTACAGATTTTTGTTTTTTTTTAAGCTTAGACATTGTTTCGTATAGATTCAGATAGATACATATACATACATCTACCTTGCTTTTTTACAAGATTAAGAATTATCAGCTTGAGCTATCCAATAGTTCAATTAAGTATGAAGCTAACAATAGGTCATAGTAAAATGACATACGACCCGTCGAACCAGGGTATTATTATAGGAACGACATTCGTCCAAAGTGCAAAAAAAGAATCGGCGAGCATAATGCTTAGCGCGCCGCAGACGGTCGAACTAGGGACGCCCCCTCTCGTCGGCACGTCATTTGCATCGTTGAAAAACGACAAATTCTCGTGGGCCGGGGCGGCGGGGAGAGGCATAACGCGCGGCGCGGCTCTCCAGGGCGACGCCGTCCCGTACATAGGCGAGAGACGACTTATAGAAAAGTAGAGTATAAAATCGTCGGCCGCGCCGATGTCGCATCTTATCGGTCTCGATCGCATCTACCCTCACCCCTTCTCCGCCCGAGACCCTACCCCTTCGTCTTTTTTCGCGCGACCGAGAGATCGGCGCTGGCGGCCCATCCGCAGCGTGCCGTAACAATTGAACCCGTAATAGAATCACATTCATTCTTATTATCCGGCGAGGTCAACCGACCGCCCGAGCAATTTCGAGCCCTCGCGAGCCCTTTTCGCCCCCTGCTTCTGTTTTCTTTTTGTTTTTCCTTTATCTTTCCTCGACCCTCGAACCCTTCGCTTCTGTACGCTCCCGAGATCGTCGATCGTTAAATATTTGAATTTTTTCGCCGACACATTTTCATACTAGCACTTTAACCTACTTCATTGGGGTATGTCGTCGCGTTCATAATTTGAGACCTCGATGTTATTTTATCTCTGAAATTTCATGGATTAATCATTGGCTGTGCTGAAACATACTATGTCTCTTGTAAACTGACGGTAAATTCATTATTTTAAATATGTCAGGAATTTAATTTAAATCAGTTCGACTCTGCACGTTTTTTGCTTTTTACGCGTGAAACCCTCGGCTCTCTCAGCGTTTATTTATCCCGTCGTTTGCTTCTTTCCATTGCCCCATTTTTACCTCCCCTTATATACATTGTCCTCCGATCTCTCTCATTCCGACTTTTTCTATCGATGGAATCGAGATTCCCTCCTTAAGCCTCTCTTCTCGAGCAGAGCGCATCGCCGCTATTCTCGGTAAGGTCTTATACGCGTTCCACGGCCTTTCCGCTCTTAAAAGTCTTTTGCACCGACGGCTTTTTTCCAAGCGCACTCCCCATCGATTTGATCCCTATACGCTTGCGACTCTCCACTATGGCGTGGAATGGCAGTGTTAACAGCAGATTGGGAGTAAAGCTTCTCCCTTGTCTTCTTTTTTATAAATTAATTCTGCTTGTAAGAAGGTGATTTTAGAGTAATTTTAAACAGATCGGTAATGTTTCTCGACTGTGTATTGTACGATAAAAAGTGGATAAATTAATATGAGTAAATAACATAAATCAGGTCGATTTTTTGGATAACGCACAGGTGTAATAAATGTTTTCAATATAAATTTACATACATAGCATATTCTAAACTCTCAAATTCAGAAAATTTTTGAGTAGAAGTTTGTGCAGAATAGAAAAATACTTATGACTCATTTGTGCATACAAAATTGGGATTATTTCAAAAATTGGGATTATTAAGTCAAGCCTACAGGGATTATTAAAAAATATGCATGTGAGCAGTAAGTGCCATTAGAAATCGTAAAGACGATTTTTCAGAGACGACAGACTTGATGCCTTAATTATCCGGCCGCCAGAACGAGCTTTGGCAGCGAAAGAATTCCAAGAAGATGTAGCTATACTTCGAGTTTTTCGCCGATTGCGCATTTGCCTTCCAGGACAAGCAGAAAGAAAGTGAAAAAAAACTTAAGCAGCATAAACCTGTATATACATCGATGGCCGAGAGGAGCGGACGAAAAAGGGCTTTTCGATGCGCGTGCATAAACAGATCATTCCTCGTTCTGTCAAGGAAACGAGTATTTGAACATTTGCATCTGACATTCAGATTTTTTGGAAAGCTTTCATTTACAACAATAGAAATCAAACAATAATTCTCAACAACAATAGGAAATGCAAATAATTGACTCTCATTATACTTACATCTATTTTAAATTTTTACTTAAAAAAATTTTTGCTTTTTGCTGGTGTTCGTGACTTGTGTTACATTTCTCCATAACATAAATTGCACTAATATTCGCTAGAATCAGATGTATATATCCATGTATGTTATGTATATTTAGATACAAGGGTCGCTGAAGCTATTTGACTCTTTGCAGATCGGAGCATTTAAAGTGTGCCAATTCTCACGAATGAAACCAGTAAGTACAATCGAGGAGACGCGGCGCGGTTGGAACGAAACTCTCGTCCTAAACTACTCGGAAGGTACACCTCTCTCATCCAAAATACACCGAAAAAGATTCCCGCTGGCAAACTCTTTAATTTGTCCTGGAGTTAGCAGGATCTTTTGAGCGCGAGGTAGCTCCCGCGAGTCTTACCTTAATCGAGGTAATTTCATTCAAATTGCCGATAGCCTGTTTTATTAGCACTGGCTAGGGATGGCTCCATGTTTCTTCCATGCTCTCTTTTCTTCCCCTCTCTCTGCCTGTCTCTCTGCCTGTCTCTCTCTCTCTCTCTCTCTCTCTCTCTCTCTCTTACTCTTTTACTCCCTCCCTCTCTCTCTCTCTCTTATTCTCTTACTCCCTCTCTCTCCCTCTCTCTCTTTCCCTTGTCCTCCTGCTCAGACTTTAACTCGTGTTCTTGCTTTGAATTAACGAGATCTTCGGGTACATTAATTCAAAAGATGTAATGTTCTGACTTTTTATGCGCCGATCTAGAATCTTTGGACAAAAGCAAAATTCAAATTCGTACAAAAAAGTCTTCAATATGCTGGCCAAGAAAATTTTAGTTTCTTCTTTTTTTTAGAATTTGTTTATTTGCTCCTCTAATTTTTTGCAATATGAACATTAATTTTTTCTTTAAAAAGTTACATAATGTTCCCTTGTCGAATACATCCACATATTGACTCCTAATCTTCGATTTTGGATATTGTGGAGAACAACAAGATAATTTGGTATTATGGAGAATTTGCCGATTAAACTACACAGTCTGCTGGTATCGCAAAGGAACATAGTAACATTGGAATACTAATTACGTCGAGACCTCATGTGACTTTATTAAAAACGAAATTAATGCCTTAGTACGCTTCGTTGATAATGTTATGATTTCTATCTGGCTAGTTTGATAGTCTTGTAATGCAGTTTTAACTTTAACGTTAAAAGTTAAAACTAAGAGTATAGGTAATGTTCAAGGAACCTAAACCATGATCGGTATTTTTAGCTGTCACATTGATCAACAATTCGAAGGGCAGCATATTCTAAATTGTCAATCGATTTGGAACGTGCACAAAGACTATCATCAAGTGAAACTTATGCATATAAATATGAACACAAAGAGTACAAACAATCGACTTTTGACAGTCATAGAGATCACCAGTAGTTCTAACAGCTAGCACATAAGTGAAAATATATTCTTCATCTTATATTCACTGGGATTGTAATCTTATAAACTAATAGTAATTACCACCTCCTTTATCCATAAGATAAAGCTCTATAGTATTCTACAATGTCAGAACACGATATATTTGGAAATTAGATCCTATATAGGATAAATTTTGAAAAATTGTTTAGTTTTGATGGACCGTCAAGCACGTGGAAAGAAGTTACTCGGGAATTTGGTGTGATATTACTTATTCAAATACTCATAATCCAATTGACTGTCCTATATAGTAGTTTAACATTGTGCCATTCCTTAAAGTACAGTATACAAATAAATAAATAAATAAATAAATAAGTAATAAATAAATCAATAAATAAATAAATACATAAATAAATAAATAAACAAATATTAGTTATTCAAAAATTTCGAAGCACAATGAGTAATAAATTAAAATTCGCATTAATTAAATTCAAAGCCGAATAGTGAGCATTCTTAAACTTTTTCCAGTATATAGCACTCTACGGTTTTCAAAATTTTTATTCGGCAGATTAGGGTACAAAACTTGCACAAATCTTGGGACTTAAATATAGTAAAGATCATGGGATTAAAGAAGCAATTCGAAATGTCGCATGGTAAAGCTCTCTCTCGCTCTCTCTGTCTCTCTCTGTTTCTCTTTCTTATTTTACTCTTATTTTCACTCTTGTACTCTTTGCATCCATTCAAGTATGCCTGGCACAGCGTGAATTATGTATATATATTCATTTCGCGCAACACGTCAGGAGTCCCCGGCCGCGCGGAGTTATTATTTTGCGTGATTTAATGGTCACTGCATTTTCAGCGTATGAATAACGTTGCGAGCTACCTTGTGCAGATTATGTTGTATTGGCCGAGTATTGAGAGCGACGGGACAACGTGCAAGAAGCTGGTACTTTTTTCAACCAAAATTTCTCTCTCTCTCTCTCTCTCTCCCTCTCTCTTTATCTTCTTTGGCTCCTTCAATAGTTTTCTATTCCTCTTATCCTTTCGCTTGTATAGTTCGGTGTATAATATCCTTTTGCATATACATGTGAGGTATAGTTACGCTGGAAAACGAGGAAAAAAATGGCACCCAGACTTGCTCGGCCAGGATCCGAACACGGGACTCTGCGTTTTCGCGATCCATGCTCTTCTCCCGAGCTACCGATTACTATGCACTTCTCTTTCTCCGTCTTCTTTATTTCGACAACATGCTGACGCATGGAGTCGCGTCATACGTGACAAGCATATATTTTTCTTTTTTTTTAATACTGTAATTAGTAAACTCATTTTCTCTACCAAATATGAAGATCAATTTGTTCGACAACTCTTGCACATATGTCATATCAGACATAGACCGATGCCCCTACCTTTTTATCCTTTCATTTTTACTAACATTAAGATGTAACAACTGTTAACATTTGAGTTTGTTTTGATTGAATAAGGAAAAATTTTTGGGAAATGGATAAAGAATGTGGTTAATGCAGGATTAATCATTGATATTAAAGTCTCTTGTAAGCACAGTATGAAACATTCACAATTAAAAATACATTTTTACATTTACATGTTCAGTTGTTTAAAATTCTACCTATGCTTAGAAATTAGGAGTAAAACAAATGTATAATTAATTGTTTATTTTGGAAATGAGGTTGAACAGATTTTAATTATGGAGATTGTAGATTTAAACAAGCCCGATTGCTAATATCGAAACAAATGGTAAAAGTTATTTTAAACATATACCAGTAAAGCTTCGAAATAATAAACATATCCAAATAGAATAAATCAGATTCTTAAAACATCTCAGAAAGAGTACAGTTATTATTAACTTAATCCAAATTTGCCTATAATTAAACCAATACAATCTCATCGAAACACGTTTACTGTTTACATCACAAACACGAAACAGAAATAATAATAAAAATTTATTTTTATTGTACTTGATATGTATATAAGTATATGTAGAGAAATGAATTCATAAGTCTATAAAATGACATTTTCACAAATATACGAACGGCTGACTGGTGTTCATTGGACTAGAACAAAGATAGATAAAAAGATAAAGTAAAGTGTGTGAGAGAGAGAGAGAGAGAGAGAGAGAGAGCGGGAGGAGGCAAAACCTAACCATCCGCAAGTCGGTCAGGATCCACAACACGAACGGCTCGCACGTCCACACATTCACGCGGGGGCGAGGACGAATTTATACAGGCGAACTGTGCAGAATTCCTAATAAGTGGCCAGCGGCAACGCACGCACAACCCCTCCCCTTGCTCACTCTCTCTCTCTCTCTCTCTCTCTCTCTCTCGCTTCACTCTTTCTCCCCGACTCTTGCTTCTTCGGTAGCGCGTTTCGTTCAATTCCCGTCCGCTTCTCCTCCTGGCAGGTGTAGGTAGGTATACCGGCAGTAGCCGCGCGCGCGCGCGCGCCGCCACCGCCGAGGCTCGGGGGGCCCATCGAGCGTGCGGCGCGGCCGCGTGACGTCATCGCGCCGCGCGGTGCGGACGTGCGCGGAGGGGGGATTCCTGCCGCGTCGTCGTCGTCGCGCGCGCGCGCGCGCTCGCCGGCGCGGGGCAAGCAGCTGGGTCACGTGCAACCGGGAGAACGTGAGCTCGACTTAAATACGGATCGGGGCAGCGGGAGCGCCGCCCGCAGCAGCCTCGAAGCCGATCTCGAAAATGCATCCACCGCGCCCCGCGCGGGCGGGCGGTTGAGCGGCACTTTGTTCTCGGGTGCGCGGGGACCCTCGCCCCTGCCCCCACCCCGTGCTCCTCTTCCTTTCCCCGGCTCTGCCTACATCCTTTTCTCCTATCCCTTTCTTCCTCTAATTTCTAACTCCCTTTCTTCGCACGCGCACGCACGCGTTACGCTCGCGGAATCGAAAATTTAGATCACGTTTCGACCTTTCCCGGACGCACTGGCGCGAATATACGCGCGAGATGTAGGTAGTTGAAGAGCAGCTCCCAGTCGAATCAATGAATGAACCGAGATTGTACTTACTATAAAGTATTCCACGTGAATTTCCAATTCTGACAATTTTATCTGCGTGTCGTACTTATTGACCTACTTGTCATACGCATAAATTTTGTACGGCAAAAAATATCACGGAGATATCGTAGAGAATAGCTTTCACACAATTGATTCGCGAGATAAACATTCGTGAACTGTATTCCATATAATCATATTTGGTGGATCTATGTAAGTCAGGAAATACTTCTTCCGATTCTTCCAAATGAAGGTATTTTCTTTAATTTAAACATAGACATTATTGAACCATAGCAGTATATTAAAATAAAGTCTCCATTAGATTTTTCAAATTAAGTTATCTAATCATGTAATTTGCAGACATTTATACGAAATATATCATTTAACGTTGAACCCTACAGGCAAACAGGAACATACTTGCTAAACTACGAATAGCAGAGTTCAATCGCTTAAGACTTGTATAATACGATTGATCCATATGTAATATTAATTTATTAAATCTGTGCAGATAAAATTAATTTTTTAAATCATCCCCAAGATATATGCACGGAGTAAAAATTACTATCATGCTTGATCTCTTTAACGATTTTTAAATAGGAGTTGCGCCTTACATAGCGACACTTGACGACAATTACTATTGCGGGAAATTAAATCAACCGAGCCGTTTATTTAAGAAGATCGCTTCAACGTCGCGCCACTAGACCATTATTTAGTCAGTGGATTCATCTTTTCTAATCTTCGCTACTTTAAATGGCTTCTCTAAGCTGACTAAACTTGTCGAGGTGACGCACTCACTGGCATGGAATAATTTTGGCGATCTTGCTGTTTATCATTTCAAATGTAAAATTAGATGCTGGTTTAACACGATTACCATACCTTCCTTGTAAACTTGTATTGGAATACAAGCGGATCTAAATATGCAATGCAGCATTTATGTTAAAGTGCTATTATAATTTTTAAATCGTCTGTGAAGCTCGTGTAAATAAAAATCTAAAAGCTTAGAGCACTAACGAGTAATTCTAAAATATAAAGAATGCAAAAATAATAGAGAAACTGCGCATAGGTGAAAGATGACAAAGATGAAAACATACATAAAATTTTTAAGTATTAATATTAGCATCGTAAATAAAATTACTTTTACAGAATAGTCTGAAAATGCATGTTTTTCTGTCAACGTTAATGCATCACCGGTGTTTATAAAAAATATTATAAACAACCAGCAGACTATATATATATATATATATATATATATATATATATATATATATATACTTTTATTAAATTTTCTATAAAAAGCAGTCATCAAAAAATGCTACGCGAATGAGTTCGATATCGTTCGATATAATTCGATAAGTTCGATATAATCAAGATAAGTTAAATTCCACCTGTCTTTAGATACCGATGCCTGCAAAAGTATTCGAGGCGCTTTATCTCTACACAATGTTTATTATCGCTTTCTAAAATGCCAAAAAGTTTCGAGAAGATATCGGCAGTGAGAAAGAATGGAAAAAGATACACAAAGAGAGGTTCATAATATGAAGGAAGCACTTAAAAATTATTCCCAATCTCGCTGAGCGATTAATTATTTCCGTCGCAACCGCGCCCTAACTATTCGTCTATCTATTTTTCCCATCTAATGAATGTTCATTTGGAGAGCTTGGATATATTATTTTTTTCCTAAAATTTTTTTATTACACTGCAACTGTCTTAGTTTTCATTCTTTGTGAATTACTAAATTTACGCATAATTTATATACTATATGCATATACAAATAGCAATATTAACTTGTAATAATTTATACATAGAGACGGAAAGAATTAAATGTTTTATTGATTCAACAAATGATTTTTAAAAAACTATTTTTTACAATTAATCATTGTGTTTTTAAACTAATCTATATTACACAAAAATAAAAGATATCGTTAATATAATATTTAAACATTGAAAATTAATATATATCGATGTATATATGTACAATTATCTGGATATCGACAAAATTTTTTTGAAAGCAGCCCAAGAATGGTTAAAAAAGGACATTCCATTGATCACATACCTAAGCTTAGAATAAAACTATAAGATATACATATGTATATAGTGTAATATTGATTTTATTTGATTAAATAAATGTAGACTACGCGTTAATCAGTTCTTAAGGCTACCAGTGATGACAAGGCGTATTTATTATGTTACAGATATGACGAGAGGCACTACGCTTTTGAAAGGTACGATTTATTACAATCACTATATAGCTAAGTAAAATTTTAACAGCATGATCAGAATTCGATTATTTTTAACGCTATCAATTATTATATATAACTATTTTGAAACTATTCTCAGAACTTTATTGTGCAAATAATGGTTTACTATAATAAAAGATACATATAATATTTTAAAAAAATAGTATAGTTCAGAGATGAGCTTAAATGAAATTATAGTTTTTTCTAAAGAGTTTTCGATTTTTAAATGAAACTGAACATATTTATAGTATAATTAAACTCCATACTAAATGAAAACCAAATAGCTTCGTTCAAATATAGCTATATTCTTTATTAATTTATGTAACGCCAATATTAATATATTGAGCTATTTGTTTCTAATCAGGATAAGCAAATTAGCCATTAGTTTACTAAATAATCTTCGATAATATTTTCCACGGTCAAGACCAGGTCGGATTAAATTGTATTTTAAGAAGGGGAGGTTCAATTTCTTCTTCTCTCTCTCTCTCTCTCTCTCTCTCTCTCTCTCTCTTCCATTCGCTCTATCCCTCTCTATCTCTCTATCTTTGACTCTCTTCTTTTCGACTTAATAATTATTGGTGTCGGGACAATTAACTTTTTTTCGAGTGGAGGTGGGCCGAGGGCTCGCACGGCACTCTATGATTTCGCAGGGTGTTTTTTTCTTATGGCAAAAATAATAATGCTCACTCCTGCCCTCGAGTTCTTAGTTCCGATAGGTTTGATACATTCATATGTCTTATAGTAGGGACATCAAAGGAGCGGAACAAAATTTAAGAGGGACTTTCAAGTGCAACAAAGAAATAATTGTCCTGGTATCTTTGCACTAAGGAAATCTTATTCGTTAGAGTTTAATTTTTTCTATAGTTTCTATTATATCTGCCTGTTCTTTACCTTATTTCTTTACTGAATTTTTCTTAAGTAAATCTAATTATTCTGGACACCTATATATTCATGATTGTATAAAATATGACCACCCAGGATACCGTGAGAGAAAATGTTACAAGATTAAAATATAATCTTTAAAACAGCGATGCAAATTTTGCCGAGCACTAAATTGAAGAAAAAATATTTAACTTATAAACCAATGATATAGAACAGTCGATATCAATAATACCAACGTGAAACATACAACTTTGTGCACGTAGGACGTAAGGTAACACTTTAAAGCTTACGAAGGACGTAGCGCCGACCGCTATTTCAGAACACTACTTTCTGCAAGATGTCATACGGTTTAAGATTTTCTTTCATTCACTTTTTTTTGTACAATAAGCAGGACAACGCCCGCTAATTGCTCTCTCATTTACAAATTAATCACCTCACCTTGGTCTTTGCGGAACAAACATCCTCGCGGCGAACATTAACGGAGGCGGCAATTTCAGCCAGTAGAAATCCTCTCGAATCTCCGAAGACGAGCGACAGGATTTTGGTGCCGGGCATCGCGCGACCTCCGCCATTATCGTGTAAATAATGATCGTCCTTCGGACGCAATTATGTAAAACCGATAAGTGCAGGAGGGGAGTCGAAGCGCGCCGGTCGCGCGAGTCGCCGCGCAGAAAGGAAGAGTATATTAGAGTAGAAGTAGAGTGTGTCGCCTGCACGAGCGCGGCGATGCGATTTTGGAGCAATGGCCCAGTGCTGCGCCCGGCGAGCGAACGAGACCCCCGTTCTTGTATTATAATGGGGCCGGAGGAACCGATGCTTTTGTTTTCGAAACGAGCGCGCCAAAGGCTCCCCCGCACCGACGATCTTACATATACCTACACGCGGGCCGAGATTGCGCCTCTCGTTTTCTACTCCTCCCGTTCTCCGTCCTCCCACTCCTCTCGCCCTCCCCTCTTTTTGCTCTTGCCCGATGCCCGCCTCTCCCTTCTTTCTTCTTCTTTCTTCCATCTACTCTCTCTCTCTCTCTCTCTCTCTCTCTCTCTCTCTCTCTCTCTCTCTCTCTCTGCTTCGAGGGCCTTATTTTGCGAAGACTCGACCAGCGGTACGCGCGGTTCAAAGACCCAAAGTCGAGCAGCCCCCGTACTCTCTAACTTCGCGCATATCGTTCATAGTATAAATGCCTACGTAAGATTTTCAAATTATAGCGCTCGATTTGGTCATTTTACACTTCCGACTTGCCAAGTATTGCGAATTATTCAGATGTGCTACTTAAAATTAATTGCTTTCTATCGACGTCGATGCGATATTCCGGCATCGAATTAATAGCTCCTGGACCCCTATATATATATATATATATCTATAGCCGATCACAAAATAATAATCACAATTAGTGCGCGGTGCAATTTGCATCCTGTCCTCGGCAAATCTGCAAAATTTCCTCGAACAAGAGGGAGACAAAATAAATCGGAAAAAATATACGAAGGGGTATCCCTCCGCAATTTCTCGTCTTATTTCTTCCCCTCTCTCCCTCTCTACCACCCCTCTCTTTTATAATGTTCGCGCCGCTCTCGTACCGGCTGCTCTTCTCTCGCTCGCCCCCCCCCCTTTATACCTCCTTCTTCGCGCCCGCGTCATTATCCGGTGCTTCGGCGCACCCGCCGGATTCCACGAATGCAAATTGCAAGAGGATATCAAGCGTCGCCGTATATATATCTATCTATATATATATATATATCTATATATATATATATATATATATATATATATTAACCGCTCTTCGTGTACCGATCGGGAGACGAGAGCATCGCTATATACATCAGGAGCGTCTTGCCGAAACTACGCCACATATAGAGCAAGAAGAGGCTTCCGCGGTCCAAGCGACTTATAATACGGCAGCCTGCTCTTCCCTCCCTCTTTATCGCCCGCTCAGTTTTCTGCGACGAAAGGCGGAATGAGCTGGCTCCCTTGCGCTCGCTTTTCTTAAAGAGAGAAAAGGGAAAAGGGAGACAGGAGGGAGTATGAGCCTTTTAAAAGGCATTTCAAATCAGCGTGTCTTGAAAGAATCCTATAGTGACGCGGCGAATAAAGGAATTCCTTCGTTCTGCACTCCCGATCTCTCTCTCTCTCTCTCTCTCTCTCTCTCTCTCTCTCTCTCTCTCTCCTTTCGTCTTGCTCTTTTCTTCTTTTTCCACTGACTTACTTGCCCGGCTTTTTTCCAAGAGCGCCTCATAGGCCCACGAACGTATTCACCAACCAGGCATCTAGGGTCGAAAAATAAGAATTTATTAAAAAAAAAAAGAAACAAAACTTTTCTATATTTTTGTTTTAGCTTGTCAATATGTTTCTACTACTTATTTTCATCTTTGAACTTTATTGCAACAGACGTAAAAATTCAATCTAGTAGAATTGCGCTCGCACTTATTTAAATAAAATTTTTATTATTAACACTTTTCCTAATGGTAAACATTAGAAATGTTTAGTATTGGTAGATATCAAGATAAGTGGATTAATAGTTTTTATAGAATATGTTTATTAAATGACGTATTTGTATCGATCGTTATTTTACAGCTCAATAAATTATATATTGTTTTATTCTCTTAAATTGGATTGTTTATTTATGAGACTGATCTTGTATTACTAAAATATTTATAATGATCTAATATCCAACGGTTAAAAATATTAACTTAATCTTCACATAATATGTTAATAATTCAGAGAAGCAAATTATATCCGCTTCAACTTAAATTAAATAATTATATCCGAGCTATTGAGAACGTCGCGCACGTAAAAGCAAGAGAGCACCGGCTGATTTAAAATCGAAGAGGCGAGGGAGGAAAATGATTAGAGCCTTGAGGTAGAAAACAAACCCCTAATCTCGGCCCGAAGCGTTGACGCGGCGACTCTCCAAAAGTCAATTTCCGCCAGCTTAGTAGTTAGATGTTAGCGATTTCAATTATCTTAATACAGATTCAATGAGCTTTAAAATTGCATTTTTAAATGCTTTAAATTTTACGTTTTAACATCCATCGAATATATATATATATATATATATATATATATATATATATATATATATATACACAAAAAATTATTGATATTGTATTTTCACGGCATATATCGCATTTAATTTGTTACGAATAAACGTACAGATATTGTATACTATTAGTAATGCATGGCTTAAAGTTCTGGAGTAAGATACTAATTCTTTAATATTTAGTTCATATATACAAATTCAAACTTTTATTAGAGAATACTCAGTCGCAAAGAGACCATCTATGTATATATATAGGTTTTAGAAATACTACAGATTACAATTACAATTACAATTTATGTTGAAATATTTTAAAGAAGAACGTATTATTTTACAATTCGAGGAGATTACGCTAAAACGTATTTCATTTTAATTAATTATTTGTAAAAATAATTGAAATAAAATAAATACACCGCTCAATGGAAAATATCTGAATAGATTACTTAATTGATTTATTTCGGTAAGGTTTTCTATAAATAATAGTACAATAAGAGAAAGAGAGAGAAATGAGGGATACAATGTGCCAGCCCAGCTCGTAAGTACAGTACGATCGAAATGTTTTTTCTTTGGTAGTCGTAAAATGGCAAAGTAGCTATTGTGGGGTGATTCCCGAATCGACACGTATAATATAGAAGATAGTTTTCCCGTGGCTTCGCGTAGCTAAAAAACTAAGGGGGCACCCCCTCCCCGCACCAGGCAAAGTCCCCAATCCCCTTGACCAAGATACTTAGGAGCAACAATAACCACCCTAATCCGGCCACACGCGCGGTCGCATGTGTATCCTCTCCTCTCTGTCTCTCTCTCTCTCTCTCTCTCTCTCTCTCTCTCTCGCCGATGAAAAATGTAAAAATCCGGAAAAACTGCTGGTCCGTGACAGTTCAATACATTTTAAATGCGTTCCGGCGCATTTGTGGGATATGCTTTGCTGCCGCGGCGGCCGCGATAAGCAGCGGGAGAGAAAAGGACGGGGAGAAATGCCGGCCGTCACAGCTCCGCGCGCCACTTAAAGGGAAAAAAGGACACAGGCGATCTCCCTACTCCCCAATATGGACCCGTTATTTATCGTCAGATTTATGGAATAAATGAGTGGCGCGAAGCGATTCTCGCAGAAGCCTCCCTAAAATAAAATAAAAACAAGAAAAGAAAGAGAGAGAGAGAGAGAGAGAGAGAGAGAGGGAGAGAATAGAAGAGAGGGAAAGGGAAGCCGAGATGGAGAAACAGGTTTTTCTCACTTCAATATTGATGGCCGGGACGAAAAATTCTCTTTTCTTCTATATGAAAACGAGAGAAGGCGCAGCCCTACATAAGGTTTTTATTAAAAATATTCATTATTGAACGATACATCAGTTCTTAATGATATTTCGTATTTCATTACTTTTGCATAATTCTTTTTCGAAGCGCCGTATGGAATATCGGGATAAAATATCGTATACAAAAAATATCGCTGTAAAGAGAAATGTGTTTTTCAAACATTTATATGAAAATTAATTTTAAAATGATATATTTAAATTGAACACGAGCTTAGAGTCACAAAAATAATATGTATTGGCGGCGGTGGGTTTGAATATCAGGATAGTTTCAAGATGTAATAAACAACTACAGCTATACAAAAGTAAGTTGTATAAAAACATGCTAAATTTGCACCATCTCAATTTTTAATCTCATAATATATAGTTGCTATAACTAGATAGCAACGCAAGACAAGGCATTATTTAGCTGCTTCGCTATCCAGATTAGACATATAGTGGGCGCTCCTACATGCGAAGAATGTTGCGAAGAATGTTGCGAAGAGGACTTGAATCACGTTTTGCGGCAATGCTCGATTATGCGCAGGACAGAAAAAAATTGATAACAGGCTATGTAAAGGAAGAGTCTCGTTCTCATTCAATACGAAAAAGTTCTTGCACTGACCTAAGGCACAATCGAACGTGGCATTTTGTTAAGTTCTTTCATCTGCACATTATGTCATATATCCGAGTAAATTCTATGGTATTCGTATGACAAAATGCGCAGAGCTATTAGTAAATTTAATGCAGACATAAGACTTATATGCATTCCTAATTCTCAAATATAAAAAAACCACGTTCAATATTTATTGTTCGATTATATATCTAGCCAAACAATAATAGTAGATTCCTCATCTGTGCAAAGTATGGTTTTTTTCCTAGGTGCGTCAAGTTCTACGTAGGCAAAGTTGAAGCAACTCATTGGCCGAAATAATAATGCACTCGCGGTGCGAGTGTCGTTCAGTTGATTCAGACTCATTTCCAGTCAACAAGAGCCAATCTCACGTTCCGCAAAAGCGTCCCCTCCGATTAATCTTGGAAGTCTCGCGGGTCGAGAAGAAGAGCAGGCAGCTCGCTCGCCCGGCGGTGACGAGGGAGGAGGCCGGCGCTCCTAATCTGCATCGGCAGATTGCTCTGAGAATTGGCGCGGGCCGAGCCGCCGAAATCCTTCGCCCCGACGCGTCTCCGACTACGCTTCATTTCTCTCTTCGCGGCGTCGCGCGCGGCGCATCTTAACTTTCCGCCAGGAGACGAGGACGACGACGACTCGATGAATACATTAGGTTACTTTAATTGGCGGGCGCTCCCCCGAGCGATCGGCCTTCGATCCCGATAAGATAAGTCAAAGAGAACCCGGGCGAGGCGCGGCCGCGGCACCGGGCGAGCGGAGCCGTGCGTCGGATGGGGAATTGCTCCTACATTTGCGCTAACTCTCCCGCCGACGCTTACGGGCGACGCTTACGGGCGACGCTTCCTTCGTTATTGCAGCTTTATTAGTAATCAAAGCGGAAAGGGGGAGAGCGCTCTCTATGCCGGAAGTAATTTAAATTTAAATTTGTCGTCCTTTAAATAAGTTCCTACGTTTGTCTCGTGGCAGAATCCTCCGCGGTAGGTCGCTGTAAGCCGTTCGCTACATCTCTGCAAATTCCACGCCCCTAATCGTTGTACCGCGTTCGAGTCGGGCTCGGAGGACCGATCCGAGGATGCTCCCGGCCCGGCCCCGAGTCCAGCTACGTAACGACGCCGACAAACGCTTGGCTCGGTCGAGAGCAGCGCCGTAAATCCGATTAGCGCCCGGCCAGACTCGCTCGACGGCCCTTGGGTTTCGCAAAAACGCAGGCGCTCGCCGCGGCTGGGGCAAGACGAGCGTCCGTGCCTCCTGACCTTTGAACGACGCGGGCGCACCTGAATCAACATCGAGAGCGGCCCGAGCAATTATTTGCCTCTAGATTTATGGGGCCTGGGAGGTACGAGGGAGGCAGAGGGAGAGCCTGTATAATATACGCGCCGGGGCGAAAAGCGAGTCGTCGGGCGCGGAGGTGTTGCGGGCGGGAATCACTTCTCGCCGACTGTAATTGCACGAGCCGTCGATCAGTCCGGGCCCTCGTCGGCCGGGCTGCCTCGAGCTCGAAAATTGCACTGTTAAGGATTTCAGGAAAGTCGCGGGAGCCTCGGCTTCGCCTGCAGCGCTCTCGACGCCCGAGGGAGTTTATTTTTTTCTCCACGACTTTGGCAGTCCGCGCTTTTAAATTCATAAATCCTTGGCTTTCGGTAACATAATGTACAATTATTTTTTTTATTAATCCACCCATTCATATTTATATACATATATACATGCATACATATATACATACATACATACATATATATATATATATATATATATATATATATATATATATATATATATATATAGCTATTCCTTATTGTTACCAATTCAAAATTGGACTGGCTAAAAAAGCATTTTTTTAATACTTCTAATACACAACTTTCATTAAAGCACGCACAGTATGCTTAATCCCATAACCCATACTTCCTGCTGCAGATTTATTTTTACAACGTCCCTCCACTCGCGATGCACTCTCTGAACGCAATATTTCAGTTTGGACACAGAATAAAATCAGATGAACTCCATTCGTACCAGTATTGTACTTGACAACTGACTAATGAGTTTTATTTCGTGTTTCTTCACAAACTCCAATTACAACTATAGGTTGAAATATAACCACTGCAATCGAAAGAAAAACAAGTTTTCTTATTAACCTCTGAATTTTCTAAGCCGACTCCTTTGTACACTCACACATCACGGTAATCCAACAAGACGAAGAACATTACCTTCGGTGATGATCGAATTAGATGTAGTCTTTTTGGCTTCAATTGTCGTTTTATACACCATTCTCTACGGATATTTATACAAGCGTTAATACAAGTGTCGGCACCAGTAATTTTGCGTTCGATAAACACGAAGGATTATCGAGTACGTAGGCAAGAATATGTATAAGAACCGCTGATATTATATCTCTCCAACACCAACATGACGAACTCTGGTGCTATTTACTTGGCTTTGTCGACGTTATCGTGGTTTGCAAACGTGAGTGCACGACCCGCGCGAAGCACAGTTTTCTACGACCTCGCGACTTTCACCCGATGCTGCGCATGCCACTCAAATACTTCCTTTCACGATGATATAGTAGACACCTGAAAACACTTCTGCAATATTTTTAACGATTCAACCAAACTCATTGCTTATCTTTTTTTAACAATAAAAAACGCCAGCAAAATCCTCACGCCGTAAATAAACAGCTGCCATAAAATCTCGCTACAATCAACGTATCTCGTTCAAATTTCATACGAATGTCCAAGAAGGAATGAATTCGCAAAAATAATTCAGGAATTTTGTATACAGATGCGATTTCAATAGACAAATACATCTTCAATACAATTAGATAATAGAATTATTAGCTTCTAAATATTGAATAAAAAAAGTTTTACTTAAAATTCTTAATATAATGTAAGTGAAATGTCGTTTCTTTCTAATGTACTATTTATCTTTACACCTCCTATCTTATATCATCGATCCTCTCTATAACAATTTTTTACATATGCTACACAGTTATTACAATTTAACTTTGATGAATTTGTAGACTTATTTATTTATTTATTTGAATTTTTTTCATTTATAATTTTATTAATACATCCATCTTTTATCTTTTAATTTTTCTATGAAATTTAAGTGGAAGCATCAAATAAGTATATTATTTTAGATAACGGCTTGTATTCCACATTTTCTGAATTTTATATCCTGATTATTATTTTTAGTGTAAATTATTGACGTACGTAATTAATCTAAATTAATTACAATGGATAGTGAATAATACTTTTGTATTTAATTTTGTCATTATATTATTGTGAACGATTTCTTTGACCGCTGTTTTTCAAATAAAATTATTAAATTTCCCTTTCCTTATAATATCTTTATTATATCCTTATTTTAGTGTTACATTAAAATATGTTATTAAATTAGAAAAGGAATTCGATGTTTCTGGTTCAAATTCTGTATGTAAATTAGATAAAATATTAAACCAGCAATTCGTTGTCCTCTTAATATAGATATCGTATTTTTTGTACAATATTAAAAAATTTAATCATAAATTTCGTATACGAATTAAATTAAGAAAGATTGTTATGAAATAAATTGGGTCTTTCGCTTTATTAACTCACCTGTTGGGCTTGCTTTCTATAGTAGCAGGTAACCCCTAATTCTAAACATACAGAATGAATGAGTAATGTAAAGTATTATATAAACCTACAAACACAATTGTGTATATATATATATATATATATATATATATATATATATTATATATATATATATATATATGCTTGTATAATTGAAATTTATATATTTATGCATCCAAATTTCAAAATATTCAGCTAGCACATATGATTATATTTTTCAAAATACGTAATAATCATGTTCTAAATTTTATCTTTATAATAATTTTTTAATAAAAATATGTAAAAATACAAAAATAGTTACAGTGAAATATATTTTTCAATACAGCTCCGCCAAAGTAAAATAAGATACATAACTCATTGATAATTGTTCTCGTAATTTTTAGATACATTGACATTATAAGAAATTAAAGTTTTCAACTTTCTCCATAATATAGTTATGAATAAATAATAATATAACACCAATAAAATTTTAAATATGAATCAAGATAAGCTTGTATGCGAATACTAGTAGCTCGAAGAAAAAAAGGAAATTTTGATTTTTTGGATAATCTAGAGAGAGTCAGTGAAAGGGGAGGGGAAGAAACGGCGAGTGAGAGAGAGGGAGAGAGAGAGAGAGAGAGAGAGAGAACGTAATCCACCTTCCGAGGGATTACAGGGCGCGTCATAAGCCCGAGTTATGTGGGGAAGGAAGTTTTTACGGTGTTTTTATGTCGTCTATGCGCGCTCGCGCGCGCGCGCCACAACCATAGTATTATAAGACGTAGAGGTGGGAGGGGGGTTAAAAAAGAGAACGAAACAAAAATAAAACAGGGGAAGGAGAATGAGAGAGAGAGAAAGCGAGAGGATCGCCCCGTTCTTTTTATACTCGCGCACTTGCGGCGCTCGGTCGCTTAAACAAATTAAAGAATCGTCCGGTGCGGCGAGAGGCGCCTCGCTTCGCGCGTGTATATACCAGACTGGCGCGCGTGCATAAAGCGTCGCGTGCTCTCTCTCTCTCTCTTTCTGTCCTCCCGTATATATACGGCATAAAGCCTGAATCTTTAACCGGCGCGACTGCGTAAACTCCCGCGGGAGGTGCCTGCTCCATTGGACTCTTCTCTATTCCGTTTATTTCCGCTGTCGCGAGAGAATAAAGAACGCAATTTATAATACCTCGATCTTACATTTACTTTTTGCGTACCCGCGCGCGCGTCTCTTTCATCTCTCGGCTGGAAGAACACGCGACCGCGAGAGGGCTTTCGCGATAATGATATTTCCGCGATATCTTCCTACGTTGGGATGGTAGGACGCGCTCCGCATATTATATACAGTTGTAAGATGAGCACTTAGTTTGTAATGGCGATCAAAATGGGTCTCGAATGATTAGTTTATACATATATCATTATCCGTGCTGCCCGCACATCTTCAATTACCGGTAATAATTAAAGGCCAACGCCTGCAATCGCGCGGCTTTTAAAACACAAAACTTCCTGCGGACGGCTATACGATTCCAGTTGTAAGGGTATATATTACTGCAAAACCTTTATGTATATGTATGATTCGTTTGCGATAATCAAGAATGCAAAAATAAAGCTATTACCAGATCTATATATATATATATATATATGTATATATATATATATATATATATATATATATATATATATATATATAAGTTGAATTGGAACGTCTAGATTGAAGTGATTCAGTCGATGATCTAATTACGCCCCGGCTATTTGCGCCTGTGCAATGTAAATCTTATAGCTCGGTCTCGCGCCAGGCACGGAGTTACATCACTCTCAATTAATCTAAGAGATATACACCTAGCGCAAAACAAAATTGCTCGACGATGACGTCCAATTAAATAGATTAAGCGAATTTTGCACTACTATATTTTATACATGACAAATGAGCTGGCTTGATATTCGAGTCTAATAGTTTCTTTTAGATTCCATATGGAATGAATATTTCTTTCGCGTAGCTTCTATATGTATATATATATATATATATATATATATATATATATGTATGTGTGTGTGTAAATATAAGTATATATATGACATAGATTTTTTAAAAATAATATTCAATTATTCTAATATATATATTATAATAATCAAACTGAAATAAATTATTATACAATATATTGTGTCTTAACAATATAATTAATTAAAATTTTTTAGTTTCAATTTATAATTGTCGTGTCATAAAGATTCCTATTAAATTCGGATTTAAAAGAAAAAACACTAAGAAACCCTCCAATTTTGAATTTTAAGAAAGGTTGTAAATAAAAAAATTGGAAGAAGAAAGAGCAAAATATGCAAGAACTGCCAATATACTGCCGGTACACGCTCGGAGAATGCCACTTTACCGATCATATAAAAAGTCAGAGGACAATTATACAGTATGCCGCCTTCATCTCTCTGCTGAATTTTCCGGAAAAATTAACGCTCTCCCTTTCCTTTTCGCTCGTTATGCGCATCAAAAGGCCATAAATCAGATCGCGAGTCCCGGCAAATTGACGCTTGTCCACGGTCGACGCGGCGACCCGGCGTGCAAGGCCGTTTCTTGTAAAAAAGGTTGGACGACGAAGTAAAAGGATACATAGATGCCGAGGGACAAATAATTATATATACATATATATATATATATATATATATATATATATATATATATATATATATATATATTATATATATACATATATATATATATATATATATATATATATATATATATATATATACATATGTCTTATCTATTGTAGCTTATAGATAGAAGAGAGCGAATGAAAATTGATCGCTTTCGTACGCGACGGCGCGGCGCGATAATGGCTCAAGGCGTGTAGAATACGCACAATATACGATTAATAGATTCGGTTGCAATACTGGGTTGCGCGCGGATTATTATCGGGGCACACAGTTTCTGGGCATATAGAAAAAATCGTTGCAATTTCATTCCTTTATTTTTATAAACCCGAAGAAAAAGTCATTAGTTCGAATGTTTAATTCGACCTCGAGAAAAAAGTGTCGAATTAAAGCGGAAAAGTTGTCGCGGTATGTTTCGAGCCTTATATACAGCGAACGTTAATTAAGAGGCGATACTCGAAAATTGGCGTTTATAATCACGGACCCGTATACCTTTTCTCTATCTGCGCTATATATATTATTCTCCAACGAAAGCGTCGGTACTTTTAAACACAACTGTTCTATTTCTGGATTTATAGTATAAGTTTCCATTAAGACAGAATTGATAAAAGAAAATTAAATAAATGAAAGCGCTAGTAAGTAAAATCAAATCGGGAAGGAAAAATGAGCGACTGATAATGAATATGCTAAGGGCCGTAAAGCGTAAACGAGAGGGAGAGCAGAGAGAGAGGGGGAGGGGTGGAGAGAGAAAAAGACAGAAAGAGAGAGAGAGAGAGAGAGAGAGAGAGAGCGAGAGACAGAGAGAGAAATGAGCACGAGGATTTATGTAACAGGCAGACGGGATGCGTGTAACTCGTTAAACCAGGCGTAGCTAGGACAAATAGAGTGCCTAGAGCCGAGGCTCGCTGACGCTGAGCGAGACTGACATTAATGGCGAGTCTCCGAGCGACGACGCGGCGCGACAACTGCCTCTCCGCGAGCGCGCGCGCGCGGCTCTTGGAAACTCAAACGAGACGCGGGCGCGCGCGAGAGGGGCCGTATGTAGTGTAGCGGGACGCGCCGGTTTAAAAGAGAGAGAGACGGGGCGGGGGGGGGGAATTGAAAATTAAATCAGCACCGCGAGAGCGGCGACCGTCGCCCGCTTGCCTGCCTGCTCGGCGAGCGGCAAAAAGTCGGAGCGAAACCGGGTCATTAATCAAAGGACCGTGGCGATAAGCGAAGATTATCGAGAGCCCTTGCGCTGTGCCGCGTACGTGTGTGATGTAAACCCGCGCGTCTGAAAATCCCGGGGGTGAATGCTGCGAATTTAGAGGTGTTTACATTCGTCCATGTTGGATATGTGATTTGAAGACGGGTGATCTTGGTTATGTTCTGACTTCCCATTTCGCAACTAACGTTATATGATGTGCTAAAGTGCGCTAAAATAGAGAATCAGGGTATTTATACATAAAAAATTTTAATAACGATCTTCGATTCTTCCACTGTATAACGCGGGTATCATAACATTATGACGAATATACTATACTGACAATCTAATATTAGATATATTGTAGAAAAAGAGTTCGTACCCATTAAAATTTTCTATAACATTCACGAGGGTAATTTTAGTTTTAATTGAGAATAAAAATTTTCTACACCCACGTTTCGTGGAAATGAATTTATCTTTATCCTTGGTTTGTGCACAGACGATTTTTAGAATATTATTTTACACAATTGTGAAAATAGTTTATTATATTTAACTCTAACTATTTTACAACATTAGTTTATCTACAAAATATACATAAAAATATAATGATTAAATTAACCAAATAAATAAACAAATATACACAGATCATTTTGTTTAGAAGTTGTTTACGAATTTGAATATATATGTGCATTATTATGTGTGCATAATTTAATGAGTAATTTGTTATGCCTTGCAAAAAAATTGTTTGACAATTTTTTATATTAATTTTAAAAAAGATTTCAAAATAATAAATGGCACATAAGCTATTAAAAATATTTGGAAATAATACCATATAAATTAATTGTTTGTTTAATAAATTATTTATCCACATAAAAAAAGAAACTATGAATAAATGTAATTCGAATAAATTTTGAACTTATTTCATTGCTGTAGAATACATGTTGTTCAGATAAATCTTTACTTTCTTACTTTTATAAACACTGTATTATTTATATAACGATTAAATCTCGGTGTTTACCCTTAGAGAGCTGAGGTGACGCCTACACGTCTCATATGTTTTTTCATTAATCAAGCACAACTATAAGTGGATCCTTAAAGTTATTTTAAAAAAACAATTTTAGTTCAAGTTGGTCGCCATCTTGATTTCGCCATTTTGAATTTTGAAAGTTTGAGTGCAGAATCGTATTCAGCAACCCCAAAAATCCCTAGGGAAACATTTTTGAGGCTTAGGAAATCTTCTAAACATTTCTTACGAAAAAGACAAAAATTACCATGCGCATTACGGTATCGAGCCGGGATGACGCCTGGTAGCGTCATGCTCCGATCTACCAAAGGCTCGGTCTCGTTCTATTCTTTTGTGCATGGCCTAAACTCACTTTTTTATAGAGAAACGGATCTTTTGAAATTTCTCAAATCCCGGTACTCTAAAGGTAAAAGTTAATTTGAGTACTTGAGTAAAAATGGATCACTAACAATTATAAATTGTATAAAATTACGGCAAGCAGCATCAGTTCTGTAATATAATACTTGCATACGACAGTTGAGTCGTCGAAATTGAGTAAATGTTTTTTAATTTATAATAACTGTAAATGGATTATAGCATTATAATTATAATAGAATTACGCGATATAATTAGAAATATTATTCAATCGCATGAATGATAAAATTCGAAGATATATCTGTTTTCGTATTTGCAGATATAGCATCTGATATTTGCAGAACCGAGGGTCATATACTCACTAATGCAGACATTTGAAAAAATAGGGGGAACGCCTGAGAATCGAAGAAAAAGCAATGCAATGCAAACAGCGCAGAGACGCACAAAGAAGAGAAAAAGCAAGAAAAAAGGCCAAATGCTACGGACAGAGAGCGCGCGCGCGCCAGCGCGTAGAGACTCACACGCGGGATAATCGGGTTTTGCGGCCGAGAGGGGGACTGATTCATCCGCGGCAGACCATCGGGCCATCGGCTGCGATGCCTCGGGGGCTCTGGGTTTTAGAGGGTTGGCACAAGAGCGAAAGAAAGAGAGAGAGAGAGAGAGAGAGAGAGAGAGAGGGGGGGGGAGGGGTAGACGGACGGCGCTCTGGCGGGGGGCCGGGGTGCAGAGGCGAGCAGGTTGCTTATTGCTCCCCGAGTGGCCGCAAAACGAAGTTTGATCAAATTCTACTGCGCGCGGACATAAAACTGACCAGCCGCTCCGGCTCACCTCGCGCCGTCGGCGGCGGCCCTCGGCCCCTTTATGAGCCCTGGGCCTCGATAAATGATTCATCCCCTACTTACGATACTCGACGCGATAGGACGCGATACACTTTCGCCGCGCTCCCACACCGCGCGGGACCAGTCCTCCAACCTCTCCCCCCAACGGCGCGGAGCCGCAGAGCGGCCGGGCTCCATTATCATAATTATGGCGGAGGAATAGCCCGGGTCCGGGCCATCCGGCCGCTCTGCTGCCCAGGACGGCCAGCGGCCGCTCTCGGTGCGGCGACGGCGACGGCACGGACGCGCGGCGGTACGAACGTAACGTTTATACGCCGGCCGGATGTTTCGGGAACTCGATTCTCCGATGGGCGATGGGCGCGAACGATCGACCTGCCCGCGTTCTTCTCTATATAAGCGTGAAGTATGTCTTTGTACGGCGAGGGTTGGCGTTTTATCAATTTTTAAGTTGATGGAAACTACGAAATTTTGGTCGGCAAGAAACAGTCTTCCTGTCTAATCGACCGATTCGTATTCAGCGCAGAGCGACAACTACAATAACTATATTGGGAGATGAAATTTCGATGATACATTTTTACAATAATGCAGATTACCGCTAAGACTCGTTTGGAAAAGTTTTATTTTTAGGCGTTGTAATCATCGAGAATCTTTATTTTTAATGTAAAGGGATTACCTATTATATACAGGAAAAAATATCTCACATTATTATTGCTTCTTCATAACTATTCGTCTCTTGCAATTATAATCTTCTATATAAATTGAAAGCGTTCGAACAGTAACTGACTGACCAGGTGACTTAATCAACAGCCAAGCAAAGTCCTTAATTTATATTTTGGTAGCTTCCACTCGCGTTGGACTGTAAGATCTTGCAAGAAATTATTATTGCCTAATATTTATACCTAATTCACCCATAAGCGATGAACAGAAGGAAGATGATTACTTAAAAAAAAAAAGAAAACAATTATTCAAATACAATATAATGCATAATCTTCGTAAAGTTTGATAGAATTAATAGAAAAATCTGATTGCTTGATAACCGATTTCTCAGTTATCAAGGCTATAAGGAATGAAAAGAGATGAATAAGTTTTCATTTATTTATTTTTTTTTTTTAAACAATGTTTACGTTTTATTTTTCACTTAGATTGAAAAAATTACGTGGATGAAGCCGGAATGAGGCATACTATTATTTAATAATAAAATCATTGAATTGTAAATATATCATTTAGTAAAGATCATTATGTTGCACAAACAGAATCAAAGTATGAACAAAGCCGCAATTCATTATTGAAAATACGCAATGGATTTAAATATGATTTAAAGCACATTTTGCCTTTTTAGTTAGAAAAAAATGGCCAATTTATTTTTGTTGACTATATCAGCATTGTTCAATATTTAATCTAATACAAATTGAACAAATTATTAATCTACTAATCTTGCATAAAGGCCAGTATTAAGTTAAAAGGAAGTTCGAAACGTTTGGAATGAAATTAAAATGATGACTGTAACTGAATAAATGGATATTCCTAGAGAAAATAGCCGTCATCTCCCGCAACTTCCGCTAGGAATATTATGTACATAGGATGGAAGAAACCTTAGAGAGTCCAATCATAATCTTTGGCCATATAGCGATTCCGAAACGAAGAACCTCGGCCGTTCCCTACTTATACAAAATACACTTATACTAATACACGCGGAAAACCAGACGGTATAGCGGCTCGCCGGCAGCTCAAGAATTGAATGCTGATCCCAACCGGCCGACAGCGATTCCTATGTATGAAATTCCCATGACGTCGAAACGGACGGCTCGCGTGGCCTCTCGCTCGCTATACAGCGGCTGCTGCCACCCGCTCGGTCCCGCAGATATTACCGTTATCGTTCTATTTGGAGCAACTCGCCTCCCCGTGCGGTCAATTGCCGCTTCGAGTTTGCGCTCCGGTGCAAGGGAGGTGGGCGCAAGGCTGAAGAGAGAGAGAGAGAGAGAGAGAGAGAGAGAGAGAGAGAGCGCAGAAAGTCATTATGCAAAGAAGATGGTCAGTTCGGTGATCCCCTGGATCGTCGAGCCCCTGCGGTCGGGCTAGGCGGCGCGCATTCCGGACATCTTGCGCGGCGCGGCTATCGTATGATTTTTCGGAGAGAAGAGCGCGAGCAAAGTCTGATTGATGCGGCGCTTTATTGAAAACAATATCCCGTATAAAGTGGCCGGGGGCCACGGGCCACTACGCCGCCGCGCCGCCCCTTCGTCATTTCTATATCGCCATTTGGACGTTTATTCGAGGGGCGGAGAAGCGTGCAGGGCGCGAGCGGCCCAAGCTTCTACACTCGGCTTTTTTATGTATTTCTTTTTTTTTATAGTACTTTCGGTGCTCTGGACATTTCAGAACTAAAGGGAAAGAGCGCTAGAAATTTTTCCGAAAGAGAGCGCTTTCTCTAACGGAAAGACTTTGAACTGAAAAGATTATGACAGGGATTGTTAGTATAGACAAGTTCGTAAGAATACCAAAAAATTATTTTAAAAGAATACTTTTTAAAATACAACGAATCCATATAGAATTCTTCAATGCTCCAAATGTTGATTCAGTTTTATCTTGATAGTATTACATCATTATCTTGATACTTTACATGCGCATGTATTGTATAAAAAGGTGAAAATACAATCGCCTCTCTTATTCATAAAAATATACAAAATTAAGAATACCAAAAACATATTACATCTAAAAAAAAGTTATTTAATTATCTTTTATCTCCATTATCTTCCATACTTTTTGTCAAATTATATTTGCACAAATTATGTAGACATGCTGTGAGCTATTATTTTGTTAGCTTCGCTAATCAGAGCTGACTCTCGTAGCATCAATTTAGATAATTACCGCAGAACTGAAAGACACAAAGTAGATAAGTACCCATATAATTTAATTAAGGTCGTCGGTAAATAGCGCTTACGAAAAAAACACGGGGTGTATGTGCATTGCAAAAAGCCCATTGCGATTTTGCAAAATTCTTCCTTTCTGTCCCTCTCCCACGCTCTGTCCCTTTCGCCGCGATATATACTGTTGCAGGTACAAACATTCGCGGGGCAAAAGCAGAAATGATCCGAGCGAAGGTAGGAGAAAAAAAGGTATACAAAGGTCCCTAATAACAGCGGTAAATTGCAAATTATGTTTGGCTAATTGATGTCTTCGGAAATTACAGGCAGAACGAAAGAGAACGCGTGGAAGAGGGAGAAAGGGAGAGTGAGTTGGACTGCAGGAGAGGCAGAGAGAGAGAGAGAGAGAGAGAGAGAGAGAGAGAGAGGCGGAGGAAGAGATAAGGAGGGAGGTTCACGATGTATATATGTGCAGCATCCTAAGATCCGCGCCGTAATTTAAATGTCAAAGGAAATTGTTTGATTATTTACTATGCAAATGAAATTGTTTAAGGCGAGGAGAAGGATGGCCAACTCGATCGGGGATCCTCTACGCGAGAGTGAAAGAGAAAGAGAACAAGAAGAAGGTGAGGCTGGGATAATTTCACTGCGTTAATTGGATCAAGGAGTAGGATCGAGGAACGATCCTCTCTCCTTCTGCGGTGGCAGCACTATCAACTTCCCTCGATTTTGCTCCAATTATGTCCCCTGGGAGGCACGTGCAGGAGCTGCGTGTCGTAATAATTTTCATAAAGGCGAGAACTATACTTGTGTCATAGTTCTCTCTCTCTCTCTCTCTCTCTCTCTCTCTCTCTCTCTCTCTCTCTCTCTCTCTCTGCCTCTCTCTCTCTCTCTCTGCCTCTCTCTGTCCTAAATTTACAAGACAAATATAGTGCATATCTATAACTTTTTTTATTTTGTATTTTCAATAGCAATTCCAATATCAATTGATCTTATAGTTCTGTAAGAAATTGATAGGATAATATTGAATAAACTCAATTTACTGATAAAATTTTTCATATAGATTATAATTGTGATAATGCTATAAAGATGATTTAATATAAAAATTTTCGTATAATAATGCTTTATCGACATGAATTATATTAAATTATTCTATAACAACATATAATCATTTAAATGATTAATGAATTAATGAATCATTTTACGGAGATGATTAATAATAGTCAAGGATAAGTCTGGACGTTTAAAAGTTCAATATTATCTCTATATGCTTTCCTTGCTATAAATTTAAAATTTATTTTATTATATATTTCATAGTAGGAGCAATAAAATTGTTGACAATTTTCATCGTTCAGTTACAATCTATTCTAAACAATCCAATGTACAGATATACAAAGATCAAAACATAATCTCTAAAGCATAATTAAATTTGCTTTAATTAACAAAGAGATTCGTTGATAAAACTCATTACGGCATAAACTCATTCGTCTTTGTTTGCAGACCTAGGCAGCTGAAACAAAAAGCATAGGGAATGTTCCTCGTTATCCGCGTAAGATTACTAAGTTTTGCACTACATTCTCTGATAAGCATATACACACAAATACATTTATAGCGAAGTAATTTTGTCTAACATTATTCCATCTAAACTGTCATAAACGAGAGGAAATGAAAAGAGCTACTTAATAGCTTATATATGCAAATCTATGAAGTGGCAGATTGGAGAGTTGAGAGAGGGGCGGGAGTTGGTCGAAATACACCGTTCCTTGAAAGAGCCTGGAGAATAAGTAGAAGGAAGTGCTGAAAAGGGGTGGATCGCTCGCGCTCTCCTGGCGCCCTCGGGCAGTTAATCCAAAGGGATTAACCTTATAGAAGCTGGCGAAGAGCTGATGACGATCTTGAATTGTCAAAGCATCCTGACTGGGTGTTCTTTCTTTCCGCTACTGAAACATTGCAGTATATTCGATACATCTGTACTATATGATAATTTTCGGGTTATTAATCGTGATAATTATAGGAAAGTAATTTATAGTAATAAAACTCTCGCAGGTGTATATTAAATTATATTAAATATTAAAAAAGTGTTGATGATAAAAATTTTCGCAATATCTTATTCGCCATATTAATTGAAATGAAATCCATAAAAGGCGATGGAATTATTAACTATAATTGCAAATATAGGACATATTCGCTTCTTCATTTCCTTCGGAATATTTAATCAATGATATGTATGTATGTATATAGAGCGCCATAATGAAAGAACCGGCATCGACGAGATATATATTGGCAGAGGCGTTTTAAAAGAGCCGAATCTCTCGCTCTTCGCTTCACTGATTAATGCGCTCGGCGATCACGAGCTTACTCCATAACCTCTACCCCGTCCCCCCTCCTCCCGGAAAAAGGACCAGCGGGGGAATGAAGCTTTTACGTTACAATGTCCCTTTCGTCGCGCTTTGCGCGAACGACGAGGCGCGGCAGGCGTCTTTATCGCGATCGAGACCCTCGGTGAAATGGCCCCTTGCGCCCAAGTCACTATATATAGATATATGCGAACGCGAGCGCGCGGAAGGCGAGAAATGGAAAGGTGGCGGGGAGCGGGAGGAAGAGAGAAATTGCGGATATTCGCGCGAACGCCGAGCGCGAATAGAACCGTTTTCAATATCACGGCGCCCCTCTCTCTCTCTCTCTCTCTCTCTCTCTCTCTCTCTCTCTTTCTCTCTCCTTCGACTCTCCTTTTTTACATCGTGCAAGGGCTGCCGGCACGACTACTGATTGTACAAACGTCATTGTGAGTTTTTCAGTCCTGTCGTCTTTGATGCCGGAATAGTGTAAGATCCTGAATGCAATGACGAGGCTAGCGCGCGCGCGAGATATTAACTGTCTCGCGTTAAAGTGTGCCGTGTAGCGGCATAAATGAACAAGCTGTTTTTACTCCTTTGCATCGGTCTTTTTATGGTCCGTAATCATTGAAAAATATTACCTCGGAAAACCTATGTTCTTCCCAGGAAGTTTTTCCAATACAAGGAAATCCTTCACCTTGAAGAAATGCCAAGAAAATAAAATTCCTTCTGATGAGGCAAACGGCTCGGTCGAGTTTATCAGTCGCTTTATCCTCCGTACAACTGCGGTTATAAACTATTTAATCTTCAATGAATGCGCGCGCACCGCTCAGGCACACGAAGCTCTCGAAATATATGCTAATTCAAATGTAGAGCTTGCCGCGTGCGGAGGGGCACAAGAGCGCAACGCTATTTGCAATATTTACAGCTCATTCTCAATATTTCACCGACCCGCGGCTGCTGGTTGCTTCCTATATGAGCGCATTGCCTTATTTATGGGCCGTGGCTTATGAATAACTTCGCAATTCCCCCGAAGTGCGCGCGTCTCGTTCTTTAAGTGGGATTTATCGCGAACGCGCGCTTTTCTGGCGCTTTCCGACTCACCTCCGTGGCGATCCACTCGGGCCGAGATCCACTCGAAGTGATTTTTTGCCTATAGACGCGCACTGCTCTCGTCTCACGCCACTCGGTCCGCAAAAGACGAGACCCGTTTAATATGCAAATATCCACTAAGGCTTGGACCATCGGTCGATAGTCAGGATGGCGATCTTTTCGCAGAGTCTAAATTCTCGCCGACTTCCTCCCACATTCCCACCTTCCTCGCTCCTCCCTTTATACATATATACCGCTTCTTTTTTCCTCCATTATTTCTCTTCTGGCTCGGCGCTGTATATATAAAGATCGCAAGGCAATTAATTAGCGAACGATCCCCCAGCGTCGTACATCAGACTTCGGCAATTAAACGCGCAATTATAGAATTTCGAGGCGTGGCACGCGGCGGCACGGCGTCGATATTTATGATAGCGGGAGCGAGGAAGGGGCCAAAGAAAGCGAGACAGACAGAGAGGAGGTGGTGCGTGCATGCGCGAGAAGCCGCCCCGCGTATGGCGTTGATCTGCGAGGGAAGAAGGCAGGTCGAAAGGGACAGAAAATGCGCAGGAAAATAAGAAAACGTCGGGAGGAATATGTATGAGAAAGGTCGGCGAGCGGAGGGAGGAGTAGGGGGTGGGGGGAGGGGAGGGGAGGGGAGAAGGAGGGGGACAGGAGGGGGGCAGGAGGGTCCGCCGGAGAATTAAGAGAATCCTCCCCCGTCTTTATTGCAACATTTTTAATTACGGTGAAATGGCGTGAAATTTTTTTTCCGCGCCCCCTCTTAATTCCAGCTCGTCTCTCTTCCCGTTCCTAATTAAACGCGGCGCGGGCGAGCGGCTAAACACGCCGGATTCCTTATACACGACGGCGGAGACGCGGGCTTTTATTTTTCGCTTCGCCAGAGAGATCGGCTCTCGTTCTATGCTTGCGCGCTAACTCCTTTATACAAGACTGAAGAATCCGATTAACGAAATCCCGAATTCCCGGCGCCGCTCCGTCTCATTGAGCATTTTACATTTTATATTTGTGTAACTGAATATTTATCTACGGCTCGGCACCTCGGCACGAGCGCTTGAATTAATTTTACGGTTGACAATCGCCGCGACAAAAGAATTGCCGAAGTTTATATCACGGTTGTCATTCCGGAATTGCGAATTTTGGTTTTCGAACGAATGGTTGTATGTAAACCTGAGCATTGAAATGGATTATTAACGGTGATAAAAAAACATTTTTAACAATGATTCTTTATTAATTAGTACAATAGTATATAACGATACAAATGACTTGCGTTGCTCAGCTATATACAAAATTTCAAATAGAAATCTAAGATACATTTTAATATTAATGTACAATGAAGACGAAAAATTTAATATTCTTCATTAAAAAACCTCAAAAAGGTACGTAGAAATGAGAAAAATTGAAAGAATCATCAATTATTATTATTCACTGAGGAGACATATTTTATAACAGAGAAATTATGCCAGCGAGGAGAAAATCTACACGGTGCGCTTAAAAACAGTGCAGTCTAAAACTAGCTTAATCCTTTTATACCACGTACGCGATCAAAAGTGTGGTCTGAAAAGATGATTTAACCCTCGCTGCGATATCATTTACATTATATCTAACATCAAGAGAGCGAAGCTCGGATCTTCCTCCCGACCTGGTCGCTCCACTTTTTACCCCGGCCCCAATGAAATAGCCGGCTATCCTCGTTTTTGTGAATCTTCAGGTAGACCATGCAACGTTTTATGATACCGCACCCCTCTCCACTCTCAGTAAGCGTTCCGAACAATTCCACTCTGTTTCTGAGAATTTTTTTTCAAGCTCTTGTCACACTGTATGATAAAAGGCGGACGCCTTTGTTTCTACAGTGGTTTCGAATAAGAAACCCAAAATGTTGAGCAAGTGTAGCGCAGATACGAATGAGACGAGTTTGTTCGCGGAGAAAATATTAATTTCCATATGAACGCAGAATAAATGTCACATTTATATGAGTTTACAATTTAGAAATGCATTTTATTTTACCTAAATTTCCTTGTTTTATAATCGTATTAAGAAATATATATTAATTTTTTCAAAAACGATAATTCAGTATATAAAATATTAGAATCTCGTCATACATTCGCTCGTGCTAATAATGCATGAAATAGATAATTGCTTGATAACTACTATTTAATAATTAAATCACGAGTGGAAAACCAGATAAGTAAGTATACTTCAATAAATCAGGAATAATAAAGGTAAATAACTGTTAACAACGTATGTCTATAAATATAACTAAATATCAAATCTTTTATTATATCGCACCCTCTTCTAAAGGGATAAAAAAGATATACCTGATTATACGTTTTATTTTTGTTATTTAACGTTACTCTATTTGCGCTTCCAAATAGTGGTATAAAGTATACATTTTTACATCGGTACATGTGTTCATTTGATATCTTGATGCACCCCGGAAACCTTCCAGAAGGACAGTAGTTCCGAACTACGCTCTCGTAATTACTCATCTGGATTTATTCGCTTTCTTGAAGTCTTTTGTTGCGATACAAGATAGTACTATAATAACATTGTTATACAATAAATAATCATAGTACTATAAAAGCAGATAGCCTGAACCACTTTTTCCGGACATCCGGACAGCATGAGCTGGATGATGCTAGCTAATCCAAAGGCGTCTATGTCTAGCCTAAGATGATCTCTTTCAAGTCAAAATGTTAAGTAAGAAGAAACATGAAGCTGATATTTCTAATAAATCTTTCTGGAAATGTTTTTCTTCCGTGTACGTCAAAAATAATATTCGGAAACAGTCTTTACGATGAAAAAAGAAATGCGTTTTGAACATTCACTTCCGCGTCTGAATCGATATCAATGTGATAATTTAATTTTCTGAAATACTATTGGATGATGTCCAAATGGTAACAGATAGTTGCCTTAAGATGGGTGATCTTTAGCTAGAAAGAAATTAAGAAAAAAGGACTCCGTATAATATAAATGAAAACATAGTGAAGGACAATTTAGAGGAGCGTGAAGTTATTTTTGTTAATAGAGTTAGAACCACACAAAGATGGTTGACTTTAAGAATGCCCATGGTAATAGTAGTACCGTCGCCTAGAACTAGGGCTCATGTATGTATGTGAGGTTTTGATATTTCGTCATGTACGAACATGAAGAAAGAAAATATTATATCGTCCATTTGATCCTAAAAACTCAATGCCAAAACTCAATTGATTGAGTTATTGGAGAAATAGATTGTTGTATTACGAATGATATTCCTTATTGGCATTGCAAACTTGCAAAGAGTGACTTATTAGGTGAATTTTGATCCTGAATCTCGAATGAATTGAAGTTAATCTTTATCCTTTATAATAGGAAGTCAGTATTACAATTTGTTTGAGATCGTTAGGGACGAACTTACTGAGTTTCGTAGTCAGATTTCCAAGGGTACGTCACATCTCTAACTATACAGAAGTGGGGAATATGAAGAGATGCCTGGACGCACTAGTGGTCAATTTACTGCCGTCTGCTTCACTGCATTTCATTGCTCTAAGAATTATACATGGATGTAGGGAGCGGGGTGAAGTGACCTACTATAATGACCGCAGGCTGTGGAACATTAAATGTAAATATACTCTGACTTACTTATTAACTCGAATAAGCTTTACGATAGGACAACCGATGAAAAACGTGTTATATAAAGGTAGTTCCATCAGAAAATTATAGAAAAACATCCTAGGTAACGAATTTTACTCGTATTATTCAACTGCTTCATATTAAACATTAAATTTTATATATGCATATGTGTATATATATATATATATATATATATATATATATATATATATACACATATATTTTACAGCCCATCGTAACATTATTGAATTTACGAAGTTTAAGAAAAAATCAACTCAAAAAATTAACTATAAATAGCTTATTGAAAGTAGTTACCATATTAAATACTATTTTTCCATATATTATTTCGCATTTTTCATGATTTTCTATCATTCCGAATTTAAATGGTTCATACTTCGTATGCAAACTCCTAAATTTATCCGCAAATCAATCTCTCTGCGATAAATTATCTACTAACAAAATATCAGTGTCTCAACGCAAGTTCACAAGATTAACTGTACCTAATTTGCATTCAGTGGAATAGTCACACATAGATAATAACGCATCTTTACCGACTTTTTCTGAAAGTAGCTTCCACGAGTGCCCTTCTCTCGAGTGGAACTTTATCTTTTTTTTCTTTACTAGCGGCCCATTCACTCCCTTTTGGCGCTTCATCCTCACGGGCGCCCTCGATGACTCCTCTTACTCAGAAGTTGTTTAACGAATACCGCGCCGCCGAGGTTAATATTTGCACTGCCTCGGGCCACTCCACCGGATTGTACGAAACGCAGAATACAGAAAGAGAGAGAGAGAGAGAGAGAGAGAGAGAGAGAGGCGCAAAACGAAAAGTAATAGCTGCAGCAGTTCTTAAGTGACTTTTTAGCCTGTCTTCGGTGATCTCCTGGTGATATATAACTACGCAGGCAGACGAAAAACTCATCCTGCCCCTTTTTCAACTCGACTTTTAAGTGCTTTTAAACCGCTTTCCGTATACTGCTGCGAGTCATAACACTCGAGGTGCCATTAAATACAATAAGTGCAAGGCTCGCGTTCTATAAAAATTATTAGCCAACGGGCTTGTTATTCTTCTTTTATTTTCACGAATATGCAGAAAAGTAGGGAAATCAAACAGTTAGTTGTGGACGAACGAAAGCAGGCGGGGACAATTGCGCAGGCTTTCTCCAACGTTGCTGACATTAGTGCCGACCGAGCGGGAGCGTGGGTCACGCGTGGCAACAAAAAAACTTAGTACCCACCGAAGTGTTGATTTTACGTTTCAATAAACGAAAATGCGAAGCGAGTTACTCGCCGAGTAATAACCGTAACGAGAAGTAGGAGCGGAAAACCGAACGAGCACTTATTCGAATTTATTCGACAACACCGGCACGCGCGACGCCCGCGTGCTCTGCAGCTCGCTTCTGATGCTCGCTCGATCCCCGGAACGCGCTCGAGCGAGGCCCGCGTAGAATATTGTAAACATATATATGAAAGCGGCGCGCGCGTAAACTGCGGCCGCGCGATTTTACGAGCCCACGCGTATGCCCCTGTCGGGGCGGAGGGCTTTATTCTTTTATTGCGAATAACGAATATTCGCTCCCTCCCCCACCCCGCCCTCGTTCTGTGCCGCGGCGCCCTTGCGCGTGAGCCCCTCTTGGCACGCAAAGCTCCTGCGCCTATATATCTACGCTCGCTCCTCGCAGTGCTAGCGCTCCGAATAAGCGCAATTTTGCGAGATATTTGCAATGTTCATTGATATAGCATATCTTGTGCGATTATTGGCTTTGGCGATAACGATTATCATTTCGTCAAGTTTCCATAAAGTCTCCCGATTAAGTTAAAAGTCTTCGGAGTCCTTCAGAAAAGTTTAGAAAAAGTGAGAAAAGAATAAAAAATCTACAGTATATTATATTACAATACATTATCATCTACAATATAAAATTTTTGTAATACTTTAAAGTAAGCGAAAATCGTACAAGAAGACATTGCAGCTGTTAAAAACGGGTGTAAATTTAATATGGGTTTGCAAGTGTACCTGGCACATGTATATTAAATTTCGTATACATGCACATGAAATTACCGTATATATTTGTAGGTTAAATATAAATGTAGCTTAAATAGCTATAATATATACAAAAAATATGCATACACATGTATATCACATTTAATATATGTACATAATAACTGCTAATATCCGCAGTAACTTTTCCTTCTATTCACTGTATTTTTAACAAAGATAAATTCGTTTGAATTGAGCTTCAAAATAGGGCATTTTTTAAAAGCTGATTTCTGCACCTTAACTAAGCATTGTGTAGAAGTGCGAACCTTAACTATATCGAGGAAAAAGGAAAATTACAGCTCTGGAGCAAAGTGTCAGCATCTGTGTGCAAATGTCGCGCCAATTTCATCGGTTAATAACTGGTCATTTACGACACGTGTCCTTTTACTCGCTGGCACTCTTTACACCGGCCGTCGGACGCTTCATTGTTTCACGCTCCACTGGGTACATCGTAAAGATTAATTTTTTTAGATTTCTTTATTAATTACAGGATCAGATCTCAATATATATTTGCTTAGAATATCAGATTAATGAAATATTCGCTGTAATCTTGATTCAATGCTCGTTTCAGTAAGAAATAATATAAATAAAAATATTTGTCTATTTTGTTATGCACGTGTATACGTAAAAGCAGTTTAATTTGTTTCATTGCTATACTACTAATTAACGTAGTTTTACATTTTGATAACTGTGCAGTGTTGAAGACATAAGCTAAGATCCTTTAAGCGAAAGTAAAAGTGGTAAATTTATTACTTCCGCGGGATATACAAATTTTTCAACAAAGTATATGATTATCTCTTGACAGCTTTCTTGAAAATCCTCAAAAAGGCCGACTGCCTTGAAGGATGACGCGTCGTGGATGCAACGAATATATCAAAATATCTAGTTTGCGGTATATTTTTAGATTTTATACTTAGGCTTCTTTCGTCCATGTTCTACGAGCGATTCAACGCTGATTAAACTGATCCTAGACACAAAGGGTCGGCCGAAACAACCGGTTTAGGAGAAACTTCATAAAGTCTCGCGAAAACCGGAAAAACAAAAAGTTCTCGACAGATTTTTATTACTCCGATGCGCGAGCATATTTCTGCCGCTCTCTGCGCTGCTGACAAATTATTAATTGTCTTAGCATTTACCACTACGGAGCAAAATGTTAATTAGAGTAGATAATGATCAGTGTACGATACGACCAATTTGTTAAAATTAGTCAACATACATTTGTGAAACTTGTAGATAATTAATTTAGATTTTTGGAAATAAAAAGTAACATTGTAATGATATAAGTTGTGCTATATTCTGTAATTCTGTATTCGAAATTATTATGGCGTTAAAGCAGAACAAATAGTAAGAAAGGAAAAAGAAACTATAGTCATAAGTTTTTCTTTTTATTAAAAACACTAATAAAAAGTATAAATATCAACGTGGAACGCTTCACTGTTACTATAATTGCATCGTTCAACAGAAGAATGTCAGAATCATTGATGACTAAATAAATAAATCAAGGTTTGCAAAGTAGCCTTGGCGAGAACAAAGATTGATCAATGAAATTAAAAAACAATCCTTACCGCGATGAACGTAGAATTTCTGTCTGCGATCATTCGCTCGCCTTCTGCTCTCTCCCTCTGCCATCATAGTCTGGATCCCGAGTTTTTGCCGTCGTTTTTTTCTTCTTTGCTCTCTCGCGCAGAACTTGCTAACGTAGACGTCAGCGCAGATAGCATCTTCGCTGTTATAGTGGCAGTCGCGGGTCTCAGGTTACATTTACCTCTTGTTGTCCTTTCTTCGTCCTTTCCTTCGTCTTTATCACCGCCCGGATTCGACCGCCAGGAAGCGCATTTCGTCATAACCCGACAATTAGTTGTTTATTCTCTTATGCCTAATTAACGTATTAATCCCGAGTTTTGCTACATTTATATTAACGGATTTGGTAGATTCCGAGTTCAATTTTAATTCAGCGATAAACAATTTATGATGTGCAAATTCTTTTCACATTTTCACGAAGTGCATCCCAACTACCGCTCACAGATTTCATTATAATTATCGTATCTTCATCCTTGATATCTAGATAACAAGATCATTATTACAATAGTATCTTATTAATTTTCTTCACTATGCAGAAATTCCGGAATTTATAATTAGCAGTTCACTAGCGTTTAATGCGTCAATGAAAAAGTTAGCCCATCATAATTTCATTACTAACATTCTTGATATTTATACACAATCTTCCAGATATTGAATTCATTCGCATTAATTTAATCGAGGAATAAATATTTTAAAATATACGAAAATTTAACTACTTACCTTTTGAAAAATCACGCGTAGTTCTGTAAAAATGACGTAAATACATAAATGTGATAGAGTAATTTTAAGCACTACGACTATCTGAAGAAATCATCTATGTATTAGGTAAAATATCGGAGACCCAATTGGAACACTTCTTGTCAGTCGCGTATTACAACGCGACCAATAATTTAACATATCAAGATAATGTTCGAATTCTTTTGGTCGACGGTCGACTTAGATAGAGGCTTATCGTTCTGTAAACGAAAAATCAGTCAGGAGATTTTCCTCGTCTCTCGATTAAAGTAAGACTTCGCCCTCTCCTCCCGTCCTCCCTCCCAACCGCCTCGAGGCGTCGGAAACGCACCCCCTCCCACAGAGCCACCCCTCCCTCCAAATGAAATCCAATTAAAAAGGTTCGCCGTTAAACCGGCCCCCGCCGGGCTTGCCCGCCCACGACTATAAAGCTAGAAAGCGATATCGGTGAAAAGAAGGCGAGCCGGGTAAACATTGGGACGACAGCGTGGGGAGAGGCGACGGCGATCGCTCTTAAGTTTCATCGCACACGCGTAGCCGCAGCAAAAGCCGCTCTGCGGTGATGAGTCGCGAGCGAGAAAGAACGCGCGGTCGCCACAGATGGATCTTTGCCGCGCGTCGCGGGCCAGACTGCGCGGCGACCGCGCTGTATATAATATTAAATATATGCATGTATGTGCATATGTGTGTGTGTGTGTGTGTGTGTGTGCATGTGTCTAGTAGTGTTTATGTGTGTGTAACGATGATTGAAGAATCGATGTATTAAAGAAATTAAGATTTAAGGATTCGTCGATGTATATAACAACTCTTATTATTTTATACAATACAGTCCATGATGATCAAGCGATTAAACGAACTAAAAGTCATCATAGGGAATTTCTTAATATTTCACATTTTTTTATCAGATTTATGATTGACCGATTTCAATTTTTTATAACAAGTTTGGTACTTTAAAAGCATATGTACTTTTCCACAGTGCTACCAATGTGTCCTTGTCCTACTGATTGTACGTCCATACAGCTTCTCTCGTACCTAAATTGGCTTCATAAAAGATCAACTGATCTTGGCAAGAATGCAGAAAACTAGGTAAAAAGCAGCTTTGAGTGAAATAATACAAGCGTGGAAAACGGTTCCTATGAAAGTAGCGTTAAAAAAGAGCTACAGAGAGAGGAGCAGGTACGGAGTCCCGAAGGAACGGGTCGCCGAGCTTCGGCTGAGGGTGGGTGACGGGTGCCGCAGGAAGAGGGCGGGGGGAGAGAAATCAGGATATCAGGGCGCATTCTGCGCCCGGCGCGGCGAGCCGAGGCGAGGCGAAGCGAAGCGAGGTAGGACAGAATGACCGCAGATGAGTTTTACGAGTGCCCGGCGCGTCTCGGGAGCAGCGCACGCGGCGCGTCGGCGACCCTTCTCGCCCGGCGCGCCCTTTATATGGTCGGCGGGGCATCTCCCGCGAGAGGTACATTACGTAGGCGACCTGCGCGCCCGCGTCCGCTGCGTCCAAGTCGCCTCGTAATTGATTAAACGCGCGTTATTAATAACACTCGCGCACCCGCCACCGCCGCCGTGCGGAGAGCGCGCTCTCTCTCTCTCTCTCTCTCTCTCTCTCTCTCTCGTTTTACGGTGCTCGCGGAACGGACTTTCAATTACGCACTTTCGACGCGAGCGCGCGCGCGCGCGCGTACGAGCCTCCGGGCGAGACGACCTCGGACTCAAGTTTGCTCGTTATGCGCCGGAGATGCGGGGCTGGGGGGAAGGGGCGGGTCGAGGGGGAGGGGGCATACTTCCGAACCGAACGTTTAACGACCTTGCGTGGTGGCGCCTCCTTGTCCGCCTCTAACTCTTCTGATGTAATAGTGATGAGGTGGATCGCCGTGTCTTTGCCTTCAGCTGCCCGATGTGTCGATCGTTATAGATCCATCACGCCGCCCCTAACATTTACATTTCGCCCTGTCGCTACCGGCTTTACGCGATTATACTGAAAACTCTCGTTCACGCCTCCAAGTTTTTATAAAAAAAATAATCAACTTTTATATCCCAGTTACCTTCTTGGACTTATAAATTTTTACAAAAAAACATTATAAGTTACTTTCATTATATCATAATTATATGTAATTGGTTAAGGAACGACTTAATGTCTAAAGATTGAATCCATTTTTTTTCGTAAAGTAAAGATCTCAACGATATAATTAAATTATAAACAAATTAATTATGTCCAAACTACATTATTTAAATACAAAATACATTATTAATTCTTAAATTCGAATCACAAATTGTATTTCCTAAATTATAATAAAGTTGAAGTACGGTAATGTTTGTGACAAATGTTTTTCTAGAATAATTATTTATAAATTTAAAACGTATATGTTTCGTTTCAGGTTTTTCAAATAAAACAATATCTAATAAAATCGAATAAAATATTAAATAAACCAGCACTTTAAAAAAGTAAAAAAATGACAAACGATTTTTAAAGAGTTTTAAATAACGCTATATGGAAATACTGCACAAACTATGAAACATTGTTAAATGAAAATGATTAGCAGATCGAGCTAATTCCATTTCCTCGTGTTCTAGTATACGCGACAACTTGCAATAGAAACACCTGTTGCATTTCCTTCGACCTTTAAATCTCTAAATCATTTCGTATTTGTTCAGCATGCAAAAACAAAAGAGAGACCAAGAGAGACCAACAAGAGAGAGAGAGAGAGAGAGAGAGAGAGAGAGAGAGAGAGAGAGAGATAAGAATGAAAAATCGAGAAATAATAAGAGATTCTCTCTCTCTCTCTCTCTCTCTCTCTCTCTCTCTCTCTCTCTCTCTCTCTCTCTCTCTCTCTCTCTTCACAGCAAAGAAGCGTCGGCGAATCCAAGGAGCGAGAACCAGAGGAAGAGGAGAGAAAATGATACGGCGTTGATTGAGGCTACGTAATGACGGTATGGCAGACAGTTAGAAATGAAATTTCACATCTGCGTGTCAGGCCAGAGAGGGGGCGCGCGCCGCTGCAGTCGGTGCGCGAGCGAAGGAGGAAGAGAGGGGGAGGGGGCGATGGTCGGGCGCGCGTCCGCAATCGTGGGAATAGAAAGCATATGCATCTCCGCGAATCTGAATCTGGACTTACGTGCGAGCATGTGTATAGCCGTACACGCGTGATTACGAGGGATTATGCACATGGTAAATGAAGCTCGCGCCCCCGCGCGCACACAGCATGTATATGCAATGCGCATGCTCGCGGGAGTATTGTACAGTGCGCCCGCGATCCGTCTTTCGATGACGGCGATGACAAACTCGTGAAAGTAATGCCCTCGAAATTCGAAGATGTAATTGTCCCTCTCAAGGTGTTCAGGAGTAACATCGCTGCATAGCGGTCGGAAAATATTGCCTATATTTTATCATTCTCTGTGCGATGGAATTTATTTGTAGATTCATTATTAAATATACATTATTGTAGAAAAAATCTCTTTTATTATCATTTTTGTAGACAATGAATGTGTTAGAGCCCATATCTTAAACCCGTTTTTTTAGAATTTTTTTAAAACTAACAGACTTCGAATAAACGCTATTGTAAATCTATGTGTTCTTGTTATAAGAGTCCGAAAATATTTATTTCTAATTCAAGTTTTGATAAAAATGAAGGAATGCTGCAAAAATATTTTTTTAAAAAATAAATTATAAATATTTAATAAATAATAGTTTAAATTCGCTCGGAAAAAGGTTAGGTACTTTCACAATGTGAAACTAAGTAATCCTCTTAATTTGGAAAAGTCATTAAAAAAAACGCATTTAAAGTATCAGAAGTACATATTTATAAATGTGTATGTCTGTACTGTTGAAACTCTGTTACGAGAAAATTTGGAACTTTGCTGAAAACTAAAATCAATTTCTTGAAATGACTTTCTTCGATAATTTTAGAAAACAACTGAGGAGGTGGGGAGGGGGTAACAGACAAAGATGAGCTAGCTATAAAATTACCCTGATAATTTCTGTCAAAAGTGAAAAAAGTACTATCGCTGATTAAATACAAAGTCGCAATTTCTAACAGAAATTTTATTGTAAAAAGAAAAAAAAGAAAACTGAATTTAAGTGGTCGTCGGTGAAACGTTATTCAAAAGGAGCATGCGCTGAGACTACGGAACGAAAACTCTATATCGCAACAGTATGTTTGGTCACCTGTACACGAAGTCCGGTTTATGTGAGCTAAGCTTTTCTGTATTGAAAGAAATAATTAAAGTAGAAAATATTCTAAAACCTTTCGCTAATTATATAAAGACAATTCGACGCGCCTGCTTATTGCTCATAAATGTATTATTTACAGTTATCATGACAAATTGCACATAATAAATCCAATCTTATATATCTATTCATTAACGAAATAACGATTAGGTTTAAAAAGAAAAATACATCGTTTCAATCTGTGCTGTATTACAAAAAAAATCCCGACTCGTATATCAACTTTTATTCTTTGTCTTTTTTTCTTTGAATGCAGTCGAAGTTCCGAACAGTCGATCACATGTCAACGAGTGTATATATACGCTCGACTGTCCCTACCCCCAATACAAACATTGAATAAGTATTTCGAAGGGACTCTCCTCAACTGTCCGACCTTGAATTCGAAAAGCATTTTTCTCCAAGATTGTTGGCACAACACCGAGGGCCTTAATTACGTTTATCCAACTGCTTAAATATTAGTAGTAAAAAGTATCGACCAAATAGCCAAATGAGAAAACATTTCAAACTTATGCTGTATTTACAGTGAATTCAAATTGCGAGCATCGAAATTAACTTTCGTATTTGATCACATTTAAATATATTTCATTTCGTTTAATAAAACACGAATCTTTTCAATATAATTATTAGAAAGAAATCCGATTAGATAGTTTCTCTAATGATAATATCTATGAACTAAAAATAGGTAAGCACGCTATATAAAAAAAAAGGTACATAATGGAGTTCATCAAAAGAAGAGCTTACAATATCGAATTTATTTTGTTATATTAAAAAAAATTTTGAATTTGAGAAAAGTTACAATTATGTCGAATTTTATTTTATGAACGTAGAATGTTTTTTTGTTACTTTGAAACTATTACAAACCATAAATTTATTCATGTCAAAAAATGAATTAAAAATTTATTCTATTATAAGAAATCGTGAGAAACTTAAATTTGATATTTGTGTATATCTATTCAAAGCGATATTGTCTTAATATTAAAAAAGATTATGAATATATTTAAAAATATATTTATGTTTTCCAAATTTAATTTAGTAGAACATTTTATATAAGCTACGCATCTTTCTAGAAAACTTGAATATCTAACGAATTTCTCTACGTAATAAATGAATAAAAATTTAATTTATAGCGTTTACAAGCATAAAAATAGAATTGATCTTTTTATTTTAAGAATTACATTCAATCTTTTATTACATAAGAATGAAATTAAAATCTCATTACTGTTTACACCAAATATTAAAAGAAATATTAAAAGAAATGTAGTCGAAGCAATGGTGTCCAAATGATACCATACTTTCAAAAATTGATGGGAACGCGTTGAAACTGTCATTCGCCCCGAATGCCCTAGTATATCGGTAACGGGCAATAAAATCAAAAAAGTAAAAAAAACTATTATAAGCTGTAGTCAGTTTAATCATAAAGAGGTTTTTGAGTAAGTAACAGTAAATTTACTCTGAAAGAGATTACCGAAATATCGTAGAGTGAATGTGAAATAAATTTTTCAAATGATAAAAAAACATGAAACATGTGTTAGTAACAATTGCACCAAAACTCTCGAATTTCGACTAAAAGAAAGTTCGTATGATATTTACTTAGGATTTACTCAATGAAATCAATAACGACTCTGTATTTCTTAAGAAAACAATGAAAGAGGAATCATTGATTTATGAATTTGTCGTCAACACTAATGTTCCACGTCATCAACTTCGCCGTGGCTGTAAAGCACAAGTTTGTTCATACGAATTTAATGATTTCTACAGTGTAAAACAATATAAGTTCTTACTTAAATCTGAACTGCTAATTTTTGTGTCAGAAATGGATCACCAATAGTTATGAATTCACTATAAGTGCATAGCCTATTGATAAAAACAAGCGGTAGTGAAGTGTATTGAATATAAGCCGCATGCGGTAAATCTTAAATGAACAACTTCCTACAATTTCCTTGACCGGTCTTTTTCGATATATTGTTATTATTCTGTGCATTGCTTCTGTGCTGCCATCAGAGCTCATAATATCTGATGAATACTACTTTGAACAAAACAACATTAATGTAAACGAAGAAATAAATACATAAGTAAAACTAAATTCCAATTACTTTTGGACACACAATTATTTCAATTTGCCTTATTTAAGAACGTATAACTACACCATATATGATATTAACGTGTATTTTACACTAGATATAAATAAGGAATAGTCATCGACGTAACGTTATTTATAAAATATATTTTTGTTAAAACCAAATAATTTATAGGAAGTAAATTTCTACTGATTTCTTTAATAATCCTAAATATGTTTCCATATAATAGATCATTTTTTATATAATAGATAATTTAAAATAAAAGAATTTTCTTTTGCTTTAGAAATATATAGGCCAGATCGTTCCATCAAAACTATCAAAAATATGTTAAGCAACTGGTCAGTTTTATTCATTATCAAAGTTTTTGATACTTTCGTATTATTAAGCCAAAGACGCTATTTTCGATCATACTATTTAAAATTAATTTCTTATGTTTATTTTTTAACTAATTCGTCTATTATGCAGGAAATATTTAGCAAGTCCGTTACTTTGTCATTGATATCTACATTGAAGTTATAATATAGTTATACATTCTAATGACTTATTTGCTATTATTTGTTTCTTATTCTTCTATTTGTAGTAGGAGTAAATTGAAATCAAGGCGAAAGCATCATCTATAAGGATACTCGCTGAGACCACACGTCAGAATCCTTTTGCCAGAGAGGGAAACCACAGCGAATTAGGCCATAAAGAAGCTCTAATTTCCTCGCTTTCCAAATCCAAAGCCGCCGGTCTGCCTCCCCGCAATCCTCTCAAATCGCTATAATTACGCAGCAAATCAATGCGGCGCAAAGTGCCGCCTGCCGCAATCTTCTCGAAAGCGTTAACGAATCGCGCCGCGCATTTCCCGCGAGAGCGCGCACTCGCCCCGTGAAAAATCGCCCTCGCGCATGCCGGGAGAGCGGAAAAATCGGAAATCCATCGCGCGTAATGCAAGACAATAATTATAGCGCGCGCGGCGGCCGAGCTCCGCTCTAGAAGCGGAGCTTAAATGGGAGACTTAAATGCCCCGCTCGCGGACGGCCCGCTGCTCGCGCCCGGACGACGCATATTATTATCGAGCCCTTCCGGCCCCCTCCGCCGTGACGGCCGCGCGATCGACGCGCTGGTTTATGGGGGCCGCGGCGCGACGGGGCCTCCCGTGCGCGCGCGCGTAATTAATTTGAGAATCTCGGAAAAATCCCGGGCCTCGGCGCGCGGCCGAGCGACGCGGACGGAGCGCCTTCGACTTGCCGCGGAGATTTATAGATCGGCGGACGATGCCCGGTCGTTTGCTTCGAGGTGGGAAAATGATTTATCACCGTTTCGTAAGCCACGTTCTTCGCGCGCAGGCATCGAAGTTTTAACGCAACGACGGCTTATAATTCGAAGTTATATGTTTACCGTATAGATACTTTGAAAAACACCTTGCAGTACTTTCGATCGATTGATTACGATAATAATAGTCGACGGCGCACTCGATTGGCGCTAGATTAAAAAGCGCATAAGCTTCAACGCGCGGAACGTGTTTCGGAGATCAAGGGGTAAAAAATACCCCTGCTCCGTGGGCACGGGATGGGAGTTCATTAGGAGGAAAGGCTGACTTATCGTAAAGTACATAACCGCGAGTAGGACTTAAAGAGCGGCATTAGTCCCGGCCCAAAACAAGGAACATTAGTGAAAACTTGACTTGGCTCGACTTGCCCGAAAGATTCAAAACTCCCTGGCGCTGCCACTTTATACCGGTAAGGACGCTCGGGGGAAGGAGAGGCGGGGAGGAGGGTCTGTGCACGCCCTGCCTACACCTCGCAATGGCTCGGATGCATAAAAGCCGCGAAAGCGCCTCCGTGCCGCTTAATTGTGGTTTACTCTAGTAATGTAATTTCGCACCTCGCAACTAACTAGCGCGGTGCCCCCTCGTTATTATGGCCGGTTGCTCCGCGTTCGCGAGCGCAGGGGCGTCTTTTGTATTTTAATGAATTTGTTTGTAATCTCTCCAGTTATTTCACGGAGAGCATGTAATGATGCTTAAGCCCCAAGAATTGTTTGCTGAATTTATTAATTGCCAAAGACTCTTTTATCATCCGAGCTTTGTCTTCACTAATCCGAAGAGTACTGTAGTTTTACTAAATATTTATAATATTTTGAATCAACTTGTCGGTAAATTGTTGATGCGTATTTCAAATAAGAACAGGATGAGTTAATAGTTTACACGAATACATATTATACGATTATACAAAATTTTTCCACTTGATATCATTTCTTGAAGCTGTTTGGCACTGAATTCAAATTTTCTTGTGCAATTGAGCCAATACGTGAACATTTTAAGATATTTTCTTTTGGTCATGTTAAAGATACACGTTACCAGTAAGTACCTGTTTTTCCCAAATTCGTTATCATCTGATTTAAACCAATTTTTTCATTCTGGATATACCTATTGACTTGTAGAATATGCCGATATCGTTGGATTTAAGCAGCTAGATCTGTTTTGAAATTCGTTCATGTGTTCCTCGTAAATCAACTAAAACTGCTTAAGAGCTTTTAAATAAGAATATGAGAAACGTTTAATTCAAAGTTTATCGCAGTTTTGACTTTTTTCAGTAGTTAGCTTCTGCTTTTTGGCAAATGAATTACTCCCATAAGCATGCGAATGAATGCCTGATTCCGAGTTAAAGATTGCTTTGTACTTAAAGCAGTAGATTATACAGAGCATATATATACACAATTTGAGCTTCCAACAGGTAAGGTTCTCTGATTACCATTGAAAATAATAATCAAATTGGAATATGATTCCGAAGTTCTCTGTTGTTAAAAGAATAAGAGAATTCTTGAAAAGTACAAGAATGGAAACAAAAAATTTTAATCCTGATATTTTCTTTTCAATTCTTAATTTAAAATAAAAACGAGATATCATCATTGACTAGTATTTAGGTACTCATTCGTACGTTTACCTAAAATGTTTTTTTATTCGTATCCGAATCTTTATCTTAAAAGATTTAATTTTGTATAATTTTCAATTAAATTCATTTGGTGGTAAAGAACATAAAGATGTCTAAATATATGTAAGCGATTATTACTTTTTATTATCGAACGATCTAAAATAACACTATTTCTAAAGCGTGTTATTATCATACTGGTATTATACTTTATTATTATCTACGTACGTGACTTTTAACTGTATCAAATAAGTTATCTAGTTTCTGAACTCCGCGGTACGTACGCACTCTATTAAAAATTTATATTTTTTCAAATTCTCAACTGGTCGTATACATATTCACAACCATTTGAGATACTTGTTAAATTTTTTATTTTGCCGCATAAATAATACAGTTTTTTGTACATTTTTATTATAGGCTCGAAGTACATTTTAGAACGGTTGAAAGTCTATAACTATGTGAGTTAAAACCGGTTACGCGACGAGGGCATTTTGCAGCGGATTGTAGATTTCACATTTCGAAATTTAAAAGGATGGTTTATAAGGCTATAAGTTAATAAGTTAATAAATTATAATATATTTTACCTATATCAATATACTATCTATATAGTTAATACGTAGTTTACGTTTTAAGTAATTTTCCTTTACTGCTATCTTGTGACTAAATAAATCCAAGTATAGTTTGACGTAACAGTTCAACATTTTTAACATTTTCTCATTCAAATATTGATTTTACAAAAAATGTGCAAGAGGCACACCGTTTATATGATAATAATTAGGTTAATTAATACTTTCTTTAACTTTTCTGAAAAAAAAATAAAAAACCTATTATTTTTTGTCATTAAAGGGACTTTTAGAAAAGATGTTTATCTGGGTCTACTAACCTAGAAAAATCGATTCCTCACATCTGATAGCATACAGTAATAGCAGAAATTCCTGAGAACGTTTTGAATTGGTTACAGGATGCCTTTTATAAGTCTAAAAAAATTTGGAACGAGAAATACTTGTTACTCTACTGTTTTAAAGAGAGAAATGAGTCGCAAAATCCGCTATTTAACATATATTTAACACAACTTCAAATATTTAAAAAAATAACGTTTATCGTTTTGAAATTAGAATAACTCAGATCTTATATGCTGAATGAATGCAACGTCTAAATTGGAATTGAACACTAAAAAAGTTAAATTATTGTTAAATATAATAGAATTGAAAATAGCCTATTAGCAGACACCATAATAACATGTTTGTCTTGTAATTTGGTTATTATTTTAGTCCAAATATTAATATTTAAAAAGGTATCTAACCTTTTGTGACTTAAGAAAATTGAGCAATTGATTTGTAAAACTATGATTTATAAACGTAATGCAATGCATTTTCTAGATTCCCATTCTATTGACCATTGAAAAAAATATTAAAGTACCGTTCGTGAAATTGTGTCTACAATTTTTAACAAGTCAAGGTGGCTCGGGTCATTTTCGAAAGAAGTCGTGCGTTTAAGAAAGCTTTAAATATGAATCGGAGCGATATAGGAAGGAGAACGCCGAGTCTCCGGGAGGAGACACGGCAGCGCGGAAGATGTGACGGAATGACTCCCGAGGGAGTGGTTTTGTAATGAAGCCCCTTATTTGCGAGAGCTGCTACCCTTTCCCCGCTCTAGCTTTGGCTCGCTCGAGTCATCTACTCCCTGCGATGTTCTATCTCATTTCTACGCTCGACTCTTCTACCACTGAGCTCGCTCGCTCGCTCATTCACCCGCGCCAAGGCTGCATCTTTGCTTTTGTGCCCGACGAGTCCCACATTGCTAGATTAGGAGGTGAACTTTAACAAGTTTGGACAGATAACTATAGCATTCCCACAGGAGGTTGACACGCATTAAGCCACGTAAAAGAAACAATAATCTACGAGAGCGCTAACAGTCGGGTACTTTTGTATTATGCACATTACTGAAGCATAACATATAATACGTTAAACGAGTTAAGACATATATAGAAAGATTACTTCACGAGCTAAAACATAAGACTTTACTTTTAGGAAGTAATTTGTCACAAAATTGTTACAATTATTCGTATTAATAATAGCATACACCTAAGTTTACATCTTTAACAATATATTGTATTTTTTATGTTCTAGGTAAGTCGTAATACCTCCAGAATTGCTCTTTATAACTTTGGTAAGTTTTTAATCATCAGTAATACGATATCAAGGGGTAATAGGTTTTATTATAATTGCTGACTTGCATACAATTATCCCATAAGCTTTCTCTATCGCTCTCCATTTATTTCCATCTCTTAAGTAAATGCGTCATTTCAGCTATCGTTATCCAATGAGATCGGTTAGCCGGGACTGCATCTCGGCGATTTATCGAACTCGGCCTATCAGAGGGCCGCAATAATAAAATGAAAAGCTCGAGCGCGGCCGCGCCGAGGAATAGACGCTCCGGCGCTGCGCAAGTGGTCGTTCTGTATAAAAGGGAAAAGGCGGTGGAGGCCAAAGTATACGTAAAGCCCTGGCGTAACGTCGACTTTCATATAAGGGTTAAAGATAATGATATGGATAGTTGCGCCGGTACCGTGCGGGGGATATACGCTCGGCAATGCGCTCTTGCAGACTCATACACGCTGTATAGATATGGTTCGGACCGAGGATGTCCAAGAGAGCGAGAGAGAGAGAGAGAGAGAGAGAGAGAGAGAGAGAGAGAGAGCGAAAGAAGGAGAGAGGCAAGGGACGAAAGAGCCGCCCCTGTAATCACAATTGAAGGCTATTTTCTCACCGCTCTGATGATGCGCTCTGATGATGCCTCGGTGTATAACCTCATAGGATCATCTCTCTCTCTCTCTCCCTCCCCCCCCCTCTCTCTCTCTCTATCTATCTTTCTACCTCTCTTTCTCGGCCCGCATCGAGCTTTGCGCTGTAGCAGAGCTCGCTCAGGCATAGAGTTTCGGAGCGCTCACTCGCTCGCAGAAAATAAGTATAGAAGATGATGGACACTCCGGGTAATTCCCTCTAATAATTGAAATATACCCACGGAGGGGAGGAGGAGAAGTATGGAAGGGATAGAAGGCCACCGCGCCGCTCTCTTGGCCCAGGTAGATATGTGCGCATGCGCGCACATACGTGTGCAACGTGTGTTAGAAAGAAGCGGAAAGATGTGAGAGCGAAAGAGAAGGAGGGACAGAGAGAGATTGCACGTTTTCGCTCGCGCCCGGTATGCGAATCGCGCCGTTAATGCCCGACTCTTTTTCACTTTCTTAATTTATCGTCTTTTGTAGAGCGCGCTCCAGTGGCGGCCGATAACTTTTTCCCTCCTTTATTTTACGCAACTGTGTTTTAATCTCATTATCTGAAACATTTTCTAATATATACATCATCCTATAATGCGCCCTATGTGTACGTTTATTAGGGTATTTTTGTCTCAACATGTAAATAACGATATTTGTTCAGAAATTAAAATTTCAAAAAAAACTTGACAAGTTTCATGAAACAATCGACTATACATGTCTTCTAAGTAATTGAGGCAAATTTAAAACAGATTACTTTATGGATACTTCCTTAATTTATTTTCTAAACATTTCTCACACATTGTTCTAATTTACATAAATAAATATACAAAAAATAAAGGTAGGTTTAAAATCCATAAAAACATTGTTAAAAGATAAGTAATAATGAACATTAGTTACCTCTGCAAAATAAACTTATTTTATATTGGTAAAAATATCATTTTGTCGCTTTCAATATTATGATAAAATAAGTACGAAAGATTTATTTTCAGACCCGTATAGGTTAAAGGCATAAATGAATAAAACAGATAAAATATGTTACTTTCCTTCAGAACATTTCATCGACAAAGATTATTCATCTCAGCAGGTTAATTCTCCTAAGCGAAAACTAGGTTTAAACGACCGGAACAACGTTGACAGTCAAAGATAAATAAACTGTTTTTTTGACTTGATAAAAATATATAGCATTGAAATATGCTATAAATTTCAATTTTTCTTTCTTTACTTGCTTTATAGTTAAAACTTCATCAAATCCTTTACAATAATTTTTATTTTTATTAGATTTTCGAATTAGATTTACATTTTTCAAGTTACCTTTGAACAAGAATTATGTGACTCAGGTACTATTATATGCCATTATATATATTCTATAGTTTATACAAAAAAATGAGATAAAAATCAGTTTTTAATGAAAAGATAAAAAACAATGTATACGCTCTATGTATTTTATTGTTAATAAACTATCGTTTCGACAGTAACATAATTATATTGAAACCGTATTGGGCTAAAATAAAGAATGTCGCGATATAATTAACATACATGAACTGTAAATCTGATGTATACGTTCCTTCTATGAAATTATGGTAAAGATTCGCTAAAATCAGCGAAAACGATCGTCGTTCCCCCTTCAACAATTTCCTCTTCCTTTTTCTATCTCTCTCTCTCTCTCTCTCTCTCTCTCTCTCTCTCTCTATATATATATATATATATATATATATATATATATATATATATATATGTATGTATATATATAATACAATCTCTCCCGTTACTTAAACCCCATCCTCTCCGGTATACTCGCAGCAGAATGAAAATTATCGCGCCGCTAATCATCGACAAAATAAAGAAATTAATAATGAACTCACTCTGGGGAGAAAATAAGGATCGCGAGCGGACTTGGCTTGCTCTTTACTTAACTCATACTCCCCCTCCCACCTCGCCGCCGGCTCTCGTTCCTCCCTCTCGCGACCACTCCGCGGCCTTTCTCGTATCATGCCCGGCGTGGAAATTGCGCGTATACATCGCGCTTTGGTGTCTCTCTCGCGCTGCTCCTCTATAGTCACCGCCGCACTAACAGTTTTAAGGAAATCGCATAATTCATCTTCTTTCCTGAATCCTAGCCCCCCCCCCTCCGCCGCTATCCTAAATACTTTGTCGATTAAGGGAATGAGCTCTAGCAGTTCATTCCCAATTTTCCAGTTCATTGGATTCGTATGAGTGCAAAGGCAGTCCTGTCGCTGTATAAAATTTGTTGCTAATGATGTCTAAAATGTTACAACTGCACATTATGCAACGAGTAAGCTCAATTAAATATTTCTGTAATTATTGCATGCTCGGAAAGTCCCACTAATATTGTATTTAAGTTTTTAATCACAGGAAAATCGTGCAAATTATAACATACGTACATAATTAAATATACAGTAAAGTAAGTAAATCAAAGCATAATAAAAGAATCAATTTAAGAAATAATAAAGCATCCGAAATCTAATTTGGGAAAACATGTTAAAAACTATTCGATTCTCTTAATCTTAGTAGATCGAGTTACATTTTCGGACTGCAATGTACAAATGGAATTACGCTGCTGAATAATATGTTGCGAATATCAATTGATCGAAAATATTGTAATCGTAAAAGACAATCATTAGACTACATCACATAAGCTAGCAGAGCCAGTTTATGATAATTTATTGAAGATAAAAAAATAATTAAACGACTAGAATTATCGATTTGCGATCGTAATATTCTGACAACATTCCATTATATTGCGTAAATTATTCGTAAAAATAACTTGTATAAATGTCTAAACTATTTGTATAAGCTTCTATAAAATCTTGCATTTATTGTTTGGAAATATTGAAATACATAAAAATTTTAATCAGTCATTTATAGATATTAGATGTAAAGAACTCAAAATGCCGCAATGGTCGATGATAAAAACTTTCTATCAAAGATGGAATTCTCTTCATTTACGTAATTTAAAAATTTTTTGTAGCTGTTGTTCAATGTACCTGCTCATAAAACTCAGTTTCATAAACGGACTTAAACAATGCTCAATTTTTTTCAAATGGTCATTCTAATATGTGTGTCGTGTGTGTGTGTGTGTGTGTGTGTGTGTGTACACGCACACGCACACAGGCACACATTTATATACATGCTACAAATAAATAACAAGACGGTCGGCTAGTAAGCTCGATCAAACCGAAGGGCTTGCAAAGATATACGTTAACGAGAAGCTGATAGGAAAGTTGCACGATAGCGTGCACCCAGTAAAGTTCGGGCATGAATAGGGCGGGGAGGCGAGGGGCGGCGTCCGTGCGCGCGCGCGTACGCCAGACCGTTTTGCGTTTTGCGTTGGCCGTGCCGCTGCGATGCGCGGGTGTGGGTGCGCGTACGAGCCCCGCCAATATGCCGACGTCCATACATCACGGGCGAGGGCGAGAGCCGACAAACTGGGGAAACCTGACCAGAAATATGATGTCATTTATATGGTAATACATCGGAATCCCGTCATTTAGATACTTCGATGATTAATGTCGGCGACAAGACAGAGCCAGCTGGTATCCGAGGAACTGGCCAATCTTCTCTCTCTCTCTCTCTCTCTCTCTCTCTCTCTCTCTCTCTCGCTGTTTCCCGCTTACTGTCTACGTCTTCCGCTACAAGATTCTTTGACATTTTAACAAGATTCTTTACATGTATTTCAGATGATTGTAACAGTAGCGCGATGCAAGTTCTTCTAACTATGTAAAAATATGCCATATGTAAAGGTGAAATTAATTTTGGATGATATTAGATTTTTTGTAAGAAAATGAGAGATCGTAAAAATGATTAATAAAATATAATATCAAAATATGTTTTTGACACAAATCGATAATACATTATTATATATCACTATATATGTCTGTATAGGCTCATCCCCTTAGTTAATAAAAAAATATTTTTGAATAGTCAGTTGCAATGTCATTTAAGTATTAATGCACAAAATGATAGAGTAGAACTCCATAGATTTAATATTTTAATAAGAACACATTTTCCATTGTAATTGACTTAATTATAAATAGAAAAAAAAAGAAATATAAATGTATAAAGGCTTCAGAATGTTAAAATCTGTTCCTAAAAATTATACATTCTCGAACATAGAATTTAATTTAATCTACAAAATATTAAGTTTTTATACGATCGTTTTTCCTACCTTAGTACATAAAAGTTTACTGCATTTGACAATTGATCAATCCAAGTCCATGTCTTGACATAAATAAAAGACGATCATACTCGTATTGAGCAATTATAACATATTTTGGCATAGATTTTGGTATATATTATACACTGGGCACTTTTCCTAACGAAGCCGGGGCAAAAGTCATCCTCGATAAAGTTAAAAAAACGGCCTTGCGAACTTGCAGTTCGATAAATGACGGCGGTAGCGCGCTCGCAACCCCTGCTGGAACGAACTTATCCTTCTAGCTAACGTGCGTCGGTGGATATCCGTCGACTCATTGGTATTCGAGGAACGCGCCGGGCGTCGCGCGGCACTTTGCCGAATGTGAATGCGAAAAAATGTGAACTTAATAAGAAAAGCCTTGAAGGAAGTAGGCGAGCTTTTGTCGTTTTCCAGGCTGTTTCTCCGTACTTTTCCTCTTCGCTATGAGATTCCTGGACGGAACAATGATCCATTCATAGTTTTTACGAGCCCCTTCCGAAATCCTCCTCGTTTAATATATAAAGTCCTTAGCGCGCTGCCCAAATCAAATATACTCCACTTCATATACTCAAAACAATCTCCACCTTTTTCTATCCTTCCTATCCCCGATAAAAAACGATAATCTACTCGGGCAGGGCAGGGCAGAGCGGTGAGATTTTTTAGCGAAGGAGGCATTTCCGATCAAAATTTAACGAAAGTCGCTTAACCCGCGGACATGGAAATGAGCGCTGCCACCGGACATTATTATTCCTAGTCCGTTGGAAGATCGTTCAATTGATTTTTCAAGCTGCGACGCCGGATTCAAAAGAAAGTGCATATACATGGCGATGCGCTTTCTCGGCGTACGTGCGATCGTTGCGAAAGTAAATCACATTTCACGACGTACATAAATAGGTGTACAAGCCCGCGCGAGTACACTCGTCGGCTCGAGAGCCGCGGAGGAGGAAGGGGACACGTAATCGCGCTAATTGAGTGCGGATAGGCCCTGTTGACGACTCCTTCATTACGTCGGACGAGCGCGCGCGGGCCTCCGTCGCAAACCGCAGTCAACACGTATTATATATATATACAGCCGCGACAACTGTCGAGGACGCGGCGCGGCTCGCCACCACCGCATCGTCGTTACGCCTCCTGCTCGCGCGCGCGCGCGCACTTTTTAGGAAATGCGTGCACCAGACCTACTCGCACAGCGACGACGCGAACGCTTCTTTCTTTCCCGATAAAAAACGGGGAAGTGAATTCTGGTATGGCGGCGGCCTCGCTTTCTATACACATACGCGCATATATAAAAGATCGTGCTAATTTGCTCTTTGCTGAGATGACGGAATGCGCATTATTCGGCTATTATCAATGATGAAATGGGTATAGTGCCTGTACCTTGTAAATGTAAATTACCTCGAAGTTGTCTTATTTTTATGTCTGTATGTCTGTATCATTGGCTCATAGAATCGTGTAATATCGATTGAAATCGTAAATAATAGAATCGTTTACATGAAATATTGTTACTCTTTTCTGAATCAGTGAAATCTAAATTACTGCAGAAAAAAGTTTTAGGCATTCGCTTTAGAAAATCAACGGTAATTCCTTCATTTTTTACAACGTAAATCGAAACCGTACGCTGCCTAATCAATCACTGTTCCAAAAACTAGAGAACTATCAAATGATTAAACGGCTAAAATTTACCTTCTTCTTAGCTGTGATACACACACACACACACACACACACACACACACACACACACCACACACACACACACACACACATATATATACACATTTAGTATAGATTATTCACTGAATCAAATTTAGAAATTATATTCTGTTTTTCTAATCTAATATTTTTCGAGTAAGATACACGATGGTGCACATATTTCATATTTAAAGGCGCTTTTGGGAAGTACCTCCCCCCTTAAAATTCAGAAATTAGTTTAGAAATTCACAGATTTCGTTCACGACTTTCCAAAAATATTGACAATATATATAGAATTAGAGCTTAAAAAGTGGGATATGCATTGACCTGACACTTAAAGCATTTTCATTCTTCATTAATTTTTCAATTATTTATTCACTTATTCATCCTTATTTGTAAATTTTCGTTTCTCTAACAAAATTAAATTCCAACCCAAGGCAATTGTGACTTAAATCTACTATTTGGCATTATAGTACGTGCACAAGACTAATTCTGTCAATAATTATTGATGAATATACCAATATTAAAAAACTCTATCTCGAATTTCTAATCTAAAACAGTCTAACACATATTTTTAAAATCAATATATTATTTTATTTGATTACATATTCTAGAATTTTAATTTATGTTTTTTTCAAAAAATAGTTCTAAAAATAGAACTCTTATTAATAAATTAAAGTATAACATTCGTTAAACAAGGTGAATAATTTAATACCCTGTATTCTCGCTCCTTTTACAATATTACTACTTATATTACTCTTAATATAGACTTAAATATCGTGAAAAAATACAATAATAAAAAAATTAATTACTAATTGATGTAATATAATAATATTTTTATAAATTCGTGTTACATATAATTTGATTCCATAAGGTAAAAATTTCTTTGTCCAAATCATTACAGTGATCTAAATATAATATTAAAACGTTTTTAATGTATTAGCTCTATTTTCAATGGGAAACTTACAGATCAAAGATAACAAATTCAATTTTTACTTGCAAATTCAAAAATAAAAACTATATTGTGTACTTGTTACCGATAATGAAAATAATAAACTTAATCGTTATAAGTCGAGAATTTCGCCGCCACCCTACGGCGAAAAGAAGAACCAGTTTGATGAAGATGTCCTCACTAGTCGATACATGCGGATACTTAGTTATCGGTAACCAGAAGAAAAGTTCAGAGCAGACTGGCATATAAAATTATATCCCCTTTCTCTTTATATATGATGCGCAAAGCAATTTCAAATTTTTAATTACTTTTCTTTACTTTTATAAATATTTATTAACATTATTTAAATATTTTTGAATTCGTATCTTGAAAATATAATTAATAAGTATAATATTAAAATTATATCATTATAGTTTAAATGTTAATCTTTTACTATTTTAGTTAATATTGTTATTAATCTTACTAAAAAAAGAAAGCTATATTTTTATTTTTTTCCAAGTATAAAAAAAATTTATGGAACTTATAAAATGAACTTCATTAATCCATAATTGCTGTGATAGAATTTCAAAAAATTACGATTAAGTAATACTTTACTTATACAATATTCAGTCTACTTAGCATATAAAAGACCCTATTTTTAGAAAAATTATTCAATTATTTAAAATTTTAATAAACCGTTAGTATAGTTATATTTATATAGTTGTAAAAGCACAAAAACGAAATGAAACATTGTCAAATCGGGAACTTAATTAAACTCCGCGGTCCTTGCGATATTCGCGCCGTCGCGTTGCGGCTAACGATGTCTTCATTCTTCGGTTTTTTTCGTTGCTTCTATCTGCTGATGCAAACTGATCGCGCGGCGTGCCTCAAAAGCTACGTGCATAGTATTTTTCGTTCCGCTTGACCTACGATAATCGGTTGCATTGTGCATTTACTATGCACGTGGAGTGTTGCGTATATACACGTATGACTACTAGTCGCGATACGGCGATGTGCGCGCGCGCGCGCGCGCATGAATATAGGAATCTGCCATGTGTATAATAACAGCAATCGCGAAAAGCGCAGGACTACATAATGGAGCTTTCGTGCGCGGTTATTAGAGTTCGACTTATTAGTTCGGGACTCACGCTCCTATACAGCGGTGTCCTTTCCTGCGACCGTTTCATTCGTTAAATTATTATGGAGAACGGCGCGCAAGGGCAGCTTCGAGGCTCTACTTCGATGCGAATTCGTATACGCGATTTGCTTTTATTGGCCACTGGCTAATATCTTGGAAATATACATTTATATGTATGTATGCATGCACGTATGTACGTATGCACGTATATATGATACACATATGTACACATATGCATGTATATATAATACATATACATATATATGTATATGTATTATAGTGTTTCACTTTCGAAACTGTAGATTTTGATGTATGCGGGACGCGATTCAAAAATCTTAATTTTATATTAAAATTTTGATAAAATGAAAGGAGAATCTATGACGCTCTACATCTGAAGATTCATTCATCGTCCGATTGCGTCTATTTCGAAAAAGACGACATCGATATTACCTCGAAAAAATGCTCCTATGGTAACTCTTTTTTACAGAATAACAGTATGTTTATTCAGTCTAATAATAATGGATATGAATAATTAAAAATACTAAACGTGTTTTATAGATTTGTTTATATTTTTTAAATCATAAGTGTACAAAATTCCAATTCAAAAATATACTTGATAAATATTTGGTATTACTAAATTTAAACTAAGTTTAGAATTCTATATAAACATTACTTTCACTATACTGACATAGTATAGACAAATATTGAATGCTTATTTTATGATAAATAAATTTTTTATACAAAATTAACAACCGTAATCGGAAAATTAATTTTCCTAACTGAACTGATCAGATGACCGCACGTAGATCTTACGGCTACACATACATCAAACCATAAAAATAATGAGATTCTCCAATGAGATAATTCAATTGTATTACGATTCGTAGAAGAGAACCTCGGACGCGGTCTCCTTGCTTTCTTTCGATAATTTATTATCTTAAGAAAGATATAAAAATTCGACTAAGACAAATATATATATATATATATATATATATATATATATATATATATATATATAACATACTAACGCAATTGAATATTAGCAGTTAAGTTTAAATCAGTTAAAATTATCCATCGCCTATTATGATACGCTTTTTATGTAGTAAATTATGAAAAATAGTCATTTCTAATCTTTTCTCTATTGTGAAGTTCCTCTTGAAATGTAAAATTTGAGACGAATGTCAGACAACGAAATTTCTGTATTGTGCAGTTACATATCGGTTATGGAATTGTTATCGAAATGTATTCAGAACATAAAGCTCATTATAGAAATTCTAAAAAATTACTAGGCTTATTAACAGTCAATAATTAATTAACAATTTAAATGATTAATTTGCTGATTTCAGATTATTAGATTTATATTTCTTTTTTTGAACTTTCAATAATTTATATAAACCTGTAACAACTACCTCTAAATTTTTTAAATAAATAAATAAATAAAATATGAATTTCTTAATATTGCAGCCCTCACAGATGTTATATTTATCTATTATCAAAATTAATCAATTATAATGTAAAATTTAAACCTTAAGAAATGTTGAATATTTAATCAACTAACTTAAAGAAGAAAAATTCTACTTTTTATAGCGTGTGTACATGTCTATAGTTAGTTGGTAAGTGACATAATTTTGGACGTATATTTAATAATTCATATCCTACCGTCCATAATACTTGGTTATATATATATACATATACATGGTATATGATGCATAATATATAAATATCTATACTACACATAGACATTATACAGATAATACCATAAGAATAAATATAAGAGTTCGTGTGATAGTATTATAAGTGTAATAAGTAAAAATATTAACTTTTAAAAAAGTAAATTAAAAAAGTAAATTCAGATGGAGTTACAGTAATTTACTGAATTGCACAGGACAACAAAAAATTATTTTGTAGAATTTACAGTATTTCGCGACGTCGTAAATTTTCTAGTATATATTTAATAGATAGGGCGAGTTCTACCGTTCCCCTGTCTCTTCAATAAAAATCTTATAATATACATAAGCGAATAAAGCGCTGCACGTACAGAAAACAGCCGATACTATTCCGTGAGCATAATCTGAGAGCTTCGAAGTATAATAACGGTATAAAAATCGAAGCCCCCGGTACAGACCCGTAAAGCTCTTGGAAGCCAACTTGGGCGATCACCGCGCATAAATAATCCAGCGGAACGATATAGACTCGGCCTATCTGTGTAGGTACATATACAGCTCAGGCGCATAAACGCCGAGCGCCGCACCCCCGCCTCAAATCCGCAAAAATTGTCGTCGTCGCGCGAAGCGATCGCTCATAAATATTTTGGGGGCGCGCTCGCGCGGGCTGTTATGCTATAAGCCGGTGGCGGCGGCGACGGCGGCGACGGCGGCGGCGCGGGCACATTAGAGGAAATCGGCCGGAAAATATGTATAACGAGCGTTTAAGACCGCACACCTCGGGCGCGCGCTTATCTCGCTCTCTCTCTCTCTCTCTCTCTCTCTCTGCGGCGCTCGCCCCCGAGCCTTTTTCGCGAAGCCGCGCCAATCGACGCCGACGTTCCTGAGCTCCGCGTACATCTATGTGCGAGCGTGCACGCGGGAGCGTGGGGAGCGACGCGCGAGCGGCAACTTTAAAAAGCCATTTCGGCCGAGGGCGCAGGGGTGCATCTGTTTTGGAAGGGACGCTCGCGGGGATCTCGTCACTCGTTTTCCTATATATGTACACGAGTCCCCGGTGAGTTCTCTCCGCCAGCGCTCCGCGCCCGCCTGCTCGCAAATCATGGGATTTCTGCGCCGGCACCGGTACACGAATTGCAGATATAATTATTTCCGGGGTCGGGGCAAGATGCGAGCATTCCGAACACCGTAGTCCTGCTCGCTTTGCGATACACGTGCGCGAGGATGAATTTTTTTAGTTTATCGATAAAGGATATTCCAGAACTAAAACTATTCGTATATGTCAGGCGAAATCTACGTAACTACGAATGTCATTATAACGATAATAATTTTCGCTAATATTATGCATTATGGGTGCTTTCCTTTCGTGAAAGTCTTTTGAGCTAAATATACTGCTCCTGGTGTCTATTTGGAGACGTCGTCGGGGTTGCAGCCATGGCAGGAGAGGAAAATTGAGGAATTGAATATTTTGTTCGAATTTTCATCACGGAGATTTAGGTTTCAACAAAATTTAATCGAGCAAAATACGGTTTGCAAAGTTTACTTATGCATAATAAGTTCTAAAATAAAATAACAAATATTCAAATCGTCTGAAAAAATGATCAAAAACGGGTGTATTTTTAAATATCTATTTAGAAAATGGTGCTTTTATAAGTTTTGTTTTGTTGTTATAAATACTATTATTAGTTCAAATCCGAAAAGTATCCATTGCGCAATAACAAACTAGAACAATAATACTTGTCTCTCTGTAAACAGTATTCCATATACGTTTAAAAATTGTCAAATTGAATG